>LPNX011029961.1:45447-181901 GCA_001517045.1 Pseudotsuga menziesii
GGTTTTGCAGAGTAGAATATCTGATAAACATATATGTGGAGTTCAAAGTATCATACAACTAAGATAGTGTAGGAAATAGGGTTGCACTAGTAGGTAAAGTAGACAGAGTCTGAATGGATGCAAGGAGTAATGACGAAGGTGAGGAGCTAGAAATAGAAGTACATTGTAAAATTGTAGGGACATGGATAAAATATTTCTTACCATCACCATTGAGTAAATCTATGAACAATTGCAAGTATTGATCTACCTCCTCAGTGACAGGTGAAGATGCTATTACTTCTTCTTCTAAGTCAGAATCATCCAAATTTATAGTAGGAGTTGGAGAAGAAGAAACTTGACTTTTTGGTCTTTTAAATGGATTGTTCTCAGCCATATCTTGATAATTAGTTGGTCAAGTGACTGCAACATTCACTTGGATGTCAGCTATAGCTTCCTGAGTGTCCAGTACAGAGGTCATCATTGCCAACTTTTGTTTTGATTGTTATGAGGTATGTATCAAGGATTTCACCTGCTAGGCAACTATTACCTCTAGAAGGTATTCAATTAGACCTTCACATTTTTCTTGATATAATAATCAACCCATATTTAACTACCTTAGACATTAATTTTAATTATTTTTGTCTTATTACCTAGTTTCCTAGATTCCATTCTATGCTTGTTTCCTTCTACATGTCTTAGAAGTCAACACATGCTAAAACCGAGTCATGGAATGCTTGGGAAACATCCTAGAAACTAAATTTATCATATTTTCTTTATTTTATATCCTCCAAAGTGCATACCTTCTTTTTGTGAAAAGCTACCTATTTTATTTAGATTTAAGGAAAAAGGAAAAGCTAGACTAGGTGTAGTTGACTTGTTTTTTTCCCACATAATCCTCCCTCCTTTTCTCCTAAAAAAAGCATGTATGAGTTTTCTTTCCATCCCTCTTTATCTTTCCCACTTGAATTAGCAAATTTGTTAGCATATTCATAGATTTGGAAACTGCTTTTTGCACCTATGGGGGATTTGACTAGATTTAGTAAGCCTGCTTTTTTATTTTTTTGAATGGCATACTTATGCATTAAAATATATCATGTAATTATATATTGTAGAATCCTATTAATTCATAATTTTGGCTATTGTACAATTCTTCAATACAGATTATTTTTATGCTCCAATTTCAATCTCATTTGGTGTTAATTTTTCATGTTTTAGCAATTTTTCCAGTGTAATTGTTCTATCTCTTGGGTTTAATTTCCACATGGTATTAGAGCCTATATATATTCATTTCTATCCTTCCAAATTGTTATTGTAGGTTTGACATATTGACTAGGAGCACACTGTGCTAACTGAAGGGCACAGTTTCTGAGCTATGGATCAATCTCAGAAGATCATCTTGACTCCATTCAATTTATTCAAGTGGAAAGATGATATGGTGATATTGATTAGAGATAAAGGTCTCTACAGGGTGATTATCGCAACTGTTGTAGAGCCCAATGCAGCAGCAAAGAAAATTATATGGTACAACGGGAGGGATTAGCCCTATGGTATTTTGTGTCTGAGCATTTCAAGGGACCTCCTCTTCCATATTGATGGATTGACATCACCTAATGAAGTGTGGGATAATATAGAAGATATTTTTTGAAATACAGATGAGATGAGAGGAAATCAAATTGAGAATGAGCTGATCTCCTTGAGTCCCAGTAGCTTCGAATCCTTGCAACTCTACTTTTCTAAGTTTAAGGCCCTTGTTTTGTAGTTGAAACAGTGCAGGATCGAAAAGAAGGAAGAGCAACTAGTTTTTTCCATTCTCTCCAAGCTTGGTCCTGACTATTCAATGTTTGTTTTGACCTTCCATGCCACCAAGTTGACAGCTCGAACCTGGAAGATGCCTAAGCTTGCAGACTTCATGGAATCCCTCACACAGGAGAAAGATAAGTTGGTGATGATGGGCACCATCAAACCTTCCAAAGACCAATATTTTGTTGTTGGAGATTCAAGGGTGGATTCAAAAAGAAATAAAAAAGATAAAAAAACACCCTGAGCAAAAGAGAGACAAGTCTAAGTCTCAAGAGGATCGCCAAGGTTCCAAGAAGAATTCCCAGAAGAAGAAGAATAAAGGAGAAATGAGCAAGTGTGCATGCTGAAGTAAGGGCTGTCATCCTGAGAGCTCTTGTATGAATAAGTAAATGAAAATGTAGACCCAAATCCTAGAGAATAATAACATCTCCCTTCCTGATTTCTGAAAGAAGAAGCCAGGAGGATCAAATTCAAAACACAGAGAGAGAGTGCATGCACTGGTTGCTGGCACATCAAGCTCACCTAGCTCCATCATATATTTTGGAGATTCTAGACACATGGTTTCGACAAAAGAGACATTCTCCTCTCTTGACATGTAGAAAGGGCCACCAATATTTTTGGGAGATGAATCTCTCACTGATAGTTTGGGGAACGGTAGGATTGATCTTAACCATGGTAGTTTCAATAATGTTCTATATGTTCCAGGTCATGCCTCCAATATCTTGTTAGTGAATCAAATAACTCATTCTAGGTCTCCAAAGAAATTCATATTCCCCCCTGATAATGTTGAAATCACTGAGATTTCCAATGTTGATCACACTTCGAAGGTATACAAGTTTTCCCATTTCCTACCCTACTCAAACCCCTCTACTCTTCTGATTCATGCTAATGAGGCAAGCAAGATTTTGCATGAAATATTTGGCCATCTTAACTATAATTATCTTTCTGATTTGAGCAAAAAAATATGCTCATAGGATTACCCAAGATCAAGTTTTCTAAGTGAGTCTTTCAAGGTTGTATCCTAGGAAAACACCCAGATCATAAGTATGAGAAACCTAGTCATGAGAGAACCTCTGCACCTGTTGAGCTGATCCACAATGAAATTTCTGGTCCATTCCCTCATATGTCCATTATTCAAGACAAATATGCACTATCCTTCATAGATGAATTTTCCAGGTATTGTTGGGTTCACTTCCTAAAGCATAAGTCTGAAGTTTTTGACCTCTTCAAAGTCTTTAGAGCCTTGGTTGAAAACCAGTCTGGGAAAAAACTCAAGATCCTCAGATATGAAAATGGTGGTGATTATTTCAAGTCTAATTTCATTCAATATTGTAAGGATGGAAGTATTCAGATGCAGCATTTGATCCCTTACACACCACAGCGAAATGGTGTTGCTAAGAGAAAGAGCAGGTCACTGAAGGAGATGGAAATCTACATGATGGAGGCTAATACTTTGCCACCAAAATTTTGGACTGGGGCTATATATTGTGCATACTACATCCAAAATATGGTTCCTCATAAGAATATTGATGGTATGACTCCTTTCAAAGCTTGGAGTGGGAACAATCTATATGTGACGCATTTTAGGATTTTTGGCTCAAAGAATTGGGCTAGAATTCCAACTGAAAAGAGAAAGGATTTACAATTCCAAAGACAAGAGTACCTATTTGTTGGGTATTCTAAAGATTAAAAAGGGTAAAATATGATCAACTTGAGCACTAACAAATATTTCATTGAAAGAAGTGTTCATTTCCAAGAAGAGCCTTTAGTAGCAGTTGAAGTTGGAGAGTCTTCTTCACCACCAGATCCATTGATTGTAAGTGGAGAGACTAATAAGTTTGCTGATTATGATTTTTCTGATAATGATGATTTGATTTCAGATCCTAACAGTCATACAAGATCAAATGGGAAGCAAATACCATTCATGCAGCTGGTGAACTAGCTGGAAATCCCAATGACACTAAGAGGACTAGATCTCAATTTGAGAGTGCCCTTTGTGTGAAGTATTCTCTATTTGATGAGAATTGCTATTTGATGGTTGAATTATATCCACATACATATGAATATGTAGCACATGATCCAAGATGGAAAACATACATGAAAGAAGAATTCAGCTCGCTCCAGAAGAACAACACTTGGGAACTAGTTGATCTTCCCCCAGGGAGGAATCTAGTTCAATGTAAGTGAGTTTTTAAGACTAAGTTTGCTGCTGATGGTTCACCTTTGAAATATAAGGAAATATTCGTAGCTAAGGGCTACTAACAAGTACATGGTATTGACTATAATGAAACCTTTGCACTAGTGGCAAATATGGACTCCATAAGGCTAGCTCTAGACATTGCAGCTTCAAAACAATGGGAAGTGCATCACATGGATGTGAAGTGTGATTTCCTAAATGGATATCTCATTGAGGATATTTACATGCAGCAACCTGAAGGGTTTTTTTCTATTCCATCTTTGGTGTGCAGGTTAAAGAAATCATTATATGGGCTCAAGCAAGCCCCCGAGGCTTGGTATGCCAAGATTGATGGATTTTTTCTATCACTGAGTTTTTTTTGTTGCAATTCTGATCCTAATGTCTATTTGAAGCTGATTCATGGTTCTTTGATGATTATTTTCTTGTATGTGGATGACATTTTGATTACAGGAAGTTTAAAGAAAGAGATTTCCTCCTTGAAGGATGCAATGAACCATGCATTTTCTATGACAAATTTGGGATTGTTGAGCCAATTCTTGGGTCTCTAAATTGTTCAATCCCAAAATGGAATCAAAGTACATCAGTCCAATTATGCTTCAAATTTTCTGAACAAGTTAACCATGAAATATTGCAAGCCAAGCAAGACTCCCTTCCTTTCAGGAGTTAAGATTGAATAAGCAGGTTCTTCTCCTATGGTAAATAATACACTATATAGGTAGTTGATTGGGTGTTTTCTTTATCTTACACACACTCGAACTGATATATATTATGCAGTTATTGTGGATTCAAGATACATGGATCAGCCTCATGAGATCCACTGGAGGGCAGCCAAAAGGATCATAAACTTTGTTCAAGGAATAAGAACTCATGGGATCTTCTACAAAGAAAAATATGATCTTGATTTGATTGGGTTTACTGGCAGTGATTGGGCAGGTGACAACAAAAATTGAAGGTCTACATCAGGATATGTTTCCATACTTACAAAAGGACCAATTGTCAGGTCAAGCAAGAAGCAGAGTATAGAGGAGTTGTAAATGCAACAACTCAATGTTTGTGGTTGCAGGGTATACTTGGAGAATGTGGCTTCAAATCAGAGTTTTCAACCATTATCTACTGTGACAATCAGAGCACCATTCAAATCTTCAATGATCCAATTTAGAGACAGTGAACCAAGCACATTGAGATCCATATGCATTCCATCAGACAGCTTGTGCATGATGGCACCATTGATCTACACTTTTGTGCATCTTTAGAACAAGTAGCAGGCATCTTCACCAAAGTTTTTTGTGAGAATACATTCAGCAATCTCAAATCACTACTGGGGATTTCTGATCATGCTGTGAAGCATGATTGATGACAATATTCCAAAATTTTGTTTTTCCTATCCATGTTTAAGGGAGGATTTTCCCACTGGGTTTTTGCCTCTTTCCTTGGTTGTATGGACAAGCAGTATGTAAAGGGTGACTGAGCCTTGTTTCTAGGCCATATAGTTTTCTAATATTTACTCATAAGGTCAGGATTAAGGGGGGGTGTTAGAATAATCAACCCATAGTTACCATCCTTAGACATTAATTTTAATTATTTTTGTCTTATTACCTAGTTCCTAGATTCCATTATATGCTAGTTTCCTTCTACATGACTTAGAAGTCAACACATGCTAAAACCAAGTCATGGAGCACTTGGTAAACATCCTGGAAACCAAATTTAGCATGTCTGATTTATTCCATATCCTTCAAGGTGCATATCTTCTTTTTATGAAAAGCTGGCTGTTTTATTCAGGTTTAAGGCAAAAGGAAAAGATAGACTAGGTGTAGTTGACTTTTTTTTGGCCCCCATCATCCTCTCTATTTTTCTCCTAATAAAATCATGTGTGAGTTTTCTTTCCATCCCTCTTTATCTTATCCACTTGAATTAGAAAATTCGTGAGTATCTTCATAGATTTGGAAAGTGCTTTTTGCACATATGGGGGATTTGACTAGATTTAGCAAACCTACTTTTTTACTATTTCTAATGGCATCCTTATGCATTCAAATATCTCATGAAATTATATATCGAAGAATCCTATTACTTCATAAGGTTGTATATTGTACACTTATTAAATACAGATTAGTGTTATGCTCCAATTTTAGTCTCCTTTGCTGTTAATTTTGCATGTTTGATTAGCAATTTTGTGAGTGTAATTGTTCTATATATTGGGCTCAATTTCCACATGTCCCCATATGTATGGGTTTCCACTAATGGAACTTATGTTTCCTAGGATTCATTTTTCTCTCTGTCCTTCATAATTTTCACCAGAAGTTTCATTTTGCATTTCCCCGTAACTCTGAATCATGTCTTTTAGTTTCTTCTGATGGTGCAAGATGTGAATTTACTGATATTTTCTTTTGTATCTTGCCAATACTTCAAAAAATGTATTGACACCCTAGTAAATTGAATCATCAGGGAATTCCTCATGCACATAAGCAATTTTGAGATGATATTGTTTAAATAGGAATCGAGGAATCCCTTGGGATCATGCTTTCTCTTGCTGGAAAAGCCAAGATTAAAAGAAACTATATGTTTGCTCAATACAGGAACCCAGGTTGAATTTGGAATAACCAATGATCCCAGGTTCAAAGAGAATTTGGGCCAATATTTTTTCTTTGGGCCAGTGAGTCTCTTGTAAACCCCATCATTGATAGTCTGGAAAGCCACTTCTTCTAGTACCAACCTGTCAGGGATAATTCTAGGAAACATGTGAATAGTGTTGCTACCCCATATCTTTATGTACGAAAAAGACTCACTAACATACCAATCACTCATTGTAGCAATGAAAGCTCTAGCTTCAGCTAAAAATGCGGGAGCTTCCTTTTTGAAGATGGCAAAATAGATGCTGCCAAGAAAATGTTCACATATATCATAGAACTTGGTTGTATAGTTAGTCTCCAATAATTATGAATAATAAATGGCTACCGAGGGAGCTAGTAAAGTCTAGTTCCATCCCAAATTGGGATACTGGAACTCAGTGCAAAATACATCCAAAATAAAGGTCGAAAAGAAGAAATTGGGCTTCTTTCTAGTAGTGGCTTTCTGGTAATGCTCGATAGAGTTTTTGAGTTCCAATGGGAAGATGGATGCCCATGGGAAAGAATCATTGGTTTCTAAAACATGATGAGCTACTGGATCCCATTCAGCCTTGAACATAGAAGAATTAGGAAATCCATACAGTCTGCATAACATGATTGCTAGTAGGGAATAGGGTTCTTTGAACTAGGTGATAGTGTAAAGGTCGTCGACCCTCTGGGAGAATTTACCAGGTTCGTGCATCCAATATTTTAACATTTCACTGAAATCGAACATGCTTTTTGAGAATTGGGAAAATTCTGCGGTAATGGGTTTCTTGATCGATTTAAGGCCATAATCCATGACAAATACCTCGAGATGGAAATGGGCTATATGTGACCCCTCACTATCATTGAAGGAAAGGTAGCAGGTCTAGAAGCAATAGAATGAATTTCAGAATCCCTAATTATCTACTAGGACAACTGGTTGTTTTGGATATCAAAAATGTCATCATTGTCAAAAATTGCATAAACCCTAGACCATTCAAACTGGTAAGTATCAGTGATTCTTCCACTGGTGTCCAAGAATACCAAATTTTGGGTCCTTTGTTAACATATCCTTTTTGAGGATTTGTAGCTGGTAATTCTGGCCATTCTCATAAATTCAAGAAAACTCTGCTTAAAAAAACGCACGAAGCAAAAAATCAAAGCTAATTCAAACTTAACCACAGTAATCAATTTGAATCAGGGAATGACTAAGAAACTAACATGTAATAAAAAATGGACTGTGATGAAGTTTCCTGGTAAAACACATAGAAAATTCACGCAACACAATAATTTAAAATAGTAAAATTGGTAAACAAATCGTAAAAATCATCCTATATATAGATTTTCCACGGTTAAAATTAGGAACGTAGGATTAAAATAAATGGACGGTGGAGATTGATTCTTGTGGGATGTGGGCTTATAATGCAAGATTCAAACTTTATTAACCATCCCACAATCCTCATTTCATGATTTACGGGTTGCGGGTTGCGGGATACCAAAAGGTGACAAAAAGTACATAAAATTTATCCATTCTCTTCCGCAATCCACATCCCACAATTTGTGGGTTGTGGGTTGCATGATCACACAACAAAAGTAAATCAATCAAATTGTTCCCACAATCCACATCCCGCGATTTGTGGGTTGCAGGATGACACATTATACTTTACAAAACGATTCATGCATCCCATGTTGCATAATTTGCGGTGTGTAGGGTGCGGGGTTTGGGATGAAAAATTCACAAATAATAAACTTCAAATTCCTGCATTCCGCATTCCACAATCATGGGATGGGGGTTGCCGGATGAAACAAATTCTTACAAAAAGATAGTCTTCCACAACTCAAGAAAATCACATGACTCATGCATAAATTTCCAAAATTCGACTAATTTAAATCATAGAAACCATGATAAATATTATGGGGGCCCTTAAAACAACTTAAGGAATTTATAAAATTTGTTTTGCATGTAAACTTGGCGGTTCTCATGTTTTGGATAACATGGGATTTGTTGTACCAACAACACTCTTATACCATGTTAAGTTTTGTATGCTTCCATATTTTAAGTCATAACATGATAGGAATTTAATACATTTTCACAATAACAACATAAAGATGATCACTAAAAGAAACACAATCATAATGCATGCAACAATTTACCCTGGGAAAACCTAAAGGAAAAACCCAGCAAAAACTTACTCTATATGGATTACCAAAATGCAATGACCAAAGAACAAGGTCTCATAGAGAGAGACCAAACCCCAAGCATAAGAGCCAAAACACCAAAGACACTAGTCCTAGTCCTCTTTTGTCCTTCTTTTTATGTCTTGAGTAATACAAATGTGAGTGAGTGTGTACAAATGAGGGAGGGTGCATCCCTATTTATAGTAAACCTCCCAACTCACATTTAACCTAGAAGGAATGATTTGTCTAACAAGGATGACCTACCTAGGAAGTCTCACAATTATAATTATGTTATTATTTTTAGGGTACTAATGATCCGAATTACAACAAAGGGTTTATCTCGTGACTTTTACATGACATTTTACATCAATGAGATATCACAAAGGAGGACTCATAATAATGTAAAGTACAATTAGAATATTCTTTGAAGTTGCATTATTTCAACAATAACCACAATGAATAAACACCTCGATGCATAAGTTGGTCCAGAACCCTTTAAAATTGTCTCTTTTAAAAGAGATTAAAGCCAACAAGTAGAATGAACAACCAACAAGGCTGATTAAGACTAATTTGAATTTTATGTAACAAAACAAAAAATTGTGCAATAATGGAGTAATATTCTCCATCAACAATTAATTCACCCTATCTTGTATATTATTACTTTAACAATCTTTAAAGTCACCCGAGGTGGCAAAAAATTGTCTAGCAAGTTATAAGAAATAGTCTAGCACTTGAAAATTTTCATAGCAATTTACTAAAATGCCTCAAAACTTCTAATCCATCCAACAATGGTAAAAAAATCCCCAAGCACATTAACATTAATCCAACAGGTGTCAAAAATGACCCAACACATTTAGATTCATCTAGAAGTTGTCAAAAATGCCCCATACACATTTATATTGTTCCATCAGTTACACATTTATACTGATCCAATAGTTGTCAAAACATCCTCGGAAAATTTAAATCCCTTTTTCTTCTGAGAAAAACGCCCCAAGTTTATTTAATTTCATCCAAATATTGAAAAAAATGCCTAACCATGGTGAAAACACTGTCAGAGGCCTATTTGAATCCACCCAACAATGCCCAAGGATTATTTAAATCCATCAAACAATGGTAAAAATTGGCCCAGTAAATAATTTAAACACACAAAAATGAAAAATGTGCCAACACATCTCTAAACACTCACAGAGAAAAAAAACATCTATTAAACACCCACAACCACATTAAAATTAATCCAATAGTGATTAATACCACATCATGAACTTGTAGATTCGTTGGGCATTAATAAAAAACCCCACAGTGATAACAAACCATGGAAAATTCTCAAATCATCCAAGAGCCAAATATGTAAATAGTCAATTTAGAAACTAATTAAGATGTTCTAACATAAATCCATTGATAATATGAATCATCATGGAATTGAAGGTGGTAGTTTCACATTTGTTAGCATTTATATTTTGCAAGAAGAATTGAAAATATAAAAAATAGCCTCACTTATAGCTGAGAATAGTTCAAAACAAAGTTCAAGAGAAATATAATTTTGTTTATTATAGTGAATTGTACAGGTACATATACATCAATGGATCAATTCTCAGATCCTACAATCGAGCTATCGATTCTACAGTCAAGCTGCAGATCATAAAAGGATAGGAAACAACCATCTACAGGATAGGAAAGAATCACAGAAAGAATAGGAAAGAATCAGTAACTAGAGTATGGGAAATAATCATTCCATATCGCAAGATTCCCCCTCAAGTTGGTGCATATATGTCACACATTCCCAACTTACCCAAAAACTTTGAGAACACTCGACTTGAAACTGCTTTGGTGAGAATATCGGCCAACTGATCCTCTAATCGAATCTCAGGAAACTCCACGATCTCCTCATCCAACTTCTGCTTAATGAAGAATCTATCTACCTCCACATGTTTTGTTCAATCATGTTGAACTGAATTATGAGCAATATCACATTCTCCTTTATTATCACAATACAATCAAATTGGCTACTTAGGAAGATATCCCAAATCTCTGAGGAGAATTCTTAGCCACAATTCTTCACATACTCCAAGTGCGATACCTCTAAATTCAGCCTCTACACTTGATCGGGCAAAAACATTCTATTTTTTGCTTCTCCACATAATAAGGTTACCTCCTACAAATGTGAAATAACCTAAAGTAGAATGCATGTCATCAACTGCTCCAGCCCAGTCAACATCAGTATATGCATCCACACTTTGAAAACCTTCACTTTTAGTGAATAAAATTCCTTTTCCAGGAGCAGATTCCAGATACCTCAAAATGTGCATAACTGCATTCATGTGTTGCTCACCAGGATTATGCATAAACTCGTTAACAATACTTAAGGCATAGGCAAGGTCTAGCCTTGTGTGTGCTAAGTACATCAATATTCTTACGAGTCTCTGGTATCTCCTTTTATCAACTAGTACCTGATCAGATTCAACACATAACTTCAATCCTTCTTCCACTGGTGTATCGGCGGGTTGACATGCTGACATACCAATTTCCTGTAACAAGTCTAAGGCATATTTCCTTTGAGATAGAAAAATCCCTTTATCAGATCGAGACACTTTGATCCCAAGGAAATATTTCAAGGGGTTGAGGTCTTTCATTTTGAATTCTCTGGAAAGTAATCCTGTAGAGCCTTCCTTTCTTCGGGATCATTTCCTGTAACCACCATGTCATCCACATATACAATAAGTGCAATTATCTTACCCTGTTGTTTCTTCAAGAATAAAGTGTGGTTTGACTTGGTCATTTCGATACTGTGGTTTCTCCGATTACATCACCAATAACCTATCACCGCAGAAATTTGGCAATAGATATTTTATAGATTTTGTGAACCTTCCAAACCATGCTCTTGGAGATTATTTCAACCCATACAATGACTTCTTTAATCTCCACACCATTCGACTATGTGTTTCTGGTATCATGCATCCTGGTGGGAGTTCCATGTAAACTTCTTTGGATAGCTCACCATGTAGAAAGGCGTTCTTCACATCAAATTGTTGTAATGGCCAACCCAAGTTCGCAGCAAGAGACAACAAGACTCGTATTGTATTGATTTTAGCTACAAGTGTAAATGTCTATGTATAATCAATTCCATAAGTTTGGGTGTATCCTTTTGCTACCAGTCTCTCCTTAAAGCATTCAATTGCACCATCTGCTTTGTACTTCACAGTATAAACCCACCGACATCCGACTAATTTCTTTCTGGATGAACGGTCAACAAGTTCCCAGGTTTTATTCTCCTACAAGGATTTCAACTCCTCATTCATAGCGGCTTTCCAAGTTGGGTCAGCTAAGGCCTCCTGCACATTGTTAGGAATAGATACAGTAGATAACTGATTTACAAATGACTGATTTGATTCTAAAAAACGATGGTTAGACACATAATGACTCATGAGATATTTAACGTTACTAAAAATATCGGGTTCATATGTGGGTTTATGAATACCTCTAGTGTGAAATTGTGATAGATGTCTTCTAGATGGTTTAGGAGCATCCTCAACAAGCGATTGGTTTGGTGTATCAGCTGCCTATGGTGTGAGAGGCTCAGACAGAGGTCGAGCCACAACTTTAGTTTCTGGGTGTTCATCACTACTTGGATCCAAAGTCAAACCACCCACATCCAATTCGTCCACTTTTTGATTAAGCACATTAGATAGTTCCCCTACTTCCGGGATGTGAACAACCACATCTTCAAAAAAGTGATCATCATAGTCTAGAGTCTGAATTTCCTTCTGGTACTCCCCCTAAAGTTCACGCTCAGAGGAAAAATACATCAATTCTTCATGAAAAATTACATCTAATGTAATAAACATTCATTGGGTTGGAGGATGATAGCATCGGTACCCCTTTTGATAAGCATCATATCCAAGAAAGACACATCGCAGTGCTTGAGGAGACAACTTGTTGCACTGATGCTTATGGAGGTGTACAAAAGCTACACAACCAATGATGTGAGGAGATAAATTTGGGACAACTGGAGCAACAACTGCTTCAGCGAGAGCCTGAGATGGTGTCTAGAAATTAATAGTGTTGGAGGGTAGCCGGTTGATCAAATATGCTGCAGAGGTAAGTGCTTCTCCCCAATAGGATAATGACATATGGGCTTCTATCAATGAAGCACAGACAACCTCCAACAAGTGGTGGTTTTTTCTCTTAGCCACCCTGTTCTGCTGAGGTGTATTGGGACAAGTAGTTTGATGCATAGTTCCATGTGCTTCCAGATATTGCTGAAGCTCAGAATGGCAAATATTCGCCTCCATTGTCACTGCGGAGAACCTGAACCTGTGCATTGTACTTAGTACGAACCATTTTATAAAAAAATTTAAATAACAAATTCACTTCACTTTTAGACTTCATCAAGCACACCCAATTCATCCTGGTACAATCGTCAATGAAAGTAACAAACCAACGTGATCCACCAAAGGTAGTAACTTTGGACGGACCCCAAACATCAGAATGTATGACCATAAAAGGAACTGGACTTTTATTCAAATTTAATGGAAACGAAGCACGATGGCTTTTTGCAAGTTCACAAATGTCACAGCGGAAACTATAAACATCAAATTTTGCAAATAAACTAGGAAATAATTTCTTCAAGTAACCAAAGGAGGCATGCCCCAAACATCGATGCAATAACTAGATTTCAGATGTATTCTTCTCCCCCTCAGAGCCATCCACTATCAAAGCTTGATGCAACTTGTCCAAACTCTTTGACACTAAGTCCAAATAATACAACTTTCCTCGCCTAACACCACAACCAATCGTTTGCTTGGTTCGGATGTCCTTAAAAACAAAAAAATTAGGCCAAAAAATTACAATACAAAGTAAGGTAGTGGTGATTTGGGAAAGTGACAATAGATTATAATCCAAAGACAAAACAACTAAAAAAAAATCTATATTTAAATTATCAGTGAGAGGTAAAGACCCTTCTCCAATAATTGGGGCCGAAGAGCCATTGGCAGTGGAAACAAATTTTTGTGCGGGCGGTTTAAGAGGTGAGACCTGTCTAGAATCAAATGTCATATGATCCATAGCACCGGAATCAATTATCCATGCACTATTGGAAACAAGTGTAGAAATATTTAAAACCTTACCACCATTGCATGTTGCTGCTGCTAATGTCGAGATCTGACCAGCAACACCATCCACTATTTTTGTTTCGACAACCGCAACACTAGAGGTCTTCTTGGAATTCTTCTTCTGTGAGTCACGGCTATCATCCCACCATTCTAGATACCCCACAAGTTCAAAGAAGTGGCTCTTGGTATGACCAGTTTGATTGCAATGAGCGCATTTGTAGGTGGGTTTATCGGCACCATCAGTTTTCTTAGGCCGGCTTTGAGAAAACCGGTTCTAATTAGACCAATTTCGAGTCACCATGGCTGAAGCTTCAGTTTTTTCTGGTTCTCCATTCATTGTTGCGAGTCTAATAGAATCACGGCAGACCAAAAGCATAACATGCTTCCAATTCGGAGATATTATCCTTTCTCAAAATTTCACCATGGATTTGTTCAAATTCACCATCTAATCCAGCAAGAAAAATATGCACCCTTTGTCGCTGAACTGATTTTCGGTAAGATTCAACATCATTCTAACTCTCCATAATCACCTTATCATGATGATCCAACTCACAAAAGATCTCGGTTAATTCTCGATAATACACTAAGAGTGTTTTGCCATTCTGTTTCACAGAGAAGGCGCTTTGATTCAAGACAAACACCCTCAATTCATCTACTCCATCATAAAAATATTTAGAAAGAGCTTTCCAAATATCTCGAGCCGTGGGTAAACGAATATATCGTTTCATGATTTTTGGGGACATAGACATCAACAACCATCTCTTGGCCTTTTGATTGTCTACATACCACTTTTCATATCCATCATCCTTCTTGGTAGGTGGCTGTAAATTACCACGAATGAAAGAGAGCTTCTCCTTCTCAGCAATATGCATCTTCATGATTTGAGACCACAAATCATAGTTTGTTTCATCGAGTACAATCCCTGCATTGAACAACGAACCTTCAGATTGAATAATAATGAAAGCATATTTCTTCTCAGATGTTTTAGAAATTGAGTCGGCCATGGTTCAGTGTAGAGTACTAACGATTTAAGCTTCTTGGCTCTGATATGAGGTTCAAAACAAAGTTCAAGAGATATAATTTTGTTTATTACAGTGAATTGTACAGGTACATATACATCAATGGATCAATTTTCAGATCCTACAATCGAGTTGCCGATTCTACAGTCAAGCTGCAGATCCTATAATCAAGTTGCACATCCTAAAAGGATAGGAAACAACCATCTAAAGAATAAGAAAGAATCACAGAAAGAATAGTAAGAATCAGTAACTACAGGATGGGAAAGAATCATTCCATATAGCAACAAAAATGCATGTTTAAACCATCCATGAACGAGAGAGACATTAAAACATATATCAAATCTCATTATAACAATAACACTAATTAATAAAATAAGTGAGAAATTAGTCAAGCATGTAATGTACACAATTTACCTTGAAAGCCATCTTTGAATGGTTTCTTATAGGCCTATATATCTCATATTTTTGGGATTTGGACTTGAGCTAGCGAATCATCAAGCTCGACGCTGGAGCCTGGATCCTTTGAATCATCGTCACATATTTTCGTTAATGATAATGAATAGTTTAAATGATAAATCGTTTACGGTAAGTGAGGACTGGCTAACCAACAACCCTGTTAATAAATCATTTGAACGTGTGGCACCATTAGTAACCGTCTAAGTCTCTCCATTTGAACCAGTGGCAGAGTTAACGCGGGGCAGCCCATCTAAATCAGTGGCAGTTTCAATAACCGTTTCTGCCTTCAATAGTAAATGATTCGAGTGCTCTCATATGCAATAACTCACTCGATAACTATTTAATTAACCATTTTTGCATCAACAGTATGGCTAAATGAGTGGAGGTCCATTGAAAACCTTTTCTCTTCAACCACCATTTCTACATTGTTGGTATTGTCTCGGGATTTTCAGTTGGTTTTGCATCTCTTCTTTGTTTCTTACTCCTGCATGTTACTTTTTATTGTTACAGGAATTTTGGAGTATTCCCTTTGGATAATAATTTTGAGAGTTCAATCCTTCTCCAGAAAGATGGATCGCGGCAGTAGGTACTTGAATGAAGGGGAGTTGGGGCATAGGCTATTGTTTTTGTCTCTGGGACTCTGAACAATTTTCTTTTCGATTTATGATTTATGATTGATACTTGATGATTAATGTTGTTCAATTTGTTCAACTCGTACTCTTTGATTGTTGTTTTGTATAGTTCATTGTTTGATGTATCAGTTAACCAAGTAGCGAAGACAGATCGAAAATGACTAGTCCTATATGAGCAGTTGCAAAAGCATATCTAGCATGGAACATATTTGAAAGCAAAATGGATGGTATATTTAACCCTATAATACTTGTGTTCATCTTGTAACGATTTTTTGTACTAACGAGGGGATGTTGGTGTTTGTTCCCGCTATTGTCCGAAATACATTTATCCTTTATCTGGTTTGTGAAGGCAGCTGGATTGGATGATCATCGAGCTAACCTATATTATTTAACATAAACCTATCCTTCAAAGGTGTTGATTCCTGAGATAGCCTAGATTTATCTCTTGCAACACATCTAGTCCACGAAAATATATATATCTATATTTATCAATCATTCCATATACTCATATAAAAAATCCAGTAAATAAAGCTTTTCAATTGCTGCTAGCTTGTAGAGTCGGTACTAAAAATTAAAAAAAAAACCCTTATACTTCCCTTGGCGGGATAACTATTTGGAATCCAACTTTGCAAATTATATTTCTATAGAAACCCCTGCTGTTTATTCCCAATATCCATTTTACCTAGATCATATTATATAGTTCATTGGGTATTTTCTTCGGGCTGCCTGTGGGAGTGGTGTAGTCAGCACGCGAATTTGCAAGGTTTCCCTAATTTCTTTATCTATTCTTTTTCGTAGTGTTATTTCTTTGATTAGCTATTTGTCGCCACTTGTACTTATGTTTTCATCCAAAGCTTGTAATAATTTATATTTTTATGTTGCACAAATCATTGTTATATTATTGAATTATTAATTACGAACGATTCTGCTCGGCATGCTCCATCACTTAGGCTACAAAATACAAATAATATTTGTTAAGAGAGGTGTCAATGGACTATTTTTACTGGGGATCAATTCTCAGATAGATAGAACCATTCTGTTGAACAACCTTAAAATATCTTTTCCTGGCTAGAATATTTCCGACAGACAAATAGCAATAAAACCTCGCCAAAGTTTCAATGCTATCTTCTCCGAACTGGAAGCAGAGCCATTTAAAATTCTGTGGGGGATTGGGGCAGAGGAATTAACCGCATGCAGCTTGGTGCATAATTTAATTCTCCGGCTATTAATCCGCTGATATGATCCCGTTTGATCCACATAGAGTATATACTCGTAAATTAGAAACTCCTACTTATACCTCGGATAAGGTTGGAGGTGTATAGAGGCCGTTTTATTATTTCTGTGCAAAGGGCTTCCCAAGGCCTTATAATCCAAAGGATCTGGGATTGGGCAAATTCTAATAACATTCATTTACGCATACATTATTCGTTAGTGGTACCGGTGAGGAAAACAACCCTAGAATGAAATATTCTCATCCAATAGGACCTACCCGCCTTATAATGACCATAATGTAGCTATGTTGAAGAGTTCACTACCAATAAACTGCTTCACGTACAACGAAAATGTGAGAATATTGTCTCGTTGCAGGATCTACGGGATAAACTTTGGTAGTTCTACTTTTTACTGCTGCTGGTTTTACTTATATTAACTTAATAACCTAATGGAATGACGTTTTGACAAATTTAGTAAGGTTTGACGCCACATACATCACTATTTAAAGGGAAATTACAAAAGTAACACCATTGTCTCCAAAATTCATAAAATGTTTGACAAGATTTACTTTAACTGAAAACTCCATAATTACTCAAATGACTTAAAGTTTTCGGCAAAGATTTTGACTTTCTGGGAAACCTATGGATGAATCTAAATATAGGTTTTCACTTCCATAACAATATGACAAGTGTATGAAAATTGATAGACTCAAACCGTCTAGTCAAACTTATAGAAGTTAAAGAATAAATATACATTTAAGAAAATTTGTACACCGTAATACCTTTTGCAATATGGTTGTAGATGTATTCATTTACAAGTATTTGGCTTAAAGCTTTCACAAATATGATTATCAAACAAGTGAAATAGCAGCAAGGCTGCTTATACCTGTTTTTTAGAAATATTTTATTGTAATATTGTATATAGTTTAAAGCTAAAAGTTGAAGAAATTATGAAACATTCGAACTTGCAAAATGTATTACTTGTTGCCATGGTACTTATATTTCTAGGTGGGATTACTTGTTGTTTATAGATTGTTGCATTACTCGTTACTTCTTGTAACTGTCACTGTTTATATTTCTATGTGTATATCAATTAATTAGTTATTATTAAGTAAGTCCTTGAAATTAAAGATCCAAAATGAGTTTACTTGTCTTTGTGAATAGGAGAGCTTTTGTCACTACGAATATCTAAGATAAGCAATATAGATGCATAGTACTTGGCTCTTAAAAATAGTTTAATAAATATTATGTAAGAAATGGATATTGAATAACATTAACAATGTTGAATGCCTAATAAATACTTAACAATATAGATATTAAAAATGTAACAACAATTGGAGATTTTGAAAAATATGAATTCCAATGTAAGCACCAACTATTACAATGAAACTTTCAAGAAGATATTTTAAAAACATAGAATGTCTCGCATTGTTGTATATAAATATATGCTAATCTAATAAAAATCAATAATAAAAAGAAATATTTACAAGCATTTATAAAAATTATGTTATAGACATTGGAAAAAAATATATATTTGATTATATAAAATTAAAACAATAATAAGAAAAATATGATTTTTTAGTGAAAATAAAAAAAAAAACTAAATGATATTAGGGAATATTTTTTTTTTTTGAATATTTTTTGAAATTAACCCTTTAATCACATAAATAAACAACTAATTGAGTATATTAAATTTAATATCAAACAACTATATAATATATATAAAGAATTAATAAAAAAAATGTTTAATAAAATAAGTTTTCAACTATAAAATAATTATAAAAGTAAGAAAAATTATAGAGTCCAGACAAATTAATAAGGAGTCACCCAAAAATATATATCCTTATGAAGGACATAATACTAATATAATAATAAAAACATGTGTATTTTTATATAAAAAATATAATGATAAACATAGGTTTTTACAAAATTTCAAATATATATCTCTTTGTCTACTCATAAAAATAATAAAAATATGTGTTTTTTATAAAAAAATATAATGATAAACATAGGTTTTTACAAAAATTGAGGTAGATATAAAAAATTTCAAATAAAAAATATATTGAAAAACATACATGTGTCTTTTCTAATAAAATATGTTATTATGATACACACTTTGCAAGTGTCTTACAATTATAAAAGGGAACATTGTATAGCCAACTTAATTTTAGATATTTCTAAAAATCTATATCATCTTGAAATTATTGCTAATACATTAAATACAATTTATAAGAAGAGATTGAAAATATATAGCAATAGGATAATTTTGCTATAAAAATATATGATAAAACAAATGTAATTACAATTTGAAAGAAATCAAAACAAAAATGAATTAAAAAATGTCCATTTAAATATGATATAGGTTATTGCAATGTATCATAAAACAAGCATATTCAGGCTTCCTTAATTCAATATTGGTTTAGAATTTTAGGTTGCTTATTAGTCATTTTAATATTTAATAACAAAATAATTTTAGCTAAATTAGATATATATATTTTCCAATAAACCAAATTGTGTAATGCTTTAAATAAGTGAACGTGAACATAAACAAATAAGTGAGTCCATTTTATTAATTTATAAATAAAGGAAAAAAATTCTAAAATAATAAGTGATTAATGATGGCAATTTGGCTATCCAGGTTACGTTGACCTGGATGGATGTGCTGGATGGATGTGCTCTGGACATGGCTGGCTGTCCTTTTAGCAAGTGGAAACCGTAGAGTTACCATGTGGAAAACCTATAAATAGCTATTAAATACATATGTAATATCAAATACATTTGCTTACAGCTTAGCAGGAGTGCCATTGTGCAGCAGCAGAAATAGGTGATAGAAGAAATGGATTACAAGTAAGCATCCTCATCGCTTCTGCTCCCAGGAGCAGAATCCACAAAATTAATTAAACTACTTGACACTAGCATGTTTGAATATGAATGTTCAGCGCAGAAGATCAGCAGCTTCAGCCCGTGGAACCGGATCAGAATATTGACGAGGAAGACGACTCTTTTGAAGCTATAGAGAAGCCTAGAACTTCTCAAAATTTAATTATTACGACAAATCTTCGTAACTCATCTCAATATTAATCGTTTTTGACACCTTGCGTTTTAATTTTACAGTCACACAACTGGGGATCAACGCAGGAGACGTCAAGAAGCTCCAGGATGCCGCATTTATACATGTAACGGTTTAATGATGCATACCAAAAAGGTTCACTTGAAATTTATTTAAAATTACAACCGTATTTAATTTTCGTCTTTTATGCTCTCGTTTTTTGAAGGAAGACTTGTACAGAGTTTGACGAGCATCAAATGATTGTCCGATGCAAAGGTTGACAAAATATGTGAAGCTAAGGAAAAGCTTATGGTAAAAAAGCTCTGCATCTCTTTTTTGGTCCATATCTTTTATTTTCTGTACAATTACAATCTTTTAAATTGAAATTCGAAATTTCTGGAAATTAACTTGTTCTTCGTGTTGAAATTGGCAGAATTTTGGCTATGTGACTGGAAATGAGGTTCTCCAAAGAGTACGCTCAACTTTATCCTTTTTTCTTCCCGAATTTAAGCTTCATCAATTTAAAGCTTTATTTTATTTAAACAGTAGAATTGAGTTACTCTGATCGTCCTTTACCTAAAACTATAAGAAAACCTGGAGAGTTAAATTTCTTTAGCTGCGTAAGTATTTAGTAACTTTGATATTTGTTCCCTGTTTTCTAAATTTCCACAATTAATTATTTCTAATTTTGATATATTTACAGCGAAAATGTGTAGTAAGAATCACAACCGGAAGCCAAGCTTTGGATGATGTGCTAGGCGGTAAGAATTGTTATCATGATTATTACTACAAATCTCATTTTTATATATATTTTTAAGATCCGAGTGCGAACTTACATGAATCATATTAAAAACCCTATTATCTTGATTTCGGGCAAAGGCGGGATCGAAACGTTAGCAATAACGGAAGCTTTTGGCGAATTTAGGTTATTAAATGTGCTCTTCAAATTGACGGATCATTTGATAGAATAATGCGTTTCCCAATCATTTTCGGATTTTAACAGAATTAAAATCTCAATATTTACAGAACAGGAAAAACTCAATTGGATCACACACTTTGCGTCTCGACACAGGTTTGTACAATTTCTTACAAAGTTCGAAAATTCTTTGAAACGAAAGTATGTCGATGCCAAGTTCCTTAGTAAAGAATTTGCGGTCATTTTTAATAAGGCGTGTCTTATTTAGTCTTGTCGAGATCTCATTTTAGGCCAGGAACTGAGCCTGGAATCTGTGGTCGTAATTAAGAAAGCATGTCTTTATTTAGTAGTCAAGATTTCAATTGACAAATGTGGTTAATTCAGCTTATGCACGGAGGGAACGGAAAAGTCGCTTCTATAAGCTGGAAATTTCCTTTCAAATTTCTTTCCAACAACGCACATTCTTTCAACATAATTTTGAAGGTGTTATTAATCACTGCTTTCCTTCGACGTCTTCAGCCGGCCAGATCGTATAGTGCCTATTGCAGAAAGATTCGGAATGGACGCCAATGCCGTCCTCGACAATGTAATTCACTTCAATCGTCTTTAGACACAGCATCGTTTCAATTTTTCTTTCAGATTCTATGTCCTATGAGGTGTTCGCCAATCGCTGGTGGTGACTGATGCCAAACCTTTCTCCCTCAATGATATAATTTTTATTATAATTTTTATTTTTTTAATTTTAATATTATGATGTCATGTGTACACATGTCAACTCAAATCTAGATACCAAATCTCAAGGCTGACATCATCTTCTATCCACCAATCAGATGTTTACAAAAATAGCTTTTTAACAAAATTAAAAAAAATATTTTACAAACCCCAAAGTGATACTTTGCAAAACAGCTTTTGATTTTTTAAACCTGCATCAAAAAACACCAGCTAATAGCAAAGTCAACCAAAGTCAAAAGGTGATCGATTACAATATACTTGAGGCAGGTATAAAAATTACTCTATACTCCATGAATTACAATTGCAATAACTTACCAATTGAACACCTTACAATATCTTTACGGTACTCTTCTTCCCGTGGAACTCCAAGTTGCAATGGATTGTATGAAGAGAGTATAATAGCTAGCTTAGAGTTAACAACTTGCAAAGATTAAAACATCCCATGGTTTTTTTTGTTTAGAGGAATCGTGTGGCTTATAGGTAGAGATCAAGTATAAGTTCAAATGATAAAGATAGTGTTCCAAAGGAGTCAAATGTTAAAAAAAACAATACATTATGTAATAAAAAGTAACTTTATTATGCATATCTTATTTTTTAGTATTATATATAGAGAGAGAAATTTCAAGTGACATTTTCTCATCTTTAAGTATAGATTGTATATAAATTTAAAAATTGTGGAAAATTTATAGTGTATCTATGTAAAGATAATGATAAAGATATTGTTGAAAATGATTCAAATATATAAATAAAAATAACAAGTTCACTATGCATTATTTACATGACTTTCATATTTGTTTGCTTATGATTTGTTATATTAAGGGAGGATATATATATATATATATATATATATATATATATATATATATGATAATGATGATGATGATGGTTAAATTCCCCTCAGACCAAACTTTGGTCTATCAAACCTAAAGAAATGAATTATTTAGTTTGTTTTAAAATTGTATTTCTATGCTCAAAGAGCTTGGAGAGAGGCGTCACGAGCTCACTATAATTTTGGCAAGTTAAAAGGCTAGGAAGGTCGGTATTGCAACAAAGGTTATGGAGATTATGGAACTAAGATCTAACATCGATGTACGTAGGGAAATTTAAGAGGAAGTGATTTTCATCTTCAATGTTCATATTCTCACAGAGATGTTAGATCCTTTCCACCCATGGTGTATTAGGAACTTCCCAATGACCTGTTTCACTATAGATCTTATCAGAGTTCATTCTTATCTTTTCTATATTAGTTTTTTTCTTTGAACTAGTTAAAACAGAGAGACATTTTTGGTTTTCTAGAGTAGGGTTGATGAACTCCTTATAATATCTTAGTTTTCTTTTAGACTCTAGATATTTCTCACACCACATTTTCTCTTTAAACTTAAAAGTAACAATATTTTTATGTTATTAATATTTTGCAATGCAACAGTTTCATCGATCTCCCAATGGCTTAACTAGGCTCTGGTATCATTATACCAACCTCGCTTGACTCTTAGGTCGTTTTGAATGGAATTTAAAGCTAGCTTAGGAAGTATATGGTCTCCCATGTTATTGATTTTGTACTTGTATAATAGAAGCCTGGTCATAGGGAGGATCTCGAAAGAGGAAAGACCCACTTCTATAAGGAGAATAGGGTAGGGTGCATTGATTTTAATTTTGCGGTTATACGTTATAGAATGCTTCTGGATTTGCTCAATATTTCTCCAGGATTCTCTAGAGACGCTACAACCCCATTTCTCACACCCATACAAGATAACCAAAGTGACTAAAGTTTCAAAGAGGAGCTTCTTTTTATCCCACATCACAAGGTTTGCTGCTTATTTGCAAGACCAAAATAAGCGTTCCACCCTCCATTAATAATTTTCTGAATTCTATAATTCCAGTTGATCTTGTGATGAATATCAATTCCTAGATATTTGTAAGAAGACACTTCCTCCAAGTTTCTATTGTCATACACAAAATTAGCATAATTGTCCTTCTTGGATAAGATAATCATTACTGTTGTTTTGTCGGTATTAATAGTCATACCCACAGTAGAGAAAAAATCCTTAAGAAGTCTTATATTCTTATCAAGATCAGATGGACACCTTGCCAAAAGAACAATATCGATAGGATAGAGAAGAAAGATGATGACTGTTCTAGCTAAGATAGTGCGAGCACAACATGCTTCCTATAAAAAACCTTCTAGCTTATCGATGTAAATTCCAAAAAGGGTAGGGTAGAGGGGGAAACCTTGTTTAACTATGATATTACACTTAATATCTTTTAACCACCCCTCGTTTCTCTTAAACTTGGCAATGGCGTTCTCGTATAACCTTATTGTGGAAGCTCTTAACTCGAAAGGAACCTTTATCTATTCTAATCTGTTCCATAGGTTATTTCTATGTAGCGTATCGAAATCCTTTCTAATGTCCACAAAGAAACAAAATATATTGGATTTATCATTACGACATTTCTCCACAATTATTTTGAGCATAACAAGGTGATCCGTTGCTAAGTGTTGCCTTCTAAAATTCACTTGGCCTTTAGTTGGTTTACCTTCATTTTCTAGCCATATGTTGAGCTTATTTTCCAAAATAATACCATATAACATGGCTAAGAGAGGGATAATCATAATTTTCCAATAGTTATAGGGGTTATTTGTCTCCCCACTTTTAAAAATAAGGATAATAAGGCTCTAAGTCCATGGTTTATGGAACCCTTGTTTTAATGCTTGATTGAATAGCTTGTGGATGTGAGGGATGAGGACAGGACCTCCTATTTTTAATATTTTTTCCTGGTAACCTTCAATGTCCTTAGCTTTTCTATTTTCCAGACGCTTGACTCCAAAATCTATGTCTTCTAATGAGAAAACTTCTTTCGTTGTGAGAAAGGTTTCAATGTTATCTATGACATTCGGGGATTCATAAATCTTTTTAATATAGGAATTCCAGTCATGCAGAGAAATTTTATTATTATCTTTAGTTTTTCTAGTTAAAATCTACCTTCATAATTTCTTAGGAGCCGCCTTAGAGAGGTGTAAGAGATTTTTTTGTCTTTTATGAATATATTGCACTACATAATCTACCATGTTGCTAACAAGTCCATGGATAGAGTTCATCTAGTTAGAATTGGAACACTTATTTATACTGTTGAAGATTATGAGATCTTGAGCACTACAGATCTTGACTAGCTAAGAACCAAACAAATTTTCCCCTCAATCTTCAGAGCTTCTTTTGTATCTGTTATCTAGAGTAAGGTCTTCCTCTAACCAAAGAAGATTAGGGTTGGAATGATTCTTGTTGGGCTATAGGGTAGACCTAGGTTTTATACCATTAACTTCGCACCAACAAAAGACCCACAGTGTTGGCCCTTTCGGCAATAGCCTACGAACAGGTTGCAATCTCACCCGAAACAGCTATGGGGTGCCGCAGAACTAGGTTTCTGCAAGCAGAAGAGGGATATTACTGTACCTTTAGCCTTTAATAGCTTATAATCATACAACACAAAGCTTGACATTCACATATATAACTTCGCAGTTAGATAAACAAACAGTTGCTTGCTTAAGCCTTTACTGGGAATTCACAGGGAAGCTAATATTAGCAGTGATCTTACTTATCAGTTATTTACTTATCAATGTATAAAAGAATATAATGGAAATAACATAAAAGAACCAAAACACAAGATATAATGTGGTTCACACGCAGTGTAGGGGCTACATCCACAGAACTGTGTTTTATTCAATTCTTTACAAAAACCACAGTTCTGATCTACACACTCAGATGCATATCCCTTCAAGTTCTTAAAGCCACACACACAACTGTAGGCCTCTGCGTACACAGCTACAGATCTTTCCTTAGCACAAAACCCTCTGCGCACACTGTCGAGCGCCCTAAATGCAGATAAATTATTATCAACACACAGAGCATACGAGATTTATTGTCAACCCGAGAAAGTATTTTATTTCAAAGGATAGATGCACAATTTATGCTTAAACACCAGATCATTGTAATTAAACACTTTACCCCTAAACAACCATGTTCATCCCTCTGAACCTATGTAATCCCACCAATCTTCTAAATACTACAAATTCAAATTCTTTCTACCATGCATCAACAGGAAATGAAATCAGATTCCAATAACAATTGCAGACATAAAGAAAATCCTATTCATATCCCGAAATAAATGATTCATCTATTTAATCTAACCACTCTTGAAATTCATACTCATAAACTAATTGTAATCTCGAAATTCAATTGCAGCAAATTAAGTTCGGCTACCTTAAAGAATTGAATTGCGGAAATGGAGACAACAATTATAACAGTAAAACAAGTGCGGGGATTTGTGGGACGACAATCTGAACCATGAGATGAACAAAGCTGTGTACAGCTATTAAATAAATTGCATGAAGGAAACTCCCTATTCAGTCGACTGTTATCCTGTAGCAGTTATCAATCTCAGGAAAATGTAATACTGCAAATTCACACATCCTACTGATGCGCACACAAACAATATAATCAACAGAACATCACACAATTATAAATTCAGAAATCCTACCTTAACTCAGTAATCTCTGCAGAAGGCGGGCCCAACCTTCACACAGAGATGCTGGATGAACAATGTACAGCTCCTTTAAATCAGCAGCAACTCTTTGTATTAAAAGAAAGAATGAGTACAGATTACCCCCACTGTCAATACAAGAATGAATTATATATTTTCCAACCCCCTGGGTCGAGACATCCTCTCACTTTTATACATACAAACTATAACAGCCGATCCTATTACAAAGGGCAGCCATGAAGATTTCTGATCTTCAAGCGCCCTGAATAACACTGGTTGTTAAAAGATGTGGCATGGTGCAAATATAAAAAATGAGAGAAAGCTGTAGACTGGCCCAGAAGTGGCGATCTTCCCAAATCGCCATGATATTCGAACATCTATACTAAAGATCCCCCGATCGTAGCACATTCTGTTACAGCCACTTTGTACGGCTCTGTCTAGAGGGTTGCATAGGAATCATGTGCCTTAATTGATGATTGAAGGATTGAGGAACTTCTTGAATCATGAACACCCCTTGTTCAAGACTTGTTCAAGTCCGCTTACCTGCAGTCAACTCATCTCGCGCTATCTTCATAGATCACAACAAATTAGCACAATTTCGAGAGATAAACAGCCTTAATTGCCACAATCATAAGCATCAATAGGATAAAACAATAATCAACATTACCTTGGTAATTTGAGGCATAGAGTGAGGAAAACAGGTCGTATTAGAATGCTGAGTAGTGTAAAACAAGGGAAGAAAAGGTGATTAAAGATGGTTAAAAAGGGACCAATTGTGGACTCAACATCTCCCCCCCAACTACCCTGTTGCATGTCCTCATGCAACAACCTGCATCATTCGGAGTCCGAGTCCTGCATTGAGCTCTGTTCGTGGAGGGAAGAAAAATTGTAGGGAAACTCAGGTTCCTCATCTGTCTTCAGAAAACCTCTGTGAATAACCCAGTACTGCCAACATCTCTGCTCCTCTGCCCTAGTCATGGAAAAATCCATGTTATATGGTTTTTCTGGCCACCAAATAAGAGGAAATTTGAACTTTAAACCCAGCTAGTTGACTCCACATTCCTTCATACTCCCTACATAACCTTTGACTCTAGAGAGTGCATGTTTAAAATTTTTAATGCAGTAGGGGTCCCTGTTTCTAAGTGCAGAGGAGACAACCTGCCATCTGTGCTTGCTCCCCTCTAATGCAATCTATTGCTATCTAGAAATGGATTTTGTACAAGTGGAGATTACCTCTTCCTGCAAGTTCATGATATGTTGTGCCTGGGAAGGGCTGGAATGAAAACCCTTGTATCGAGCCACAAGAATGCCAGGATTCTGGGGCTCACTTCGAATCCATAAATTAGTATGGGCATTGTGGGAAAAGGTCTGAAAAGACCTTTCCCACTGAACATGATTGTTCACAAAAGAGGCAAAGGCTCATAGCTGAATGTCACCTGCAAATGGAACAGGATTTGAGTGCCGATCCAAAGGGCATGCCATCTCGTGCAGGTATAATTCACATAGCAAGTTCTACTCTTTAAAATTGCTCCCAAGGAATGTCTCCAAATTTTTTTCTGAGGTTGCAATTTCGAATGACCTCCCCTCCTGTACATCCTTTAATTTAAACCAGACAAACTGCTCGAAGAGAAACACTGGATAAGAGGAAGAGGGATTCCTAGTGCCTATGAGTTCTCAGGATAGGGCATACATTTGATCCTTCTCCTTCTGCATGGATGAGAATTTATTCAATTTCCTCATCTCGTTCTGCAGCTCCTCTACCTGAACTCTGTGGGCCATACGTTCTTCAGCCCCCTGCTCTTCCAATGCTCTAATAATTCTTCGATGCTCACTCAAAGCAATCATCTTCTTCTGGTTTTCTTCCATTTGATTTTTCCACTTAATCACTTCCATCCTCAGGGCTGAGACTTCTACTGTGAGATTTAAAATCTCCTTTTTATAATTCCCTTCCTGTTTTGAATCCAAATCAATAAAATTTCTGAGAGGGAGAAGTACTGCTTCTTGTGGGGTAGCGTCCTCTCCCTGGTCAATCTCCATTTCTAATTCTTGTGTTGCTGGTTCTTGTGTGGCAGCAACATCCCCTGGGTTATCTTCCACAGCTGTATCCAAGGCTTGTTGAGACACTGGTTCTTGTGTAACAGTGTCTTCTCCCTGATCAGCCTGCATTTCTGAGTCTGATTCTTGTGTTGCTGGTTCTTGTGTGGCAGCAACATCCCTTGGGTTATCTTCCACAGCTATATCCAAGGCTTGTTGAGACACTGGTTCTTGTGTAACAGTGTCTTCTCCCTGATCAACCTACATTTCTGAATCTGATTCTTGTGTTGCTGGTTCTTGTGTGGCAGCAACATCCCCTGGGTTATCTTCCACAACTGTATCCAAGGCTTGTTGAGACACTGGTTCTTGTGTAACAGTGTCTTCTCCTTGATCAGCCTGCATTTCTGAATCTGATTCATGTGTTGTTGGTTCTTGTGTGGCAGCAACATCCCCTGGGTTATCTTCCACAGCTGTATCCAAGGCTTGTTGAGACACTGGTTCTTGTGTAACAGTGTCTTCTCCCTGATCATCCTGCATTTCTGAATCTGATTCATGTGTTGCTGGTTCTTGTGTGGCAGCAACATCCCCTGGGTTATCTTCCACAGCTGTATCCAAGGCTTGTTGAGACACTGGTTCTTGTGTAACATTGTCTTCTCCCTAATTAGTCTGCATTTCTGAATCTGATTCATGTGTTGCTGGTTCTTGTGTGGCAGCAACATCCCCTGGGTTATCTTTTTGCATTCCTGAGATTAGTTCCTGTGTTGTTGGTTCTTGTGTAACAACAACATCTTTTAGATTCTCCTCAGCATCCACCTCCATTTCTTTTAAGGACACTGGTTCTTGTGTGGCAGTGTCTTCCTTCTGCATTCCTGGATTCAATTCTTGTGTTGCTGGTTCTTGTGTGGCAGCAACATCTTTCAAACTCTCCTCAGCATCCACCTCCATTTCTTTTGGAGACACTGGTTCTTGTGTGACAGTGTCTTCCTTGTTCTCCTGCCTCTGAGACTGGATATCTTCCCCATCGTACAATTCCTCCTCAAGGAGCTTAGTGTCACCTGAGGCTATTGTCTGTTCATCCTCACTCCACTGTATATCGGGTACGATATCCACCCCCAGGTCATCTTCTAATTGAAATTCCGGACTTTCTGCTACAATTCCCAAGGATGTTGGTTCTTGTGTAACAACATCCTGGATTACCTCTTCCTCCTGGATTAGCTCTGCGTCCTGGGAACATTCTGGAGTCACGGTGCAAAGCTCTTCATTAGGTTCCAGAGTGTCCTCCACCCCAGATTCTTCTCTCCCTTCTTCGGCCTCCTAGACAAGTAACTCCTGGTTTACTAGTTCCTGTGTTACATATCCCTGTTCAGGTTTATCAATGTCATGCCCTTGTGGCTCAGCTTCTATCATCTCTATATCGTGAGAGCCTTCTGAGTTCACAGTGCAATCCTTACCTCCATTATCATTCCTGATTTCATTCCTTTCTTCCTCTATCGCAGGATTGATAGCAGCTTCAGCAAGGATGGTCAAAGATGCTGGTTTTTGTGTGACAGCATCTTCTTTTTCTGCAGGTTCTTCCATTGTGGACGTGGGCTGTTGTACTGTGCTGAATATGATCTCGTGGCCTTTCTTTTTGAAAATTTCCCCATAGGTGGGGCAGATCACTTGCTCGCCCTCCTTACCAGGCTCGGCAGATTTGGATTCCTCTAACTGTTCTGCAGCTTCCACTAGTGTATACATTTTCTTCTCCCCTTGTTTCCTGCAGGTTTCCTTCCATGTCTCCACTTCCTTTCGAAGCACTTGGACTTCCTCCTTTAACAAGGTGTTCTCTTCCAAAAGTCCTTCAATGCTGGGTTCTTCCTCAACTGGCCTTTGCAGAGCATCCATTGGACTTGGTACAAGGATTGGGAACTCAACCTATGCCTCCAGGGTTGCCCACTTCTTTCTGGCTGCCTCTGCTGCTGCATTTGATTTAGTTCTTTGTCTTCTTATTGGTGGGGTTATGCTGGGTTCATTAATTGGTCTCTTTCTTTTCTTTTGTGGTGTTTTCTTTGTAGGAGCTGGTATATCAGGATTCACTGCTGAAATCAAAGGAATGTTTCCTTTCTCCTCAGGCTGTTCCTCCTCAATTAGGGTTCCTCCTCAGGCAGTGCAATTCCTCTTCTTGACGATTGAACTTGCTCCCCTTCTCATAAAAATTCTTCCCGTGCAATCGTCGTGGAAACTCGTCGTCCAAACCATTCCTTTCCTTCCCGTGGGATAGCAGTAACCTCAGATATAACGGTCTCAGAGACCTCTACCCGCAGCCCCCATACTTCAGAGTGAGTGTCTCGAAGGTTCAAAGCAAATTGCAAAGCTGCTTCTCGGTTAAATCCGTCCAGTCGCTCAAAATATTCAATCCAGCCAGCAGCTTGAAAAATGGCGAAAACCTCAGGATTAGTCCTAAGTTCCTGTGTATTCAAAGGTTCATGGCGAGCTGGAAGCCCCATGGTTGTGGCTGCAGAATTACAGAGTCCGAAAATGGAGATTGCAAAGCAGAGGATGCACAGGTCACTGAGCAAAGATGTTGAGGAAAGGATGGTAAATTTGGAAAGTTCAGTACAGAGGGGGGTTCAAAAATTTTATGCCAAATTGGGAAAGGTGGCGGTTATGAGTTTTTACGTCACACGAGGGAGAGGATTAATTAAGCCATAATGATAATACGTATAAAGGCAAGACTGATATTATTAAATCAAATCAACGCTTAATCACGTGAAAATCAAAGCCATACCTCGTGTGACTGTGCGTCGGATAGCCTGCGGAGAATGATGAAGCGTGTAATTGCTGACGCTGCAAAGCCGAGCTCGTGCACAGGAATTAACTTAATCATAATGACACAGATAATTCCATAATGCCTTCCACCAATGAAACAAAAACCATCGCATCGTCGGGGTTGAAATTATGCTAAGTTGGCCAGCACGAGTGGAATAAATCAGGGCCATATCTAGTAGTGGAAGCAATTTCTTTCGTTAACGCAGGAATTACAGCTGCAGATTACAAGAAAAACAGTCTCTAGTGCTAGAAATGTCCGCCAAATGGAACGGACTTGCAGTTGTTGAGAATGAGATTGCGGCCAGCTAAAAAGATGTTGCAGCCGCCCAAGATAGTTCACGGTGTTGGGAAAAGATTGGCGGAAACAGGAACAATCACGGCCGTGGAAAAAAAGTTTTGACGGCCCTCGGAAAATAAATCACAGCTGCCGGTAAATTATGTTCAGCCGCCGGCAAATGTAGTTCATGGCTGCCAGAAAAGAAAGGTTTTCTGGTCGTCGGGAAAGGGTCACGGCTGCTGGAAAATTATGTTCATCCGTCGGGAAATTTTGTTCAGCCGACGGGAAATTTTATTTCGGCCGCCGGTAAAGTATGTTCGGCCGCCGGGAAAGTATGTTCAGCCGCTGGGAAATTTTATTTCAGCTGCCGGGAAAGTATGTTCAGCCACCGAGAAATTTTATTTCGGCCGCCGAGAAATTTTGTTCAGCCACCGGGAAATTTTATTTCGGCCGCCAGGAAATTCTGTTTCCGCCGCCGGAAAAGTATGTTCAGCCGCCGGGAAATTTTGTTCAGCCGCCGGGAAATTTTGTTTCGGCCGACGAGAAAGTATGTTCAGCCGCCGGGAAATTTTGTTCAGCCGCCGGGAAATTTTGTTTCGGCCGACGAGAAAGTATGTTCAGCCACCGGGAAATTTTATTTCGGGGGAAAAAAGAAAAGTGCGACGCAGGGAAGCAGAAGAGGGCGACGCCGGTTCAACAAGCCCGATCTGGTCATTCGCCTGGTACTTCCCTGCAAAACTGTTATTGAAAAATAACAACCGAAACGATCAAATGCAAAAGGAAAATAATGAATTATACGCTACAGTAGGAAAAAAAAATTATTTATGTACAGTGATTCAAAGTGTGATTTACAGTTCAAGGGTCGGTCGAGGTAGAGAGAAACTCCTGCCCTGGTGTCAGTTGATACTCTGGATCGGCGGCTATTTGCGAAATGAATGCATCTTTCGAAATAGGTTTATGATACAGTCTCAGTCTGTTACCATTAGCAAGTAATGGTAGACGATTGTCATCAATGGTCACCATATGGATAGTGGCGTTGTCAAAGACCCTGTCAACCAAATATGGACCTAGCCATCTTGTATGCAATTTACCTTTCAAATCCTTTTTGAATCTGGAATCATAGAGTAACGCCTAGTATCCCTCGCTAAAAACTTTCTTTTTAATAAATCGGTCATGCCAACTGGATCTTTATTGCTGAAGCAACAGAGTATGATCCACTGCAGCTAACCGCTTCTCGTCCAGTTCATTTAATTGATCCAATCTGCGCTTCTAAGCTTCTGTTACATCCAGATTCAATTCCGTGGTTGTCCTCAGGGTTTTAATCTCAAACTCGATTGGAAATATGGCACTCTTTCCATACACTAAATCATATGGGGAGAAACCTGTGGTGTCGTGCCAAGTCGTGCGATATGCCCACAATGCTTCCGGAAGCCTGTCAGCCCAATCCTTTCGATGGCTGTTAACTGTTTTAGTAAGGATGTTCTCAATGACCTTATTAGTACTTTCCACTTGACCATTGGCTTGGGGGTGTTAAGGTGACGACACCCTGTGCTGCACATGATATTTCCGGAGCAGGGATTCAAATTGGCGTGACATGAATTGTGGCCCCCCATCGGTAACTACTTCTCTTGGTACCCCAAAGCGTGTAAAAATATCACTGTACAGAAAATCAATCACTGCCTGGTCATTAGCCTTGGCCAAAGCTACAGCCTCCACCCACTTGGCCATGTAATCAGTACAATCCACGATGTAGACCTTCTGTCTGGACGGAGGACTGATAGGGCCAACGAATTCCAGTGCTCATGTATCAAATGGTTCAGCTACGAGTTGAGATTGTAGGGGCATCTGATCTATTTTATTCGATTGGCCAATCCTCTAGCAACTGTCACAGGACTGGACATACCTTTTAGCATCCCTAAGCAAGGTCGGCCAGTAGTATCCCATCTGCAATGCTTTATGCCCTGTTCTTTTATCTGCAAAGTTCCCTCCACAAGGCTCCTCATGACAGGATTTTAATATAGGAAAGATCTCATCTTCTCTTACACATCTCCTGATCTCAAGATCAGGCCCTGTGTAAAAGAGATGACCATTTAGCCAACAAAACCTGGCACTCTACTGGATAATTTTTCCTTTTTCTCGTTTTGACATATATGGCGGGAGCTTTCCTGCAACCAAGTAGTTGGCGACGTCTGCGTACCATGGAGAATGAGCCGAAAGTCCGAATAGATGTTCATCTAGGAAAGAATCCTCAACAGGCAAACTGTCATCACTGTTAGTAAATCGAGATAAAAAGTCAGCAACAACATTTTCTTTCCCCGGTTTGTCTATAATGGTGATATCAAATTCTTGCAACAAAAAAATCCATATGGTTACTCTTGCATTGGTAACAGGTTTATTCATTTAATATTTAATGGCAGAGTGGTCAGTGTGCACAAATGTAGGATACCCGATGATATAATGTCGAAATTTATTGATAGAGTAAACAATAGCTAGGAATTCTTTTTCAGTAATAGTATAATTAAGTTCAGCAGGGGCTAAGTTTTTACTAACATAGTAGATTGCATAAGGCACTTGGCCATCCTGCTGTCCTAATACTGCTCCAATGGCAGTGTCAGAGGCGTCTGAAGAAATATGGAAAGGCAGGGTCCAATTAGGTCCCCTTAGGATGGGAGCTGTGGACAGCTTCTCTTTAAGCACCTCAAGTGCTGTCTGGCATGCTATATTCCACACAAACTGTGCATCTTTCATCAACAGAGAGAACAAGGGAGAGGCCAGTTTGGAGAAATTTTCTATAAACCTTCGATAATACCCAGCATGTCCTAGAAAGCTTCTCACCTCTTTCTGAGTTGAAGGGGTAGGTATATTCTTGATCACTTTAATTTTTGAAGGGTCTACCTGAATGCCATTGGCAGAGATAAAATGCCCTAATACCACTCCCTCACTCATCATCATATGGCACTTTTCAGTGCTTAATGAGAGTTGAGTCTGTTCACAGCGAATCAAAACCTTCTTTAAATTCTCCAGTGCTTCGTCAAAGTCCCTGCCATAGGGAGTAAAATCATCCATGAAGATTTCCATACTATCATTAACTAATTCAGAGAATATGCCAATCACATCTCTTTGGAACGTTGCCGGTGCGTTACATAATCCAAAGGGAAGCACTATGTAGGCAAACGTTCCCCAGGGACAAGTGAAGGTGGTTTTATCCTGATCCTCAGGATCAATTTGGATTTGATTGTACCCACTAAAGCCATCTAGGAAGGAGAAGAACTTCTTTCCTGACAAGGTATCAAGTACTTGGTCAATGAAGGGAAAATGGAAATGATCCTTTTGAGTTGCTTTGTTCAATTCCCTGTAATCAACACATATCCTCCATTTCCCATTTTTCTTGGGTACAATTACGAGTGGAGAGACCCACTCACTATCTGAGATCGGATATATAAATCCTACCTCCAAAAGTTTATGGATTTTCTCCTTCACTATATCCCTCAGCTTGGGGTTCATGCGTCATTGGGGTTGACACACAGGCCGAGAGTCACTTTTGATGTAAATGTGATGGGTTCACAGACTAGAGGGAATACCCCTCATCTCTGTATACTCCCAGGTAAACGCCCCCTTGTGTTCTTTCAAGAGGCTGATCAGGCGTTTCTGTTCCTCTAAGGAGAGACTAGGATTGATATTCAAAGTTCTTCCAGGCTCTACCTCAATAGGGATACTCTCTGAATTTCTCACAACCGGGATTATGTTTGTGTCACCAACTAAGGCTTCTTCCGTAAGATTTTATTGTTCTTACTTGCCCAAAGTGGTGTTCAGAATTTGATAGACCTCTCTATTCACTGAAGCGGGTTCACTAATGAAATTGCTAATAGTGTCATCTTCTGTTTCATTTTTAAAACTTAAGGACTTCCCTATAGTTAATAGTGGCTTAACATCCTCCTCCTCCTCCTACTCTATCCAAAGGGATGTTTCAGCTTCTAGACTTGGCTGAGCTGGAGGATAAAGGGTGATATTTTTAGTATCCATACCATCAGATATAGTCATGGACCCCGATCAACAGCTGATGCAAGCATCAGCTGTGGCCAACCAAGGTCTCCCCAGGATCAATGGGTGTCCCCTCCAGCTGCGATTTAGGTTGTAATACCAAAAAGTCAGCTGGGTACTCCCATGAATCTACTGAGATGACAAGGTCATCTAGGATCCCTTCAGGTCTGATGGTGGTTCTGTCTGCTAATTCCAAAATAGTAGGGGTCGGTCTAAGATTCATGAGCCCAAGTTTCTTTAGAGTCTCTATTGTGATAACATTGATTGCTACTCCTAGATCCACTAGTACGTTGGGTATCTGTGTCTGTCCTATCTGTACAGTAACGGTAGGATTGCCAAGGTCATCATATTTAGTCACAGGGGCTTTTCCTGTCATCAAGGCAGATAAGTTTCCTATGACGTGAACCGTGGGAGGATCCCTGGGTTTCCTTCCTGCTCTCTTAGCGCATAGGTACCGCATTTTTCTAGCGTAAATAGGGACATCTTGGAGAGCTTGAAGAAGGGGGATTTTGACATAAAGGTTCCTTAACTCTCCGAGGAGGTTAAACTGAGATTGCCTCCCCGTTCTTGGTAGCATTAGTCTTTTGGGGTATGGTGGTTGCTTTATCAACTGGGAAGGCTTTGTATTGTCAAATTTATCATTGAATGTTTTAGCCATCCCTTTGTCGTCAGATGTTTCAGCCGTCCCTTCTAAGGGATGCCCAGCATCTTCAATGATAGGGGCTGTGTCAAATAGATGCTGTGAATTCCCTGTTTCTTTGTGCACAGAGGGTGAAACATCCTCTGTAATTACAGGTTCTACAATTTTTCCAGATCGTAAATGAATTTCGTTGCAAGGTACAGGGGACAGAGAGTAGGCTGGCATGTTGACAGTCTCTAATTGATGGACTTCTTTATTATTCGGGTTGGGGTTAGGTTGGGTAGGCAGCTGAGGTCAGATTGGTATATTCGGGAAAGAATTATTCTGCAGCTGCAGCTATGACTGCTAAGGTGGGTATTGAGGATATGGAGGAAATTGGGGAAACTGAGGAGAATATGGTGACTATTGAGGTGGAGGTGGTTGAGGAAACTGGTTCCCAGGATGGAAATTCCTCCATCCAGAAGACCATGATGTAGGTTGATGAGGTGGCTGTGTCCAAGGACTCCATGAGTTATAGTTTTGCATTGCAGGTTGGGAAGAGTTCCACTGAGTATAATTTGAAGGGAATTGTGTATTCACATTTTGCATATTATTGTTCCAATTTCCCATGTTATTCAAAAATGGAAAAGAGTCTGGAGGCATACCTTGATTTCGAGGCTGCCATGGTTTCTTCTGTACAATAAAGTAGGTTGCTTCCACATCCGGGTTTGATGCCTGCAGAACGGCCTTTACTTGAGGGAGTGAGGGACATTCTTTCATATTGTGGTTCAGCTCACACAGCTGACATACGTTTACTTTGTCAAGCAGGCATTCTCTTACCGGATGATTCTTTCTACATCGGGGGAAGAACACTCCTAATGTGAGATCCTCCACTGCTTGTTTTTGCTTTTCCTTCAGGACATCGATCTCCGAGGAGATAGAAATCATCATTTCTGTTTTAAAATTTTCAAGGAGATTTCCTATCTCTGCATGGGTGGCGCCTCCATTAGATGATTTCTGAGTTCTGTCGAAGACGTCACGTTCTAACTTATCTCGTTTGTCCTGCTTATTGTTCCTGGAAGACCCCCTGGAGTATCTCTTGCATAGTTCCACAATTTTATCAAAAGGCTCTTTGGAGATATCTCCCTTACCAAGCAGGTTTAACATATCTAAACAATCATATATGATCCCATGGAGTAAGATTATCTTGAGTACATCCAGCCCCATGTTCGTCTGCCCAGCTCTCTGCACATTGTACAACAGCCTTTCCACAAAATCTTCCAAACTTTCATCCTCCTTCTGTACCATTTTAAATAATTCTTCCCTCGTGTCTTTGGTATTACAATATTCTTGATATTTCTCCAGGAACACTTGTTTCATTGAATCCCAATTAGCAACGGTTCCTCCCCCAAGGCTCATGAACCAGCGTAATGCATTGTCCTTCAGGGTAGCAGGAAAAAGTTTTAGCTTTTGGGCATCGGTGATATAATCGTAGCTGCGACAAAGAATATCGAATTCAAAAAGGAATTTGTCTGGGTCTTCTGCCACCTTTCCACGGAAACGAGGTAACACCGATGGTGAGATATTCTTCATAGGAGCTACCCCATCTAGTTGTTGAATCGAAAATTGCATTGTAGCCACTATTCCCTCTGGCAGGGAGTGATTCTCATGATGATAGTTTTCTCCCATCACTTCTTCCTCGTTGGCCCTGTGTCTGTTACTCATCTCCTCTTCTGTTTTCTCCTCTTCGTCTCTTCCTGTGTTCTTTTCTTCGTCCTTCTCTTGTTCCTCATTCTTTTCTTCGTTTTTCCACTGACCCGGGAGCTTCTAGTGGTACTGATCCCACTCTTCCTTAGTTACACTCCTCCCATTAATGTGATAATTCAGACCTCTACCAGCAGGTCCCATTGTAACAGTTGTGTCTTTGTCTGCAGGGATGGCTGAGGAAGTCACAGCTGCTCTTATATTCTCCACCGTGGATCCCGACGCTAGCGCCCTAGGATCGGCAAGGTTTCTTCTGATAGGAGTTTCTTGAAGACGAGCCCTAGTGGATGAATTAGTTCTGTCAACAAGGTCGTCAATGAACGTCCTTCTGCCCAATGGTACTCCTCGACCTCGAACCGAGCCACCTGCACTGTTAGTATCTTGTGGGGTTTTGGGAGTTGGGAATTGATCGCGTTTTACCCTTCTCATATTCATACAACCCAAATCATTTCATCAAAGAGAATAAAAAGAAACTGACTAGAAATAATTACCAAATGCAACTACTGATAGTGTTTAATTTTTATCCTTCCCCGGCAACAGCGCCAAAATGTCGAGCGCCCTAAATGCAGATAAATTATTATCAACACACAGAGCATACGAGATTTATTGTCAACCCAAGAAAGTCTTTTATTTCAAAGGATAGATGCACAATTTATGCTTAAACACCAGATCATTGTAATTAAACACTTTACCCCTAAACAACCATGTTCATCCCTCAGAACCTATGTAATCCCACCAATCTTCTAAATATTACAAATTCAAATTCTTTCTACCATGCATCAACAGGAAATGAAATCAGATTCAAATAACAATTGCAGACATAGAGAAAATCCTATTCATATCCTGAAATAAATGATTCATCTATTTAATCTAACCACTCTTGAAATTCATACTCATAAACTAATTGTAATCTGGAAATTCAATTGTAGCAAATTAAGTTCGGCTACCTTAAAGAATTGAATTGCAGAAATGGAGACAACAATTATAACAGTAAAACAAGTGCGGAGATTTGTGGGACGACAATCTGAACCATGAGATGAACAAAGCTGTGTATAGCTATTAAATAAATTGCATGAAGGAAACTCCCTATTCAGTCGACTGTTATTCTGTAGCAGTTATCAATCTCAGGAAAATGTAATACTGCAAATTCACACATCCTACTGCTGTGCACACAAACAATATAATCAACAGAACATCACACAATTATAAATTCAGAAATCCTACCTTAACTCAGTAATCTTTGCAGAAGGTGGGCCCAACCTTCACACAGAGATGCTGGATGAACAATGTACAGCTCCTTTAAATCAGCAGCAACTCTTTGTATTAAAAGAAATAATGAGTACAGATTACCCCCACTGTCAATACAAGAATGAATTATATATTTTCCAACCCCATGGGTCGAGACATCCTCTGACTTTTATACATACAAACTATAACATCCGATCCTATTACAAAGGGCAGCCATGAAGATCTCTGATCTTCAGGCGCCCTGAATAACACTGGTTGTTACAAGACATGGCATGGTGCAAATATAGAAAATGAGAGAAAGCTGCAGACTGGCCCAGAAGTGGCGATCTTCCCAGATCGCCATGATATTCGAACAGCTATACTAAAGATCCCCCGATCGTAGCACATTCTGTTACAGCCACTTTGTACGGCTCTGTCTGGAGGGTTGCATAGGAATCATGTGCCTTAATTGATGATTGAAGGATTGAGGAACTTCTTGAATCATGAACACCCCTTGTTCAAGACTTGTTCAGCTCCGCTTACCTACAGTCAACTCATCTCGTGCTATCTTCATAGATCACAACAAATTAGCACAATTTCGAGAGATAAACAGCCTTAATTGCCACAATCATAAGCATCAATAGGATAAAACAATAATCAGCCTTACCTTGGTAATTTAAGGCATAGAGTGAGGAAAACAGGTCGTATTAGAATGCTGAGTAGTGTAAAACAAGGGAAGAAAAGGTGATTAAAGATGGTTAAAAATGGACCAATTGTGGACTCAACACACACAGCTTCAGAGTCATCCACGCACACAGCTGGGAATTAACCTTCTTACAAAAACCTTAGACAGCTCTTAGCTTCGCATTAAATTACCATATTAAGATAATCATCAAAGGCCTAACCTTAATTCTTTACATAAGTGCCTATTTATAAAGCACACTATTACAAAACCACAGACTTAAACCATGGGCACCCCGAAACCCTAAACCCTGGACTTAAACCATGGGTTTATTACAAAAAGAGGGCTTTGACTCAACCCCAACACCCCTAAGACTATTTTGAGTCATAACTCCACTTACAAACTTCCACAAAACCCGTGGAGTTACTAAAACTAAATACCCTTAAGGTGCACACCCCAACAGGCCCCTAAGACTCACTAGTGCCCCATCCCGGGACACTCTACTGCTTCTCTGGAGGGAAGGCCTTGCTGGCGACAGTAGTGAACTGCTCGCTGAGGTTGCGCATGCTGTCATCGGCTTCTTGCTCCTTTTCTTCGTAATATTTATGTTGTTTAAGGTCTTCTGGATCTATCAGTGACCCCATCCTTCGATCTGCTTGCCGAATATTTGACCATCCACAACTTGAGGACCCCAGAATTGCATGTCAAGATGCATAAGACAAAAAGGCGCCTTGGTTCTACCAAACCAGGGGGATACCTCTTGGGATATTTTAGATTTTTTCCCTGAGGACTGGTGCTTTTCTTCATGCGACTTAGAGCGCACTTCTGCCTTTCTTCCTTCCTCTTAGAGCGAACTTCTGCCTTTCTTTGTTCCTGGTCGAACATGGCTGCATAGGTGGATTGCTCTGAAGGTTCTGCAGACCTCTCTCCATGAACTCTCGTAACAGCTTCTGAACTTCACGATCATTCAACATGGTCCTAACTGAAGAAACTATGGAATGCAAAATGTGCAGAGCTGGGTGTCTTCTTAAGGAATCCTACAATCAGATCTATCATAATGGTGCATCATAGATATCAAATCTGATCGAAAGGTGGTGGGTCTCGTCCACATGACGTTGGATTTCCTAAAATCTCATCATTATGGACAATCAATATAGTCCATGTGCCGGCGCCGCCAAGTCTAATTTTCTCAAACAGTCATACTTTAATATGCGACACAACTTTACCTGCGCCATACTAAGGACCTTCGACATTATCTAAAACTTCATCTGTAAAGGGACTAGGGAAAGGATCATGCAGACAAGCATCATTCAGCTTCCTCAAATCAACATAGATTCTGATTTCACCCTTAGTCTTCTTTTCTTGCATCACCATAGGACTGACCCACTCGGATTCTTCAACAGGCTCAATAATTCCTGCAACAAGCATCTTATCTAGCTCCATTCTAACTTTTTCTTTATACTTAGGGTTCAGCCTATAAGGGTGCTATTTCACAGGCTTCGCATCTGGTTTCAAAGGGATCTTGATTACTCCTATATCGCCAAGGATACCTTTCATCTCGAAGAACTTCGTCGAAAATAGGTCCTAATATTCATGGATAAGTTGGGTCACTTTTCTCACCATTTCTTCATCCCAATAACCTCCAATGGTAGCATATTTAGGGTTTTCCTCTGACCTAACATTAGAGAGAATTTGAGGTCAAAAATGGGCCTCAAAAGGACCAAAATGTACTATAAAAATCAACCAATTACATTCTAGTAGATGACATCATCCCCCATGGTTGAGGTGGCATTGCATGAGTTGAGAATGCTTATTTGTCACATTTTCTATGGTGGATGAAAATCCATAGTTAACCAAGGTAGTGGTATAAGTACTTTTAAGTCATAAAGTGAAGTACTCACAATAAAAATCATTTCACACTTTCTCATAAAATAATATTATTGTTATTTTCAAGTAAAGTACTCACAATTCACTTTCTCATAAAATAATATTATTGTCATTTTCAAGTAAAGTACTCATAATTCATAAAAATGTGTTTTCACATTTTTTTATAAAATAATATATTGTCATTTTCATGTTTTTTAATTTTAAATTATATATTCACTCAATTGTATTTAATATCATAATGTCAAACTAATATATATATATCTTGCACTTTTAAAATAAATTAAATTCATGAATTATATTTATATGAAAAAAATATGTTAGTTATGCATATAAATTAAATTCATTTTTGTTTAATTTTATTTACAAGTTCAAGACAAATAAATGTTAAAGGACAATAAATTTTTGGGAATTTACAATGAATCTTAGTCACATCATTCTAGAGTTATTTTATTAATTTTATTTATAGTCAATTTAGAAAAGTAACTCAACCATGGTTATTTATATTGTGCATAAAAAGTAGCGTAAGAGGTGAGTTGTCATATATACCTACTCCATAAAACCCCTAACTCATAATATTTTAATATATCCTATATTTTTGTAGTACATCTCTTAGGAGGCCTATTTTTTACCTCAAATTCTCTCTAATGTGTTTACAGTCTGCATCTTCAGAGGCTGAGTCACTTTAGGTGCTTCGACTATTGGTCCATGTACTTTGCAGTGTCCTTCTGACTCCAGAATATTAATGTTGCACAGATTGTCATCCTCGTCAATTGCGAGGTTATAACATTCTACTGCATTAGCTTCTTGTTCCGTCTAATCTGGTTGGTATTCCACTATTTCTTGATCATCAAATACCTTAGTATGGATCAACCTAATAGCTACGTCTAAAGCAGGGAAAACCTCGTTAATAGAAAATGTAAGCATAAAAATATCAACAAGAGTATCCCAACTTACAGTACAATGGCGAAGCTCGACCTCTGCATACCAGTTCTTTTCTATAGGCTCCAGGGTTTGTACAAACCTATGTACCCATTCTTCATGAGGTACATGCTTCCATGCTTCGTAACACTGCTCCAAATGCTCCTACGGGATATTCTAACCATCGAACCTACGTCGCACCTCCTGATGTTGATCCATGAATCTTAGGCGAAGAGATTTCTGACAAGCTTCCCAACTGTGAATATACTTTCTGTGGCCATTCCACCATCTAGCTGCTGTAGCTCTAAACGCTGAATCTAGGGTCTGCATTTTCTGTGAATCCAGCACTTGTTCTGAGAACTATTCAATAAATTCTCCTGGATCTGTCAAACTATCATAGGTAGGAAAAGCTCTTGTCTGTGTGCTAAGCCATCTGATAGACTTGGTAATTCTTGCGTATCGATGTCCATGTAGCTCATATAGTCGATTCTGCCAATCCTCTAGGCGTTCATCTTAATCAGACATGCAGGAGATATCACACTGCCACTCCATTATGCCTTCAACAGTAGGTTCAAAATAATCTTCTTCCTTAGCTGTGATGTTGTAGATGTGATCCAAAATATCCTGATCTTCTTCTCTCACTGGCTCTGTATACCTTTCTCGTTGAGAAGGATTGAATGGAACTATGACTCTCAAACCCTTCCCTTCAAAAGTCATCTGTCTCTTTTTAAGATTGATAACTACATCATTGTTTATTTCCCACTCAATTCCTAGCAAGGCTGGATAGGGGTTGCTATCATCAATGATCTCAATGACTTCGAAGTCTGCTATAGTACTGACTCCATCTATATCCACTCGTACACTAGGGAATCTTCTTAGGGGCATAATTCTCTGTCAATTGGCTAATCGCAACTGTATAGGGGACCAATCAAGTGTAGGTTTTTCCATTTGTTCCCATGTCTTCTTAGTTAAAATATTGACTTCTGATCCCAGATCTAAAATGATATCCTTCATGTCATACTCTCCTACCTGAGCATGTAATCTCATCTCTCTTCCAGTTCTTCTAACTCTACTAATAGTTTTTTCCTTACCAGAGCTTTGCTGAGGTTCACAAGACTGGATAACCTTCTGTAATTCATTCAGGACATTCTGATTTCTTAACAACTTGATACAACTCTGTAGAAACAATGACAGAGTACTTACTTGAACTTGTGAAACTTCTTGGAGTTGTGACTTTTGTCGCTGTTGTTGCTTGGTTGCTACCGATGTTTTTGGATCAACAAAGTCTTATCGAGATTCCAGAAAGGTTTCTTTTTCTCTTCCAATGTTGAAGGCTGGAACTTTCTCTGGGGCCTTGCGGACCCAAGCTTCATCATGTTGTTTCTCTTTACTCGACATGTCTGTCGTAACTCCACTCCTTGTAACAACATTAATGGCTGGGACCGATCTTTGTTCTACAGCAATCAGCTCAACATTCTGATTAGGTTTGTTATTTCTTTCTTGGATATTAGCTATCAACTACAGGCACTGCTCAATGACATGATCGAATTCTCTGCAATATTGACATGTCATAGTGGGATTCTGACAGTCTCGAGCTAGATGTCCTACCTGATTACAGTTATAGCAGATAACCTGGCTACGACCTCCTCTAGGCATACCACGATCGTGACCTCTAAAACTACATCGACAACCCCGGTAACCATACCCATTATTGCCTTGTGCATCACGATGGACCCTATAAGTGTCGTAGGTTTTCTCTCTCATGAGGCCGAAGCTGTGACATTCATCTTCATTATGGCCAACTAATTTACAAAACTTATAGTAAGGGTTCTTCGGGACTTGAACATACCTCTGCAACATATAGCAATCTTCAGGTTGATGCTAGCCATTTGTTCGACAGATCTCACATTATAGAACAATAGGATTCAGCGGATTTGGTGCACCAGTATTCAGATAGTTTCTCAATGCTGGACACTGGTCTTTGTCATGGCCTTCTGTTCGACATCGTATACACCACACATCTTCGCAGATGGATTTCCCCTTCTTCATGTCATGAAGCTCTAAAGCCATTTCCACCAGCTGCGCTTGTATTTGAGCTATGGCAGAATTATCTTCGACAGGAGTTGTTTCAAGCTTCATGGCAATCTCCAAAGCCTCTTGCTCATCAGCAACCTTCTGTTGCATGAGTGGAGTTCTGATGTGAGGTAATAATGCCACAATAAACCATTCCTTTTATTGTTCTGGTCCAATTGTGAAGCTAACTTTGATCTAGTAGAACTTTGAACCTCTAGTCAAAGTCCCACACAGATTCACCTCGTCGCTACTGAATCTCTTTCAATTCAATGATGCACTGGGAATCTGATTTAGGCTTCTTAAATTCTTTGATTAGTGCTGCTTTAATGTCAGCCAAGATAGGGTTCTGGTTGCTATAAAACTTCATAAACCAATTCAAAGCTCGGTCTCTGAAATAAGTAACCAGCTGCGCTCTTCTGACATCTTGGTCCATAATGTTCTTCGCGGTCCACACAGCTTCGCATAAAAACCAAAACTGTTCTAGATCCTCTGATCCAGTTCCTTTGAAAACTAGTAGTTTGATGTCATCATTCACATGGTCCATCTTGGATCTAGGGGGGGAGGGAGGGGGAGGGGGAGGACTTGCTGGGGTATACTGACCTGTAATAGGGATACTCGAGCTAGGGTTACTTTCAGATTGCGACAGGTTCTCGGGGATAACAAGTCTTTGCTGCGGAGTCATGGGAGGGTTTCTAACAGAGGGGGTTTTTGTGGAATCAGAGTCATCTAGACTTAAAGGGGTATACTCAGTGTTCTGGCCGAGGGTAAAAGACCTAAGATCTCGCTTGTACCTTTTTCCACTTTGTAGCAAACCACTTTGCTCGTCGAAGTCACTTTTACTTCCAAACATAGGTTAGCAATAATAGATCTAACAATCTGATTCTATAATCAGTATACCTTCTTCAGCCAATAGCATTTTAATATTCAAACTAAAGGATTCCAAATACTTACCCCTTGGTCCTTTGAAGAATAGTCGTTCGGCTTCACTAAAGGAGGTACTTGTGTTGATGGAAAACTCCGTCACAAATGCTTCAAGAGTTCATGCAGTCCAAAAATCAACAGCTCGCGAGATTGTGTTGTTCACCCTTTTCAATATATTAACTCATGCGGGGGTCCAATTAGGAAATTGACCCTCTTGGAAGTTCGTCCTTCTCTCTGTCAACTTGGATAACCACTGGTGCAACTCTATGTGGATACTACCAAATAAAATTTCATAAACATCAGAAAAAACATACCTTTGTAAAAAGTCGTTCGAGCTATGATCAGGATCCTTATTCTCTTGCTCTACAAACTTCAAATAGGTCTCTTCAAGCTAGTCACCAATTTCTTTCATGGAGGGTCTCTAGAAAATAGCCCTCGAGGTACGACATTGATCCCTCTTCAACAAATACTGAGTTCAACCAGAAATGGAACCAATTTGTTGGGCTATAGGGTAGACCCGGGTTTTATACCATTAACTTTGCACCAACAATAGACCCACAGTGTTGGCCCTTTCAGAAACAGCCTACGAACAGGCTGCAGTCTCACCCAAAATAGCTATGGGGTGCCACAGAACTAGGTTTCTGCAAGCAGAAGAGGGATATTACTGTACCTTTAGCCTTTAATAGCTTATAATCATACAACACAAAGCTTGACATTCACATATATAACTTTGCAGTTAGATAAACAAACAGTTGCTTGATTAACCCTTTACTGGGAATTTACAGCGAAGCTAATATTAGCAGTGATCTTACTTATCAGTTATTTACTTATCAATGCATAAAAGAATATAACAGAAACAACTCAAAAGAACCACAACACAAGATATAACGTGGTTCACCCCCAGTGTAGGGGCTATGTCCACAGAACTATGTTTTATTTAATTCTTTACAAAAACCACAGTTCTGATATGCACACTCAACTGTAGATCCCTTCAAGTTCTCAAAGCCACGCACACAGCTGCAAGCCTCTGCACACATAGCTGCAGATCTTTCCTTAGCACAAAACCCTCTGCGCACATAGCTGCAGAGTCATCCATGCACACAGTTGAGACTTAACCTTCTTACAAAACCCTTAGACAGCTCTTAGCTTCGCATTATATTAGCATCTTAAGATAATCATCAAAGGCCTATCCTTACTTCTTTACATAAGTGCCTATTTATATAGCGCACTATTACAAAACCATGGACTTAAACCATGGGCACCCCAAAACTCTAAACCCTGGACTTAAACCATGGGTTTATTACAAAAAGAGGGCTTTGAATCAACCCCGACACCCATAAGACTATTTTGAGTCGTAAATCCGCTTACAAACTTCCACAAAACCTGCAGAGTTACTAAAACTAAATACCCTTAAGGTGCGTTCCCCAACAATTCCTTCGAAGAATAAATTGGTCGCTTGAAGTTCGAGCATTAAAGTCACCCATTGAGAGGATATTACCTTCAATTCTTAGGCTAGAAATATTATTCTCTAAGTCATTGTAAGGACAATTTTTATATAAATTGTTTTTCTTATGGAAGTTAGAATTAATAGGGAAAAAATAACAGATTTCTATGTAGGTTATTTTATCATTAATGTCAGTAATCTCTATCCAAATATATTGGTTGCAAGGGTCTTTTTTATAAATCCTATCATGGGGGGATATGTTCTTCCTAATGTAACAAGCTATACCTCCAATGCCTCTATGATAGGATTGCTTGTTCCAAGTTGACCATAGTACAAAGCATTTATTTTAGGGACTTTAGATTCTTCATGCTCCCAAGTTTCAACTAACAATATAATATCAACTTCATTCAAGATCCAACTTAGCTTGGGGATTTTGTTCCATGGAAATCTACGACAATTCCAACAAAGAATTTGGAGCATATTGAATTGCTATTTATTACTATATTTTTGGTTTCTATGTCAAATAAAAACTTTTCTATTTCTGATTATTGCCCATTTTCCTTCCTTCCTAGGGTTTTTTACCTTTTAAACCTCCTTTCTTAATTCTCCTTGATCTTCTAAAATAAGATATTCATTTATAAATATTCTCGTTCGTTTTACACTTGATTTTTTACTAAGTATGTCATACTTATTGTCAGTAGAGCTCACATTTATCTTGATCAGCCTTCCTTTATTCTCAGTTAATTTTCCCAACCTTGTTGCTTCGGTGAGACATGTTGTTTCAATTTGTAATATATTATTTAATTATGTCTGGGTTAAGGTTAATGTATATTGGTCTAGCTCCTCTTTTAAACCAAATATTATAAGGTTCAAGGCCCTTTTGTTATGCTCATGGTCTAATTCTATCATTTTTTTCATTTCCTCTTTAATTGATTTGATATCTAATTTACCTGCCACACTCTTTAGGGTGAGATTGTTATTAAAATTTTCTTCTAGTTCTTTAATCACGTCCTTCATTTTGTTGGCTTAACTTGGGTGACCCAGGTTTACTGTAATGTACCAACGACACCGCTAGCTCACTGGCCCTTTTGGCGACAGACCGCGGAGCGACCTAAAGTCTCACCCAAAGTGATTCTAATGGGTTGGCCAAAGACTCAAGTGTCCTCGACTAGGTTCTGTAGCATCCTGGGGTCTCGTAGCTCTTCTTAGCCAGTGAGGTCTCTCTCCACGATGCGTAGTTCTCTCTTACTCATGGTTTCCAACAGGGAAGGACTCCTATTGCATCGTAACTTTCATGGCGATGTGCAAACTCTCCCTTCCCCTTAACCCATGATCTGCGGTGTTTCACGACACAGTTCCTCCGATGGTGCGATATCACCTATTGTCAATGCGATATCGTCTATGGCATGGCCCAATGCGACCCTCAAGGTCCAAAGCTACCTTACGAGGTGGAATAACTCAACCAACTGTTACAGGGTTTTAAACAATCTTTCTTTAACTTCCACAGTTCAACACACTCAATGTCAACTTTTCCTAACTTGCTAGATAAGTATATTTGAAACACTTAACAGAGCGACTATTACTGTGTGAAGCAAGTGCTGATGAACTCATATATAGACACTTGATACATTTAAACTCACCTTTAACCTTCTATAATGCTGTATTTGAATGAGAACATACAGACATTTACTAACTGATATATAACATTCATGTAGTAGATAACAGATATAAACTGAGTAAAGAACAATCACATAACACACTAATTTTATGTGGTTCACTTCCAGGGTAGAAGCTACATCCATAGAACTGTGTTTATATATTATAACTCAGGAGAGTAAACACAGTTTAGCTGCACCTCATATGCAACTTGAAATATTCTGGGTAACTCTGCACACAGCCTAGAGCCCTTCTCTCTTAGATCTCTCTCTCTTTCTCTATATTTCCTTCTTACAATATACTCTTCCTCTCTCTCTCTCTCTCTCTTGACCCCTGTGGATCATTCGATCCTTGTGGATTGTTACATACACACTCAATGAGCCAGCCACTGGTTACAGTAAGATATATACAGCTTGGAACTGTCTAACCAGCTAACTAGTTACTAGCTAACATTTTACAATACAAGATACATCCATTTATAGGCGGCCCAAAGGTCTCACCATTACAACACTGTGGGCATGTCCCAACAGTATCCCAAAACCCTAACTAGTGACAATCGGCGTATTTGAGCTTGGAGTAGCCGCTTTTTGTCACACCACTACTCTTTGCAGTCTTCCATGCCTCCTGACGCTGACCATGGGTACTGGGCGCCGCTTCCCGTTTTTGTCCTTCGTATTCAATACCTTTGCCTCGTTGCTCCTTTTCCTTTTATAGGGTAGCTGAGCCCTCCTGTATTCACTGCTTCCTTCAATGCAATGGGTGGTCTCTCTCTTCTCGGTCGCTTAGGTACTGTTGTCTTCTTTGACTTCTCTGTCCCGATAGTCACGGTTTTCAGCTCTGATCTATAGCTAGAAACATGCTACGGCGTCGTAGCTTTACCTTATCTCTTATCTTCTCACCAGAACTGTCTATCTACCAAAATGGTAGCTTCTCCTGTAGCTGTGGGACCCCACTCCAACAGTCCCCTAACATTTACTTGTGGCTCTTCCCCGATCCACTACCAGCGGGCTTCTCCTGCTGTAGCTTCTCCTTGGCTTCCTCCGAAGTCTGATTAAGTTTATCCTGAAGTCCTACGACTTCGTTCTGCATAGCTTTGACACACTCTTATGCTAATTCAAGCATAGCTTGACTAATACTGGAGTCTTCTGCTGCATGAATTTCATCTCTGGTGGTAGTGAAATCCCTAACCTTCTGCTCAACCGCATCGACTAGCTCTGTGATTTGTTCCTAATATGGTTGAAGCAGGTTATTGATTTGTATATTCTTTGCTCTTAACTGTTGCGCCTCCTGCTGCAAGCGGTTCATCTCTGTCATCTTTCTCATCTTCGCAAGAGGTCCTAAACTCTTGATTTATTCCTTCATTCCTGCTGTGGCATTCTCTATCTGTTGAATGCTTTGCTGGAGTTCTACTCTGTCAGGATGCTCATCTAACTCTGACCATGTGTTCATCGCATCAGTTAATACTGATTGTGCCTCGTCTAGGCAAGATTTCATCTATGCGGAAGTGAGTCTAAAGGCCTCTACTCTCACTTCCTTGTCCTCCTGGGGGGTGCCTGGTGCTCAAGCCTCAAGCTCAGCAATCTGTGCTTTGTGGTCTTCTTCCATTTTAGTCACTGTTTCTTCCATCTTTGCCACTGTTTCTTCGAGAACCTTTGTTATATCTGCAACTCTTCTTACCTTCTATGTGAGAGGCAAGGCAAATTCAATGTTACATTGGGGTAGCTCCAATGCGATGCTCTGTAGGACCTAAGTGAGATCCTGTTCTCTTTCTTCATATGTTCTTAACTCTTCCGCCTTTGTCTAAAATCTTGCAGTGAGTGCTGCATTCTTTTGTTTCAGTTGTGTTTTTTGTTTATGAGTCTCGAGCTCTCTATCTCTAAGCTCTGCGCTTAGCTGCTGCTGGATCATTTGTAACTGCTCAATGTGAAACTTTGCGAGGTTAACCTCGACAAGTTTCCTAATCTGTATCTGTATGTCCATCATTGAAGTAGGGAATTGGATGCTCCCTGGTGGTATCAATACGGTATTTATGCGATCTTTTGCCAAGATTTCCTCACAGGAAATCGACTGTGTTAAACTTTCTCCTGCGGGCGTCTTGATTAACTAATTTTGGATTGTGGCAGTCTTCTCGGTTAGTGTTTTCTACTGGACAAGATGCTAATCTATCACCCCTTGCAGCTTGCCCTGCGATGCATGCATCGCCTGAAATGTGTTATTCATTTTCTCCCTTAGTCTTGCTGCAATTTGGTCATAGTCATCGTCTGTCAATGCAGTCTCCAAAGGTATCCTTGTGGCTTTCTGCTTTTTCTTCTTCGTTGGTGAGTCTAGTGGTGCCTCCTTTGGATCTTTCCTCTTTTCTCCCGATGGTGGCACTTCTGCTGTATCTTGTGTCTGGGACCCCTCTTTGTATTTGCCTTTGTCCGATGGGTCTGTCTGTGTGGTACCTGATGGTAGTGCTGTGGTATCTTCTAATGCTTGCTTCTAGTTGTCATCAAAGTCTTTGATGATGTCTTCGATATCCTATGGTGTCATTCTAAAATAACCATTAGCCGAATTATCCCTTTTAGACATTCTTGGCCTCAGGCAGATTCTATGGCGGTCTGCCATAAAATCAAGCCGGTTATCATATATATCCACAGTCTCCGTGCTGAGCCTCGACGTCTCTTGGATGATTTTCTTCAATGGTTCATAGTATTCATAGAATACTATCATATTGACTCTTTTCTTGCCCCTGGGCTCGCCAATTGCTAGCTGTTGAAATTGAGTATGGGGCAGATCCTTCCACCCGATGAATGCACATAGTATAATCATCCACAAGAAATGGAAGGGGTGGCTGGCCTCATCCTGGGCTGTCAAACAATCTCGATGAAAAATATTTAACAAAAATAAACACCAATTGAACTGTTCACCTTTTGCAACCTATATGGCAAGGTGGATTACTGATCCTGTGACTTCCTTTGGGTGAACCTTGGTTAATAAACTTCCTGCAAGCAAACTGGATGTAAATCTAAGTGTATTGTCTTCAATTTCTGTGAGGTCATAAGACCGACCTCCTCTCTGTAGTTTATACTTTGCAACTAGGGTTGCTGGTAGCTTGGAATCCTTAGTCTTTCCTGATATTTGTGTCTTAGGGTCCTTACCAATATTGGATAGCCCAGTGATGCGGTGCATCAAGTCGATATTCAAGTCGACCTTGTTACCTAGCCAGAGGTAACCTCCATGCACACAAGAAAGTAGGATGCGCACCATGGCATTAACCTCTGCACCTCGTCCAAAATGTGGTATCCTCAACAAATTGAGCAAGCCTGAGCACTCAAGAATCTGGACATGTTCCATAGGAACATATTCATCTGCACCAGTCCTTGGGTTCTTCTGAATCATAAGATACCGATCTGGCTGGAACTGAGGATATGTCTTACTGTCTCCAAGGTTATAATCCAGAAATTTGATACTAGGGGCATATCCTAAGAGATCTCCATCTTCCCTTACTCGAGAATCAATCTGTGGTATCAGAACAGGGAACTTACCACTCTTGGGAATGTTTAACTCTGGTGCATCTTCAACTCATGGCATAATGTAGTCTATTGCACTATGAACTTCTTCCTCCAGCTCCGGACTAGACTCATCTATTATCTGAGATTGGCTCCTCATTCTTGGTAGTTTTCTGACCTGTGATGGTCCTGGTTTCACACCCTTGGGCGGCGTCGTCATAGTGGACTCAAGGCCACCACGCTGGAACCTTTCCAAAATTTCTTCTATAGGTTCCTCCTCGGACATAACCCACTTGGTGAAATACTCTGGACGGGCAATGGCTACAAGATAGGGAACTCACAGCACTCTGTAACGAAATTAGCTCTGCACGGGAAAACTTAACAGTTTACTCTATAGTTCTCGGCTCTTTGCAAAATGTAACCCTCCTGAATGAATGATTTGTGCTTTTATGCGGAAGGTGGTAATCCCAGATGCAACGGTCATCTAGGCTGAACCCGTCGGTGGTATTTATTGCATGGACGAGACCACACCCGTCATCCTGATCCTCATTAAATGTGGAAATCTAATCAAATTTCCCTCGAAATCGGTGTGCAGGCGCCGTTCTCGTCTAAGATTTACTAAATCTAGAAAATTTATTATGTTGTTTCCAACTCTACGGTAAGATATACCGGTCATTTCTTCATTAACTGTCTCTTAGAAGGAGAATTGACTAGCCCTCTGTCTCTTTCTGAAAGTGTCTACGTGGCACCGGGAATCATTTCCTTACCGCGATGTCACATCGCGTCACCTATATAATACAAGGTTAAGCATTTTTTTTTCTATCACAAGCATCCTATAACTTGCGCAAAATGAACCATCCTTATGCAATTCATTATATTTAGACTACCTGCCGGTGTAGACTAATTCCTGGTGCGATGCCTCCTTTACACTACACTGGACATCTGCACCCCCAAAGCGGTTCTGAGTTATGGCTGAGAGGTGGAGTGGCTGTCACTATAGAGCTTAAGTCTACTGCCATTAATCAACGTAGGAAGAAGCTCCCCATTTAGTTTGCTGAGCTGAACGACACCTCCTTCTGTAACTTGCTGTATCTGATATGGCCCCAACCAACGCATCTTGAACTTCCCTGGAAACTTAATAAAATTACTATCATAGAGGAGTACTAGGTCTCCAATCTGAAAAGTCTTACTCTTAATGTGTCTGTCATGCCAAGATTTTTTTCGTGCTTTCTACACTTTCTGATGGAATCCAACAATGAACCTGTCTTCCTCTAAGGCAAGCAGCTGCGCTATCCTTTCATTCACCGTGTCTGTATCAGCGATACCGGTGATTTGAGCAATTCTTAAATTGGGGAGAACATACTCCATAGGCATAACAGCCTCCTGTCCATACACCAAGCTGAAAGGTGTGTGTCCTGTAAGTTTCTTGCATGTATTTCTATATGCCCATAATACAGCATTAACTCTGAGGTCCCAATCATTCCTTTGGATGTTGCATATCTTTGTAAGAGAGTTTTCTAGAATCTTATTAAAGGCCTACACTGTAACATTAGCTTGTGGGTGGTAGGGGGTGCTCTTATGATGCTGTATCTAGAATTCCTCTGTCAAGGCCTTAATGGTGCGGTTCAAGAAATGTGTGCCTTGATCACTCATCAAAATTACTGGGCATCCGAATCTACTGATGATGTTTTCAAAAATGAACTGTGCAGCTGTAGCAGCATCACAATTTCTTACTGCTTTGGCCTTCACCCACCTAGTGAGGTACTCTGTTCTAGTGATGATATATCTCACACCAGTTCATTTTCCTGGTGGGTTAATAGGACCCACAAAATCTATAGCCCACTTGTCAAATGCCCGTAGCGTAATCTATTGTCATAGCGGCATTTCATCTCGTCACAAGGGTTTTCCTACCCTCTGGAAGATATCGTAGCATCTGCAAAAGTCCTTAGTGTCTTTGTGTAAAGTAGGCCACCATAATCCTACAGCTGGGATTTTCCGCGTAGTCGGCTTTCCTGCGAAATGACCTCCTGTGGTACCTGAATGTGCCTCTCTGATAATAGCGTCTTTTTCATGCGGCATAACACATCTGCACAGGACTTCATCTGGGCCTAACTTGTATAGGTGTCCTACGATCAAGGTGAAGTCTGCTGCTTTAACAACCAATTGCTTCCTTTGATGCTTAGTAAACTCAACAGGTGCCAATCCTGTAGTGAGAAAGTGAATGATATCAACATAGTATTCGTCTGTCATCTGGATAGAAAACAACTGCGCATCTCGCAAATTGTCCTCTAGATTGCTTGGCTCTTCTCCTGAGTCTATCCTTAACAGATGATCAAGTTCGGCATTCAATTTTCTTGGTTTCACAATGATTTCAAAATCATACTCCTGAAATAGGAGTAACCATCTGCAGATTCTTCCTCCTAGCACTGGCTTATTGACCATATACTTCAACGCGGAATGGTCAGTAAACATCTTGAATGAGGCACCCAACAGGTAGTGCTTGAACTTCTGTAGAGCGTACACCATAGCTAAGCCTTCTTTTTTTGTCGTGGTGTAGTTCTTTTCTACAATACAGAGCTTTCTGCTTGAGTATGCGATAGGGTGATTGATACCCCCTTCTCCTGGTTGCGTTAAAACAATTCCTAGTGCGATGCTAGATGCATCCACATGTACATGAAATGGCTTGGTCCAGTATGGAAATACTAAGATGGGTGTTGTAACCATCTTCTCTTTAAGTGTGTCTAGGCTGTGCTGGAATTCCTCATTGCATGGGAATTTCACGTCTTTCTTTAACAGCTTTTCCAGCGGTGCTGTAATCTTTGCATATCCCTTGATGAATTTTCTGTAGTACCCGGTATGACCAAGTACTGTCCTTAATTGCTTGACTAAGTTGGGTGCTGGAAGATTTACAATGATGGCAATATTTGCGGGATCTACCATCAAGCCTTGTCTGCAAACAATGTGACCCAACAAAATACCAAATGGCGCACAGAATATACATTTTTTCAAGTTCAGAGAAATCTCGTACTGCCTACATTTCTCTAACATCAGTCTTAAATCTCCTATGTGCTTGTCGATTAACCCAAATATAGTCCAGTCATCAAAATAAACCTCTAGGAATTTATGGATGTATTCTTTAAATACAACAACTACTACTCTAGAAAAGATAGCTGGTGCATTCTTAAGACCAAAGGGAATTACCGTATACTGGAATGAGCCCCATTCTGTTGCAAACGTGGTCTTATGTCAATATTTTGGGTGTATTCTGATCTGGTGATAGCCTAAAAATCCATCAGTGAAGGAGTAGACCTCCTGTCCTCCCACATTGTCTAGCACTTCATCAGTGAAAGGTGTCGGAAACGAGTCGTGACAGGATGCATCGTTGAGTGTACACAAGTCAACACAGATCTTGATGTCTCCTTTGGTTTTCTTTTCCTGTACGACCATGGGACTAACCCATTCGCTTTCTTCTATAGCCTCAATGATGCCTACTGCTAGCATCTTATCGATCTCATCCTTAACTTTTTATTTATAGCATGGATTTAATCTGTATGGACGTTGTTTGACTGATCTGGCATCCTCTTTCAATGGTATCCTCATTACTCCCAGATCTCCTATTATTCCCTTCATCTCTGTGAACTTAGTGGGAAATAAATCCTGATAATCATGTAACAAATCTGCAATATGTCCTACCGTCTTATCATCCCAGTAGTCTCCAATAGAGGCAAACTTTGGTTCTGTGTCTATACCAATATTGATCTTTTTAATCTTGATGGGCTCTGTGATATTTGGAATTTATAGCTTCGGTCCATCAACTTCACGAGTCCCTTTTGACTCTAGAATGTTGATGTTGCGAGGATCCTCATCCTCATCCTCTGGTTCTACTGTGAAGTTATAGCACTCAAGGGAATTTTCTAACTGGATGGCCCACTCAGGTTGAGTATGTACTGATAGGGTATAGTCCTCAAATATCTTAATCTTTATTACATCTAGGGCCTGATCAACACTTGGATACTCAAATTCAAAAGCGAACATGAGTAGAAAGATGTCTATCATAAGTGGCCATGTAGTCGTTCCCTTGCGCAATTTAGTCTCTGTGTACCAGTTCCTTGGAACTGTGTCCAAAGTGTGAATGAATCGGTGAACCCATTCATCCTTGGGAATGTTCAACCAATTCTATTCACAAGTCTGAATATGTGACCTCGGGTCACTTTCTCCTATGTATTTCTGCTGGACATGCTCTCTGTTCGTGGAGAATCTGATCGCCATCAATCTCTTAAGATCATCCCATGATGCGATATTCTCTTTATGTGCATACCACCATCTTGCAGGTGTGGCTCGTACTACAAGGTCCATAGCTGTGATCCTTTGCTCGTGAGGAATTTGCTGTTCAAACTGCTGGAGAAAGTCCTAGATATCTATTAGGCCATGAAATGATGGAATCTCATTAGTCTCTGCACCAATCCATCATAGTGACTTAGTCATAAACGCACATCTATGAGCTGAGACTTCATAAAGTCTATTTTTCCAGTTTTCTAGACCAACATCCGAGTCCGATGTGCATGAGCTATCACATCGCCAACTAATGTTCCCTTATGCAGTCGGATTAATGTATTCCCTCTGGTTCGCAGTCATCTGATAGAGACTCTCCATGTTACGTGCCTCTTCCTCTGGTCGGATAGGTTCAATGTATCTAGGACCCTGAAGAGGATCCAACAGTGTGATGACCCGGATCTATGCATCCTCAAAGGTTATATGTCTTCTCTTTAGATCAATAATGGCCATGGTACCAATTTCCCAATCAATGCCTAGTAATGCTGGATATGGTCTACTGTCACCAATGATTTCTATAAATTCAAAGTTTGCAGAGCTGCAAACTCCATCTATGTAGACTGGTACCTGTGGTATTCGACCCAGTGGCGATACCCGCTGCTGATTAGCTAATCTCAGATGGATAGGGAATCTGACTAACTTAGGGCTACCCATCTGCTTCCATGTCTGTTTAGTCAAAACATTTACCTCTGATCCTAGATCTAGGATCACCTCATCCATCTCAAATTCTCCAACTTTTGCTGTAAGTCACATCTCCCTTCCTGTTCTTGTATGGACCATGATATTATGAACAACACGCTATGCACTGCTCACGGAAGAAGATGGATGACACTGTTCTATGATGCGTTGAAGCTCTCCGATATCTTGTTCATTTCTTACAAGTTGTAAACAACTCTGCAGGAAGGATTGTATGCTTCCTATCGAATCGTCCTTGTCGCATGTTCCTAATGTGGTAGCCTGTGGTGTCTACACAGGGCTAACACCACAAGGTGTCTACTGCGGTATGCCCCTAGACGGCTGTACCTACGATCTTGATTGTGTAGGTTCATCGAAGAAAGTCTTAGCTTCCTGAAATGTATGTTTATTCTTCTGTAGGTCGAGTGGTGTTCATTTGTTAGTAGCTTTACGCACCCACTTGTGACCTGTGTTCTTCTCAGCATCCTACAATGTCCCACTGGTGGAAGCACCGCTGCGAGTCACATTGTTGACTCTTGGTTCTGGTTCTTCCTGCTCAGCACCAATAAGCTGGATGTTCTGGTGTACTGCTGGCTTAGGTTCTCTGATCTTAGCTATCAAGGTAGGACATTCTTCTATGGTGTGTTCATACGATTTGCAATAGTTACATGTGGTAGTAGGGTTCTGACAGTCCCTAGCATAATGTCCTACAACGCCACAGTTGTAACAAGTGATCGATCCATGGCCACGACCAAAGCCTCCTCCACAGCCTCATCCTCTGAATCCTCCTCCATGGCCTTCCTAAGCTGATTCATGCTGTGGGCCTGCTGCTGGACCCAGTGTCTCTGATTGGACTCTGTATAAGTCATGGTTTATTTCTATCATTAGATAATAGGCTCTACAATTATGTTCATCATGTCCTACTGACTTGTAGAAGTTACAGTATAAGTTCTTAGGGGTCTGTACGTACTTCTGAAGTATAGGGAATTGCTGAGGTGGATGTCCTCTTGTTCTGCATAGTTCACACCACGGCCCGTGGGTCTATGGTAAGGGGTTAGGAGCCCCACTTGCTAGATATTCTACAAAAACTGGACAGGTGTCTTTAGTATGGACTTATGATTTACACTTTGTGCACCATATTTCTTGCACAACCTCTTTTCCTTTCTTAATCTCATGCAACTGTAACGTGATATTAGCTAACTGGTTCTGCAGGTTTGTCATACATGTGCTGGTTTCCGCTAGAGGTGAAGCCTCTAGTTTCATCGCCATCTCTAATGCGTCATCCTGCATCTGGAGTCTCTGCTGCATTAATCGCAGTCTGATGTGGGGGAGCAGTGCTGCAATAAACCATTCCTTATGTTGCTCCAGCGCAAACTCAAAGCTGACTTGGTCTATAAGGGATTTGAATTTTTGATCGAAGTCCCATACTGACTCTGTAGGTAGCTGTTTAATGTCTTTGAGCTCTGTAATGCACTGTGACTCAGACTTAGGTTTCTTAAACTCTTTAATCATGGAATTTTTGACTTGTACAAGTGTTCTGGGTATCGCTGAGGTATACTTCATGTACCATGTTAAGGCTCGTTCCCTAAGTGTGGTGACCAACTATACAAGTTCAGTATTATAATCTTGGATTCCCTTAATGGTCCACACGACTTCACATAGAAACCAATGCTGCTCTAGGTCTTCTTCCCCTGTACCTTTAAAGGTAGGTAGCTTCATATCATCCCCCATTCTACTTCTACATGGTGAATGTTGATTTGCTGTGTTACTACCACTTGACGATGTAGGTGGTGGTGATGTATTGGTAGTATGTATTGTCTGCGAGCTACTAGATGGAGTTCCTACAAGATTTTTCTGAGTCCCTATCTATTTCTGTGGGGTATAAGGGTAGTAAGGGATACCCCCTTCTGTTCTGTCTGTATTACTATGACTCTGTTGTCTAGTATTATCTGAACTGTCTTCAAATATGGGAGATCTGAAATCTAATTTATATTTCTTTCCACTATGTGTACGTCCAATGTCATCAAAATCATTCTCAAACTCTTGTGACATTACAGTTTCTTAACTTATTGGTCTGAAACTAGATCCATTACTCCTTTTTTATGTAATAACATCTTAATGGACAAGTTTAAAGAGTTTAGGTACTTACTGTGATATCCTTTGAAGAAGTACCGCTCAGCCTCGCTGAAGCTTTTTCTTTGTTCAACTGTAAACTCTGTGACGAATCCTTCTAGCACACTCGTAAGCCAGAATTCTACTGTCCCCGAGATGGGATTATCAAGGCTCTTCACATTCTGAATCAACTCTAGTCTCCAGACAATGTGTCAACTTTGATAACCAGTCATAAAGCTCGTTTCCATAGGTCGCAAAAAAATATCGTATGTATGTCTGTAAAGATATGTTTTTGTAACCATTCCTCTGTACGCAGTCTAGGACTCTTGTTCTCTTATATAGAAAATTCTTTCTCCTTAGACCCAACCCACTAGTTGAGCTCATCTTTAGTAGGATGCCAACAGAACATCAGTGCTCAGTTTGTTCAAAACCGACAACAGAACCCTTTCTTGGCTTAACTTGGGCAGACCTGGGTTTACTGTAATGTACCAACAACACCCCTATCTCACTGGCCCTTTTGGCGACAGACCGCGGAGTGGCCTGAAGTCTCGCCCGAAGTGATTCTAATGGGTTGTCCAAAGACTCAAGTGTCCTCGACCAATTTTGTAGCATCCTGGGGTCTTGAAGCTCTTCTTAGCTAGCGAGGTCTCTCTCCATGATGCGCAATTATCTCTTACTCATGAGTTTCGACAGGGGAGGACTCCTATTGCATCGCAACTTCCATGGTGATGCACAAACTCTCCCTTCCTCTTAACCTGCGATCTACAGTGTTTCATGCCGCAGCTCCTCCGATGGTGCGATATCACCTACTTTCAATGCGATATCGTCTATGGTATGGCCCAATGCGAACCTCAAGGTCCAAAGCTGCCTTACGGGGTGGAATAAATCGGCCAACTGTTACAGGGTTTTAAACAATCTTTCTTGAACTTCCACAGTTCAACACACTCAATTTCAACTTTGCCTAACTTGCTTAATAAGTATATTTGAAACACTTAACAGAGCAACTATTACTGTGTGAAGCAAGTGCTGATGAACTCATATACAGACACTTGATACATTTAAACTCACCTTTAACCTTCTATAATGCTGTAACTAAATGAGAACATACAGACATTTACTAACTAATATGAAACATTCATGTAGCAGATAACAGATATCAACTGAGTAAAGCACAATCACATAGCACATTGATTTTATGTGGTTCACTTCCAGGGTAGAAGCTATGTCCATAGAACTATTTTTATATATTATAACTCAGGAGAGTAAACATAGTTCAGCTGCACCTCTGGGTAACTCCGCACACAGCCTAGAGCCCTTCTCTCTTAGATCTCTCTCTTTCTCTATATTTCCTTCTTACATATAGTCTGCCTCTCTCTCTCTCTCTCTCTCTCTCTCTCTCTCTCTCTCTCTCTCTCTCTCTCTCTCTCGACCCCTGCGGATCATTCGATCCCTGTGGATTGTTACATACACACTCAATGAGCCAGCCACTAGTTACAGTAAGATATCTATAGCTTGGAACTATTTAACTGGCTAACTAGTTACTAGCTAATGTTTTACAATACAAGATACATCCCTTTATAGGTGGCCCGAAGGTCTCGCCATTACAACACGGTGGGCCTGTCCCAACAGTATCCCAAAAACCTAACTAGTGACAGTCAGCGTATGTGTACTTGGAGTAGCAGCTTTCCATCACACCACTGCTCTCTGCAGTCTTCCATGCTTCCTGAGGCTGACCATGGGTACTTGGCGCCGCTTCTCGTTTATGTCCTTCGTCTTCAATACCTCGGCCTCGTTGCTCCTTTTCCTTTATTAGGGTAGCTGAGCCCTCCTGTCTTCGCTGCTGCCTTCAATGCAGTGGGTGAGCTCTCTCTTCTCGGCTGCTCAAGTACTGTCGTCTTCTTTGACTTCTCTGTCCTGATAGTCACGGTTTTCGTCTCTAATCTGTAGCTAGAAAGATGCTACGGCGTCGTAGCTTTACCTTATCTCTTATCTTCTCACCAAAACTGTCTATCTACCAAAATGGAAGCTTCTCCTATAGCTGCGGGACCCTACTCCAACACATTTTAAGACTTTCTAAAGTATTGGTATCTCTTTTTTTTATGTTTGGTTAGTATCTTGGCTTTGTTTTCCTATTGATTGTAATCTATTCTCCATTGTCTCCATTTTATTTTCCAATAGTTTTATTTTATTTCCTATTTGTTTTTGGATCTTGTCTTAAAGAGATGTAAATTTATTTTCCAGCATGGCTTCTAACTCTGTTTGTAGCTTAACTTCTCTTTCTTCTCTACATTTATGAGTCTATATACTCACAAAGGCTCTGTAATGTAACTGTGCTAAGTCTACGTTTGACAATATTTGGTATATGAGATGAATTATTCATACTTGTGAACAAAAAGAAGTATATGAGCAGTGAATATGTAAAATAAAAAAATAAAAATAAAAATAAAATTAAGATATAAAACTAAATATTAATATTTGATATAACTGTTCTGGATCAACTTCCAACCCTCATTCAAATTGTAGGTTCAAATTTGGCTTCAAATCATGGGTTCAATCTCCAATCAGCTATGCCTACATGCGACTATAGGTTCTGCTCCCCAAATGGTTATAATTGTAGATAATAAATTGTTAAGTTGGAGGTTCAAAATTAGGTATCTGCGGAAACCCTCCATCGTTTATCAGTCAGACTCACGGCCTCTCTTAATGTGTGCAGTAATCAGTGAGGAGGCCAAGAACATCTGCATTATTATGAGGTCGTGTTTCCCATGATACCTTAATGGGTAATCTACATCTTGGATCGCGTCTTCAGCACAATATAAAGGTGTAAAAGCAATCCTGTCAAACTTACCCAACCCAAAATTAAACTTCATCCAAGTCGTACTTTTTCGAAAAATATCATATTTTCGTTGCTATGTAATTGAGTAGGAACTAAGTTGTGAAACCAAAAGAGAACTATTAATCATATCTCGTGTCTTCATTTTGCACCGGATTTCCACCGTGTGCAAGGGGATGAAGGGTATTTCCTAAAACCACTTAAAAGAAACAAAGATCATAGAGGGCCCAAATCGCATTTCATAGCCAAATGACACATCTTAAAAATTTTTAGAAAGGAAAATATATGCAAATATATATATCCCTAATCTTCTTGCTAGCGGTCACGGTGGTGAAATAGGTTGAGAGATATGGTAAGATGCAGATCGTGGTTAAGGATACACTGAGGTTGTGTCAATCCGAAATGCAGCTTTTACATTTCTCCACTCCATTCTGAACTGGTGATTAATAATATGTTCTTAACCCATAACTTGCAGGATTAGAAATTCATATCCATAAAACATAGATCGCAGACTCAATATAAACATAAATCACAGGTGTATGTTGGACAGACTGATCGCATCGCCAGAAGCGAAGTACATCCAGATCCCACATCCAAAATGCAGGAAAATAAAAGCAAAATGCATTCATAAAAATGGAGAAATCATCTCGTAGGCACATACCGGACAGTCAAATCACATGGCACTTACATAATAGGTGTATCCTTCCCCAAAACGCCGAGGTTCCTCCTCTTCTAGCATACACAGAGGTGTCTTCCTTTTCTGCCCATACCCTATGAAAAGGAGAAGGGAAAACGGTCTTCTCCCACTTGTGCGCTTAGTTCCCATCAGTCATGGCAGTAACTCTACCACTAATAGTGTCACGGGGGTCTCCCTTACTTTTCAGAGTGAATATCGCTGTTAATTACTACGTCCAGGCTATGCATCCCAGCTACCACTATATTTTTAGGTTCTAGAACATATCTATAATTTTTTTTTCCCAAATGATAGGTAAGGAAAAAATATGAGTATTTCACATTTGATAATCCTACTCAAGGAGAGTAATTAGATCAATACTTTATTCATCGTAGAAATAAAATATTCTTTCCTTAATGGTAAGTGTACTTATATATATATATACCGGTTTTCTTTCAATCACCCTTTAATTATTTTTACAAAGGATTTTCTCCCTAAGTTTTTGGATGATTCCGGTTGTTATCATTATTAGGGGTCCTTAGGGAATATGATTAAACCATTTTACTCATCATGCCTATGGCATTTATGTGTATGTGCACACCTACTCTTCATATATTCATCAAATATATGTCAAGTATAATATTAGTCTTTATCAAACTAGTCTTGGTAGATGGTATGTCACCAACTTACTTAGACGAGGTACGGTGAAGATGATATCCTCCTCTCAATTCTCAAGGGAGCTTTGACATATAGTCCCTTTTAATAATTTATACCTTTCTTAACTCCTTACTCTTTTATGATGATTTCTAAACTGAGTGCAACTCCCTCTATTCATACTTAATCATATTAGGATCAAGTACTGGGTATGGTGTCTTAGTCGAAACAAGTTTTAGTGAAGTAGGTATCCTAGTAGGCATAGACATCATTTCTAATACTATCGATATGTAGGACCATGGTATCCTCTTATGGATATTTTAATAATTTCTTCTTATTGTCTTTATGCTTCCTAAGTTTTTAACTTATATAGGTTGCAAGTTTTGTTTCTGAGGGGGCCTTGGCCTTGAGCTCCTCACCCGGAAACAAGTACAATAACACTTGAATTTACAAAATATCTAGGGTTCTTCCGAGAGGGATGTTACATGGTTTATATTTTAGCTTTAATACTTTGAATTGATGATTATTATTAAATATATAATAATGTGTTTATAGTATTGTTTCGTTTAGAGTATTAATCTGTTCATACTTGATATAATGTAATGATTTATTTATTAGTTTTTGTTTACTATAATAGTTAACTGTATTTTATATTTATGTTTTGGTTATAAATTAACCTGATTTAGTCTTTTGTTCCTTATTATAGTCCAAATGGAAATATGGAATCTTTCATTAGAGTTCATACGTAAATAAACATATAGGCATTGTTAGAATAATTCCTAGGTTTTAGAGATGCAAAGTTTAAGGCGTAAATAAATGCAGAACTAAGTATAGCATAAATAAATGATAATTATTTCTTAAACAATAATTAATTTACAGACATAGGGATTAAAAATAAAATGTAAACCCTTAAATATTTTGACACAAAAACAATGGTAAACATAGGGTTAGAATTTTAAACATAAACACTTGCATATTCTAACGAGAAATTATACTAGATAATGAAATATAGGAAGCCAAGAACCTCATACCTGGAAGGTGAAGCTATCCCAATTGATGAAACATGCACACTCAATTCCCAAGCAGTCTCAATTCATAAGCAGATCTGACCTCTATATAGATGACCGAATCACTTGGGAACTACCATGTTCCACCCAACCATGACCCGAAACCATTCCTGGTTTTAATCTGGATCCCCCTGAGCTGGTTCCAACATGCAAGTAGCTTAGAGCTCCTAAGGTAAGGCTTCCCTAACTGTATATCAGGTCTAGATTAGTTCTCATTTTTCCTCTTAGGCAAATGTTCTCCAAGAACTCTCTTGAGAATAATCAGGCAGAATAATGACTCCAAAAAGATGGAAGAGATCCCCAAGCCTCTTGTGATGTCCCCAAAAATTGAAAATAAAAAAAATATTATAGGCTAGTAGAAAACTAATCAAAGAGGATCATTATTACTTCTGCAAAATTACATGTGCTACTTAACTTTCGATCTCTTCAAAAACTGCTCATACCGTCTTGTTAATCTCTTATCTATTCAATGATTATTAGTTCTTTTACTTATTATGTCTTAATTCTGTTATTTAAACTATTTGTACATCTTAGTTATTACTATCGGTGAGTTAGTGAATTGTATAGTTCATTGATTTACTTCTGCACATGTGTACTCTATTTATTAAGTATAACTAACTTCACTTTGTTGATAGGAAAAAAGTGGTGGAGTGGTGGGACTAGTTCTCTCATGACGATATGAGAGCTAAGGTATTACCTGGTTACGCAGGCTTACTTAGTTCAATCGAACTAAGGAACCTCTATCTTTTACTTATGCAGTTCATTACTTGTGATGGGATTGGATGTATCGTGTGTTGACAACCTTGGTCACCGATAACCTTCTATTATTTATTACGTTACCTATCGAAATGATTATCCAACTAGGTAAAAGTCGTTATCGTCAATTCAACCATTACAGCTAAATTTATTGTATATTTGATCGAGGAGGATATTGGTGGCCACCCAACTATTTATCTTGGACCCCCACCATTGTTTCTTTCAGTTTTCCAATTTCCTTAATTGTATCAAAATTTACTATTTTTGGCATTTTTAGGGTCCTAAACTTTTGGAGCCGTTTTGAGGCCCTAAACGACGTTTTTTCAGCATCGAATGGTCTGACAAATATGAGTCCATTTTGGACTCAATATTTGCCATTTAAGGATGTATTCCTTAAACAGATCTTTCTAATGATTTATCATGCGCGTCAAACGAAGGTAGTATGCTAAAGTTGCGACCCCGAGAAATTGATGTACCAAGTTACCCAATGGGGCCCACATTAACGTGTTTCACCTCCTAGGGTTAGGTTTTTGGATGTGCAAGGTTTCCATTGTTTCTCAATAATATATAGGCCTTCGAGCCTCATTGCCACAGAGAGTTCAGAGACATGTATCTACCACATCTCTTCTCAGAGATAAGCTACCAGCACTCTAGCTAGTTTATTTCCATTTTGTATGTAAACTAGTTTCAGTTATTGATTAATGAAATGAAGTGTTATTTCCACTGCATATTTGTTTCTATGGCTATTTTTGTATTCTATTGCATTCTTGCATAAATCCAGATCAGTGGTATCGGTGCAATCTGTTCTTTCTCGATCTTTCTTTGCGTGTCTCTAATGAGGGCAAGGTATAAAGAGTTAGGGCTCAATCCGGTTGAACCTTTGCAAGATCAGCCTCGCAAATCCCGACGACCACCCATGGGGGATGAAAAGAAAGATGAGGGCATAGAAGATCCTATCAAAATTTTGTTCAAGGAGGCCCTTGAAAAGCAAAGGAACACGATGATGGATAACATCGCCCAAATCCTTCAACAACTTCCCACTGGTGGCGCATCTACATCTAGCAGCCACTCTGGAGGTGCAACCCCTTTTAAGGTACAAGTAAACTTTAGCATTCCCATATTTGATGGTTGAATAGATGCATATGCTGTATATATATGGTTGAATCTATTAGAAGGGTATTTCTTGGTTCATGACTCTTCTGACTGGGAAAAGATTACTTTTTCTCTACTCAAAGCCACCCCCCATGTCAAGGACTGGTGGGAAACCTACTGTGCAAGAAAAGACGAGGAGGAACCCTCTCTGTTCTCAACCGTAACCACTTGGAATTATTTTCGAGATGCCATAAAGGGACAATATTATCCAGTGGGGAGCTACGAGGACAAGTACATCCAATGGACTATGCTGCGGCAGCAAATAGATCAAGATGTGCATGAGCACACGAATCTGTTCCATACTCTGTGCACCAAGTTGGGTATCAAAGATTCAGAGGAAAATTTGGTAGTGAAGTACTGTAGTTTTCTGCACAAATACATTTAGGAGGAAATGGAGTTCCTTGACATCTCCTCGCTTGGTATGGCATATCGGTATGCTGCCAAAATTGAGCAAAAATTCAAACAGAAAAAGCGAGACTTTGGATTTGCAAATCAGAAGAAAGGGAAAGGTGCCCCCAAACTGTAGAACCAAGGACACAACCAAGGCATGGCGACTCAAGAAAACTTGCCAAAGCTGCAAACAAATAGCAACACTGCAAATCCAAAGAATGAAGCGGGAAAGTGGTGTGAGTTCCATAAGAGCCCCAGTCACAACACAAGTGAGTGTTGAGCTAAGCAGTCACTGATGGCCGAGATAAAGGAATCTGAATTAGATGCATACTCTGACACTGAATCAGAACCTAAGAAGGGGAATGACAGAGGGAATAATATTATCGATGTAGAGCCCAATGCCACCATTGCCACCACGAAGATACAAAAGGAAGAACCAGAAGATTTAGAGGAGAAGGAGCATATTTTCCACTCCCATATGTGGGTAAAGGGTTCCTCGCTATAGTTCATTATCAACAGTGGGAGCCAAAAGAACATGATCTCAGTAGAGGTCATGAAGCGTTTGGGTTTGCCAACCACAGCACACCCATAGCCATACACCATCAGGTGGCTTCACCAAGGACGATATCTTGGCATCAGCCAGCAATGTCGCCTTCCCTACAGCATCAAGCCCTTCACCGATGAGGTATTATGTGATATTTATCCTCTTGATGTTTGTGATGTATTATTAGGTCAACCATACTTATGGAAGCGACATGCTGTGTATGAGTCCCGACCTCGCGCTGTTATTATTACATTGGGAAATAATTTGTACAAGGTACCAGAGGTACCACCCCCTGCCGCTATCTCTTTTGTTACTGCAAAACAATGCAGTAAGCTCATTTCCAAAATTGGGAAGTTTGTTTTCTTGATGATTTTCCCTTATGTTTTCTTGATGATTTTCCCTTAGGGAAAGAACAAGATCATGGCCACAACCTCTAGACAGGGCCCCTCCACATGACAACAACAAATGGACAAGGTCGTGGAGGAGTATCAGGACATACTCACCTCACCCACTAGGGTGCTTCTCCACTGTCAGGTCAAGCACCCCATTTTTATCTAACCCCAGGTGTGCCACTGCCCAATGGACCGATCTATCGACACTTTGTTCTAGAGAATGATGAAATCAAGAGGCAAATTCAGGAGCTACTACAGAAGAGTCACATCCGACCAAGTTCATCCCCCTGTGGGAGCCCGATCATGTTGGTACAGAAGAAGGATGGGACTTGGAGACTCTGTATTGACTATCGGGCACTGAACAAGATCACTGTCTGGAATAGGTACCTGATCCCATGGATCGATGACCTCTTGGACCGGCTTAAAGGGGAAAAATATTTTATCAAGATCGACTTAAAGTTCGGGTATCACTAGGTACTGATCGAACCGACCGATGTATGGAAGACTGCCTTCAAATCCAAGGAGGGCCATTTCGAATGGTTGGTCATGCCTTTCGGGCTAACGAATGCTCCTGCAACCTTCATGAGACTGATGGAAGACATCTTGCAGCCATTCACCAACTCATTTTTAGTAGTGTACTTGGATGACATCCTGATCTTCAGCTAGACTTGGGAAGAGCACCTCCACCACATCCGACATGTCCTCCAAACATTGTGGCAGCACAAGTTGTGTGCCAATTTGGACAAGTGCACTTTTTGCATGACCCAAGTTCAGTATCTAGGATACATTATTGATGAGTGTGGGGTACATGTGGATCCAACCAAGATCCAAGTCATTCAGGATTGGCCAGCCCCAACTACTCTAACAGAGCTTCGCAGCTTTCTAGGCCTTGTTAATTTCTACCGCAGGTTCATGTTGGGATTCTCTCATATCAATTGGCCCTTGAGTCAAGTCACCAAGGGAGGAGAGAGAGCAAAATTCTTTTGGTCTGAAACTTAGTAGAAGGAATTTGCAGAATTGAAACATCGCCTCTACTATGCCCCACTGCTCACATTACCAGACTTGCAACAACCATTTGATATTGAGACAGATGCTTCTAACTATGCTATTGGGGCAGTCCTTACTCAACAAGGGCATCCAGTGGCATATCACAGTGAGACACTGTCCAACACAGTCCACAAATATCCCATTTATGAAAAATAAATGTATTCCATTGTACAGGCTTGCTGACAATGGAAGCATTACATTTTGGGGAAGGAAACGATCATCCACATAGACCACTGACCCCTGCAGCTCATGCAGACACAAGGGAAGTTACAGAACGATCACCATTAGAAGTGGTCCACATATCTACAACAGTTTCATTTGAACATCAAGTACAAGAAGGGAAGCACCAATAATGTTGCAGACTGCCTCAACCGACCACCGATCATGGCGATAATGACCGTGCTCACTCTTGTGGGCATGTGACTTCTAATTGGCTGCTTGTCTATAGGAGTGATCCAAATTCAGCCACACATACCAGATGCTCCTGGAGGGAAATCCAGTTCCAAAATTTCACCTCCAGGATGTACTACTATGTCACATGGGTCACCTTGTGTTCCTTCAAGCGAGCGTGCCAAGATGATTTGGGAAGAACACTACAGTTAGGTCGCTAGGAATTTTGGGGGTGATAAAATAGTGGTAGTAATACATAAGTATTTCTATTTGCTGAACCTTCGACAGGACATCGAGAAGTACATCCGATCCTGCACTACCTACGCCATTGCCAAACCATCCATCAAGAAGCAAGGCCTCTATACTCCGTGGCCTACCCCTAGTCGACTTTGGGAATCCATCTCCATGGATTACATGTCAAGCCTTCCTTCTACTAAGCACAGCAACGACTGTGTGTTTATGTTCATTGAAATATTCTCAAAGATGTCCATAATGGCGACCTGCAAGAAGAATATCACAGCAGAAGCCACTGCTAAAATTTTCTTTGAACAAGTTTGGGTACACTTTGGGATCCCACAGTCTATAATCTTAGACTAGGACAGCAGGTTCCTTAGTACATTCTAGTCTAGCCTATGGTCAATGCTAGACACCAAGCTCACAAAGTCCACAACTTTACATCCCCAGACTGATGGCCAGACAAAGGTCGTCAATAGGATGATCGTACACATTTTGCGCATGTACAAATCAAAGAATCCAAGCACATGGGATGAGAGCCTCGCCTATGTAAAACACAACTATAACTGGGCCCTCCATAGCTCAACCAACCATAGCCCCTTTCAGGTGGGCTTGGGATTCCATCCACGATGTCCCATTGACGTAGCCATGACATTTGCAGCTACTCAGGCTGATGTGGGAAAACATGACAACCTTCCCATTAGGCTTGGATCATGATGGATGTGTAAAGAATTTGACATTTGGGGTTTCATTGTTTGGCTCTGCACAGAGGTATGGCCATGGAGGTGACCCATGGCTTGTGAAGGTAAGCCTGATTGAACTCGTAAGTCTGTACATTAGTTTGGTTTTCAGTTTGGAAGGGATGGCATACTTCTCATCCCTATTTGGTTGTTGGCTTGTAGGTGCTGAAGGGGGTGGAGGGAATCATGGCTACAAGATAGTGGGCTCACAACATTTCATTCGTGGCCATGGTAATCTTACTCATCAAGCTTGTGCTTGTCCTCCTTCGATCCTGTGGCAGGGATTCATTTCGCATGGTTGTTTGGTTGGGGTTTAATACTGTAGCGAATTCAATTTCACCTTCGGGCTTGAATACAGACTTGGTTTATTTGAATGGAGGCGTTATGCCATGTCTTGATGCTTAGGCCATTCGGATCTATGTATTATTTATTTTGGTTATGTAACTCATTAGTTTTGGTTTTGGGCTTTTAAAATCCATGGGATGCACCATTGCAAGCAATGGCACCATAGCCCATTGGCACCCTATGTAAAACCTTTCCCTCGGTCTTCAATTGCGACTCTTTACAGACATTTGGGAAACTCGGTGTAAATAGATGTAAGGTTTCATAATATGTAATCGTTACGGTGCATGAAGTTTTACTCCTGTGTTTTAATTGAATACTGTATTTAAACTAAGTTGAGGTTTTAATGGATAGAGGCATACGGCTTACCAGTTTCTCTGTGAGTGAATTCCATTGATTAGCTTGGTTTAAGTGTTAAATCAACAGCGTGGGTAAAGGCCATGTCGTCAATGGCATGATCCTTCCCACAGTGCTACGATAGCTTTGTGATTTAAAATATATAGGGCATCTAGTTATTAGGTGAAAATTGGACCGTGTTTTAAATCGTGGTTTGGCTGAGGCTGTGACTTATGTAAGCACTGTGTATTAAATCGTTGTTTGGGTTTCGTGGAGGCCAGGGTATGCAAACCCTCGATGGTACTCGTTGTTTTTAATATAACTTGGACTCTTTATTAATTTGTTTAACGACCAAGGTCATGCTATAGCTGGAGTTCCACGACCTCTCTACGAGCGTAGGCATTTTAATTAACTCTGTAAATATTTTTAAAGGTTTTAATTATAAACCACATCTCGCATATGAATTCGTAAAGCGTGTCCTATGTGAGAACGACTATGGGGTTTGATTTTTTTAGGTATAAATAATAGATATGGGTTGTTTACTATGACATTTCCATGGGTCTTGACATCCATGGGAATCGATGTCACGACCTCTGTTGGAAACAATGTCATGTAATGAAATGAAATGTAATTTATTTTGATTATATTACTGTTCTTATTGTGGATTTTAATTTTTTTTAAACAATGGAGTTGTATCTTGTGAGGATCGATACCACAACCTCTGTTTATTAAATAGAACCCATGTATGTTAATACAAAGTTATAAGAAATATTACTTGAAGAATTTTTAGATGCATTTATGTTGTGATAATGAATTATGTGACATGGTTTATGGTTAGTAAAAATGGATATTACATGGATTTATTTTTAAGATATAATGCATGTAGTTATGGTATTTTTAATGTAGATTTTTTATATGCTTACAAACCTTGAAATGTCTTAGATGGATTATTTAATTTTGGAAATGAATGCATAGATAGATTTTTAAAGAGATTTGTACCTCATAGTTTATATATATATAAAAGAATAACTCTCGTTGTAAGTGATACCCTAGAGTATCTATATAGTATATATATTTCTTTAAACTTACTCCTATGGCTAATACTACTATAATGTGAAACACATGTATCTACTAACAAATGTAATATGTCAGTAGAGATATAAGTAATAAGTGTACATTTAAAAGTAACAGATCTAGATTTACCTAGTCTACAGTATTAATTTATGAATATGAAATAAATGCAGAACACAAATTGTAAAGATGGGAACTTAGCTATATACAGCCTATGATAATATTTCCAATCATATGAATAATTGAAGGGAAATAAAGACCCTAGAAAAACCTAGGAAGCACATTAATTACCTAGGGTTAGTGATATATATAGAATCTTTTACACAAAGCATCCTGCATTTACCCTAGAAATGAACTTTGACATACTAAGAATTCATACCTGTAAATTATCTTCATGGAGCTCCTTTAATGGCTGAACCTCCACACTTTTCAAATAACCATCATTATCAATTTAAGATAGATCTGACCTCTCATTTTGATGACCAAATCACTTGGGAACTACCATGCTCCTCCCAACCATGATCTCGAACCATTCCTAGTTCTAATTTGGATCCCCCTAAGTTGGAATCCAGCATGCAAGTAGCTTAGAGCTCTTAAGGTAGGGTTTCCTATCTGGTATTCAGATTCTGAATTGGTCCTCTTTTTCTTTGCAGGAGAAAATTCTCCAAGAAAACAATTGAGAGCAAAAACAGAAAGAATAATAATTCTCCAAGAGAAAAATCAGATTTGCTTGGCTTGAGTCTTTATAGACAGACTTTTCAATCAAAGGGGCAGTTAAATCAAGAAATCCTTGATTTCTTGATTTAACCCTTTTTAATTTACTGGGGTAATTTTCAATTCTTAACCTAGAAACTTTTAACTAGTTCCTAGTTTGTCTTTCATAGTTATTTCACTATTTAGTAAATAATAAATAATAATTGGTAGAGCTTCTCTTCTTTCTTTATTTAATTATATAATTAATTCTTTATACATACTATGTATAAAATACATAGTATTAAAATATTTGTTAACATTTGTCTTCAGGCATCATATATCATGATCTCTAGACTTGATGACACTTCCTTACAAAGGTCAAGTAGATAAATGGCTTAGGTCTACTACACTAGGAAACTCTAAACATCCTTGCATGTTGGATTTTCCTCGTATAACATGGTAGCTCTTCAGTACTTTGATGAGAATATAGAAATTCAAAATTTCATTTAATCACTTATAAATAAGTATGATGATGCTCAATATTTTTCTTGAGTCATTTTCACTCAAAAGTTATTAAATTCTTTTTAGTAACCCCTAGCGCTTACCGGAGCCCATACTCAACACCTATAGTAGGGAGTTACAAACATACTGCAATTCCAGAGCTCTCGCTCAACACTAAATGTGAGGATGTACTTGTATGATACACCTATGGATACAATGGCCAAAGATTCGATGCTCCAGAGCTTATGCTCAACATCAACATGGAATGCTTCAGATCTTATGCCCAACATTTCCAATTATATTTTCATGTGTTCTAGAGCTTTATGCTCAACACAAATGTAAGTACTCATGTGCTTTAGAGCCTCTTGCTCAACACAAAACATCTCATCGATCATGTGCTTCATGGTCCATGCCCAACACAAACATTTCATCAATCATGTGCTTCAGGGTCTATGCCCAACACAAAACATTTCATATACATATATATCGTTAACAATTCGCTTATGTCCAATATACAAAACAAATCATCATTTTTATATGCAGTGGGGTCTTTGACCCAATATAAAATAAAACATCAATATAATAATCATGATCAATAGGCCTATGCCTATTGATTAATAATAATAATCATGATCATGATTTGGTCAGCATTGATTGTTTGTAGTTAAACCAAAAAAATGACCTTGGACTAGGTGTAAATGATAGAATTTTATCATAATATCTCCAGTAACTGAACTTCTTTTGAGAATGTACCCACATAGGGTGAGTACAGATGTCAACCCCCCCGCTTTGTGAGTGGCACATGGATGGGTTTAGAGTTAATAAGGATGGTGGAGGTGTCATATTAGGAAGGCTCTTCAATAGAAACAAAGAAAGGTGCATGAGAGCCTAAGTTTATTGACATTAATGTCATCTTGTTGTGGGAGGTTATTTTCACTTAGTTTATGGTGGATAGTAGAATGGACATTCAATCGTGATCTGAGGCATATCGTATTCAAGCTCAATCATGAGCTTCTTAATTTCCTCTTCATTGTGATTTATGTGAATGCGTCAACTAAGTATAATTGGCTTGCCATATATATTTGGGAATGTGCATCCCTCTTCCCACTCATTTTACTTGGCTCTTGAACAATCATTTTCTATTTTTAAAGGATTTCCATCTCTACTGCATCAATGATAAAGAAGTAATCGAGGGGGTGTTGTAAGAAAAAATATGTTGAAGTGGTGCTTTAACAAGGAGCTTCCATGCCACATTATAATTGATATTGAACAAGAAGAGGAAATATTCTCAACAAGTATCCAATATCACCCAACCGAGGTTTAGGAAACCAAATGAGAGGGCTTGCCAAAAATAGTGACCAAGGATTCTCGCAAGATTTTTAGCTTTGATCCTTAGTGGATTTGAAAATTATCCTTAAGTGATTCATCATTGAACATTACAAACCCAAGAAAGAATTCACCTAATTATAGCTTCCATTCTAGAAGCCATCAAAATTATTTACAACAAGATCGATACCCTATATGATGTGGCCCATACCTATTTATAGGTTTGTGATCAACCTCATGATGAAAATGAAGCAATTTCTTAGGTCTAACTATGTCTTGTATTCATCCTATAATTATATGTTACATTCAATATTTTTTAGCTAAAAGTTTTATTGTTAATACATCTTTGGGATGGGAGGTTTGAGTTTCCCTTTATGTGGAATCCCTAGTTTAATTTTGTAAATTTCTTTCTTTGCTTCTTGGAGCCTAGTTGAAAATTTTCAAGTGGCTCACCTTGTTTCCCTTGAAGAGTGATGTTTTGATTTCAATGTGCATCTACTCATAGTTGTCTTACAATTATTTTATTTAAATCATGTCAAAATTTCGAAAAAAAATATGGTTCTTCTTTATTTTTGGGCGTAATAACAATTTTATATGAAAAAAATTAAAATTGAGCTTCTTTGTCAATTTATATACCAAAATTTTTAACCTAAGACATAATGTATATATAGAATTTCATTTAAACTTTAATTAATTAGTTATCCTTATACATTTATGTTTCTATCTTTAAAACAATTTAAAATTATATGTTATTTTAAAAAACATTATTCATTATTCTTATTATTATGAATTTGTTGAATTTATATCCAGCAAAATCAAAGTCACTTACTTTTTTTTATAAGAAAACTTTTTCCTTTTATTCATTTTGGAAGAGGAAATCATGTTTGAACAAAAAAGTTATTAATGTTTTACATATCCTTTTATTATTATAATATAGATATCTTTACACTTCTAATACAATTTTTTTTATAATTTTATATTTGAAAAAAAATTGTATTACATTAAAATTAATAAGTTTAATATTATATTCCATTATGAATAAATAAGTTTGATATAGATTTTATTAATTATTTATTAAACCTTAATAATATTGTTACATCACATTAAATAAATTTAACATGGCCACCACACTACTTCATTATATTCCCCTTCTATGGAGTGAGATACCTCATTAATTTTTGTTTTCCACTTACAATTGTTATATGACCTAAACACTTGTTCCATGAGATCAATGTCATATATCATACTAATTATTGTTCACTTACTATTTCATATATAAATATAGAATTTACTATTAAGTGCTTGTTGTTAAACTTAATATAAATATAGAGTTTACTATTAAGTGCTAGTTGTAACATATGTAAATATTTAAATATAAATAATTAATTCAAAAATATAATATACAAAATTACAGATTCAGTCATAATTAATTTATATATATATATATATATTTGCAATTAAGTGCTAGTTACAAAGTCAAACATTTAAAGATAGTTAATACTGTAAAAGTTAAATATTAAAAAGCATAGTTACAAATTGAAACTTTTAAAGATACTTAGCATAAAATATTATTATGTCTGGATTTATTTTCATTTAGCATAAAGTCTCGGTCCTAAAGTCTCAGGTCTAGGTCCTGTCTTGGGTATTCGAACTCGCAAATTTTAAATGGCACAACTCATGTTACTCTTTCTTTCTTCTTATAGACACCAATTAACTTTATGGAGTTACACTGGTGCTGCGTGTCTCAAATACAGTATCAGTTACACTGGCTGCACCCGCGACATGCAGTTTAGTGGTAACAAACGTCAAAGACTTAATAATCCAGCCATCATTCGAATGATTAAAGCAATATCCTTTCATATTAAGCAGGGTTTGATCAAAAGTAACCTGGATGCACAGAGATAAGAGGAAAGCAAGCATTTAGTTTTAACCAGGATGCACAGAGATAAGCCATAAATCGAATGCTTAAAGTAACATTCTTTCATATTACGGAGGGTTTGATCAAAAGGAAGCTGCGTGCACAGAGATAAGAGGAAAACAAGCATTTACTTTTAATAAATCTCTCAATAGTAAATACTATCACTTATAAGTTTTTGCAATGCCTCAAGAAACGCCCGTATGCAATGCAGCAACAACACTTGCTAAACTTACGTTATGTACCAGCTCATCTCGGCCGGTTCGTAAATCTTGTTAAAATTGCCTTATGTATAATGGCCCGTCGACAGCATTGCCACCCAAATCATACTGAAATCTAAGCGAAGTTAGGTGAATTGAACTTTCTGTCCACCTAACCCCTTTTAAATGAATCGAAGTTAAATTTTAATAATATTTTTATATTAATATCATAATCTGAAATCTAAGCGAAGTTAGTTGAATTGAACTTTCTTGCCACCTAACCCCTTTTAAGTGAATCGAAGTTCAATTTTAATAATATTTTTATATTAATATCATAATTTGTTCACCAAACTACTTTAATATAGTTAAATCTTTTGTGAGCTACTTCATAAATTATTATTGTTCACTTCCCCAAGTTCCATAATTTTAGTTGTATATACTAATTATTTTTCCTTACACTTATCCCATAAATTGGTAAAGTCAATATTTTATTTCATTATGAATCAATAGGAATTATTTCACACTATATCATATTGATGTGGGTAAAATTAAATATGAGATTACACATTTTATTTTATTAATTAATTAATTATTATATTTTAATTATATTTTATATTATATTAAATAAATTTATTATAATTTGTCCATTATATTATTTCATTATAATTAAAAGTCTTCTATGAATTACTCCATAAATTATTGTTTAGTTCTATTTGTTCCATAATCTTAGTTATATATACCAATTATTGCTCACATACACTTATCCCATGAGGTGGAGAGCATATAATTCATGAATTACTGTTCATTTACATTGTCCCATGAATTGAATAGCATATAACTCATTAGTTATTTCCTTCTTACACATGTCCCATGAGCTTATAGATATATTTTTCTATTGATATCTCATTAATTATTGTTTACTGACATTTATCCCATGAACTCAGTGACATATATTTCACTACCATTTAGAAAAGAAAGATTCATGCATTTGAAGTTTGGAAAAAATTATTCTTATTTCTTATCATTATGAAATTGTTGAATTCTTATTAATACTAGTGTAGATCCAAATCCTAGGCTCTATCAAGCCCCGGGAGGGATCAAATCTCTTCGTAGGTATCCATTAATTTCATTCAAACCAAAAGACACATCTTTTTATTTAAGGTCCACATATAATATTTTATTATTAATATTTAATATTATTTATCGCCCACATATAATATTTTTTATTATTTTTTATTTTGTTATGAACTAACATTACAACATTCCCCCATACATGGTTTTAAAACCATATGCAAGGCCCTCCTACAACCATGGGTTGTTTAGGAGGCCTTACATGGTCTTAAAACCATTTGCAAGGCCCTCTTAAACCATGTACAATAAAACTATGGGTTGTTTAGGAGGCCTTGCACATGGTTTTAAAACCATGTGCAAGGCCCTCCTAAACCATGTACAATAAAACAATGGGTTGTTTAGAAGGGCTTGCACATGGTTTTAAAACCATAAACCATGTGCATGGTTTTAAAACCATGTACACATGGTTTGCACATGGTTTTAAACCACATGGTTTTTATGCACATGGTTTTAAACCATGGTTTTAAAACCATGCACATGGTTCATGGTTTTAAAACCATGTGCAAGGCCAACATTTTTTATTATTTTGTTAAGTAAAAACATTACAACAGCTCCCCCATATTGTGCTTTTTTCCTCACCCATATTTTTTTACGGATAAATAAATTTTTACTTTTTTATTGTTTTGTTAAATTATTTTTTATTAATAAAAATAACGTTACGTAAAGTTACAAGATCTCCCCCATACTGGGCTGTAGAGCGCCTCTCGACGCAATTACAAATCTATGTAATAATTGAAATATATTTCATTGTAATGATTGTAATTAAAATATATTATTTGGTGAGCCCATTGTAACCATTTATACTATGAAATGATAACTTTGGTGAGCCCTTCCCCACATCCCTCCTTCCTCCCCCCTCGTCCTCCCTCCTCCCTTCCTAGTGAGCCTCCACCGCCTCATCCCCCCTTCCCCCACCTCCTCCTCCCTTCCTCGTGACCCTCATTGCCCTCCTCCTCCCTGCCCCTCCCTTCTCCCTCTTCCTTCCTATTTTCTCACATCCCTCCTCCTCCTCCATTGAGATCCCTTGGCCGCCAAAGGGAGTTCAATGGTGGAGGAGGAGGGGTGAGGAGGGTCACGGGGAAGAGAGTAGGATGGGGGAGGAGGGAGGAAGAGGGTAGAGGAGGAAGGTGAGGAGGGACATGATAAAGGGAGGAGGAAGGAGGGAAAAGGGGGGGGGCAGGGAGGAGGGATGAAGAGGGGGAGGAGGGGGAAGGAAGGCTGCAAGGAAGGAGGGGCAGGGACGGGAGGGGGGTGAGGAATTTTGCAGGGAAGTGATGAGAGAGGAGGGAGACGAGAGGGGCATGCAGGAGGAGGGAGAACGGATGGGGGATAAGAACCATAGGGAAGGGAAGGGAGGAGGGAGGGGCATTGAGAAGGAGGGGGGAGGAGGGTTGTGGGGAAGGAACGAAGGAAGAGGGAGAAGGGTTGTGTCTTTTGATATCAAAGAAATAAATGTTTTCCTCAATAACATCATCATTTTTTTCCCTTCAAACCTTGCACTCAATATGTTCCCCATGGTCACAATCCTTTCATTTCCAAAATGATTCATGCCAACATGGAGGGAGGATTCCCTAACAAAAGGATACTAATGTATTGTTACGATTTTAGATATGCAATTTTTCTTATTATGATTGAATTTTTTTAGCATTTTGAATAAAATAATGACCAAGTTAAATAAAAAAGGTGTCTTCATAATTGGGACTATTGAGTTAAGATAAGAGTATAGATAAGTGATTTACTCCGATGAAGAACTCCAATAAGACAACCCAAGATGTAGCCTACCAATGGAATCAATTTGAGTATTATTCAAAGGAATGATGAAATGTTGAAAACATACTATTCCATACACATTAATATTAATTAGTGAACTATGTAATAGAACATCTAATCAAAAGAGTGCAATAGAGCTCATAAATATAGTGAACAACCGACAAAATTATTATTAGAATTGGACTTGTGTTATAGACCAAAATCCTCTTATAAATAAAGTGAACAATCAACAAAATTACTATTAGAATCCTTTATTGCACAAAAGGATGGACTTGTGTCATAAACCAAAATCCTCCACTTACCCAAAAAAATACACAAGTTTTATATATTAACTTTAAACAAGTAGTATGTAATCAGATGAAATTATTTAAAGCACTACAAAACATTCAAATCTACATCAACAATAGAGAAGAAAATCAAAACTTTGTTTTCTCTTTAACCCTACTCCAAAGCTTTAAAAAGGTCAAATAAACTTGGCATAAGTCCATACTTCGCATAAGTAACATGAAATAATTTGAAGCATTGCAAAACATTCAAATCTACAATAATGGTGGAGAATAAGTTGAAAACTATGTTTTCTCTTTCTTTCCAACCCTACTGCAAAACATCAAAAAGGTCAAATAAACTTGGCCTTTGGTCCACTATTATATTATCATCTGCAAACCCTTTCTTGAATTTGAAACATGGTTTGTCATCATTTTAAAATGGATTTTGCTTCATATTCCTTTCCTTGAGCATTTCATCTATGAATGCACTTTATCTTCTAGAAGATACCAAGTTGATGGATGCGAGCCTCTTCATTGAAGCGTTCCTTTTTCCATGTCGTGATCACGCACCAAGAGATGCCTACTAGCAAGAATCAACCAATTAAAGTTCCCTTCTACTTATCCAATTGCCAATGTTACATAAAAGATGTCTAAAAGTCATGTTTGTCTCACCTCATATTAGCATACTTATTTCAGGTTCCTTTTAAAGTTGTAGCAACACCCTCTCCTAGATCTTCAGATATCATCTTTGAATTGAACGACAGACTTGTATATACATGTTGGAATGACTCTAGCAAGACCTCATACATGCATGTATGTAAATACATGCATGCATTGGGAGTGTATTTGAGGTTAGCAAATTCAAATCACTTAACTTCGCTTCGTTTTCACTATGATTCGGATGGCAATGCTGTCAACGGGCCACTATACGGAGGAACCGGCGAAGATGAGGCAAAGTGAAATCGAAGCGAAGTTAAGTGATTTGATTTTAACGGAGAGCAAAGATAGTATTCCTGTCGTAAATTAGAATCGGGGGTTACCTTTCTGTATTGTACAAAAAATTATTCCCATGTAAGAGAGTAATGGCTACTGCAAATTGAATATGCATCCATATCGTTATCTCCCCACAGGTAGGGGGAACAGCAGCAGGAGCATCTTTTTGACGATTATAAGGACGATTGTAGTCATGGTTGCTCAAAGCTGACGAGACGAAGATACACATATGTTTAACCTTATGCCGAAATGATTAAATACTAAAAAATAACGCTACACAAAATAAAATACCAAATAAGTTCAAATCACTCAACGTAATAAAAATTCATGACTTGGAAAACTTATCATAACATAACGATGGACGACAATGTTAGGAAATTGTTGTCTAGAAATAATAATGAAATCATGGAATGCCGTTAAGTGAAACAGCTTAAAACTAAAAATAATAATTATAGGAAGCAATGCCGTTAACAAAATTTCTTTAAAAACAAAATAATAATCCTGGAAGCCATCTGCCAAAATGCTGAGCTATAACCATTAATGAAACCTTCTTTGTAACAGTCTTGGTAGCGACCAAGATAAAACTAAAATTATGCTAAAATTATTAAAAACTAAAAACATGAAACAAATTAGAAAATGAATTCACATCACCGGAATTGGATGGGATGATGACCTTGTTCCTACATAATAACGATGGATTTCCATGTTAGGAAATTGCCGTCTAAAAATAATAAATTCATGATAAGGGAAATTCAAATAATAAATTCATGACGAGCGAAATTCAAACATTGTGACGGATCGATGATGGATTAATAGAAAAGCCCTAAAACTAACAATCAGCAACTAACGAAGGCCATTTTGCAAAAAACCACTCACTACTTTGCTGGGTATGCAGAACTCAAACACTATGGGGCTGCGCTTGTCTGTGCACAGAATGCTTCAAGTTCTCAGGTATAAATATTGTGTGAAGGCTACAAGTGTCATTAAAAATAAGTGTTAGGTTTGAATAACGAACAAAAATAAATTTAAATATTGTGTGACGTAGGTTTAAACTGTGTGCCTTTGGTAAGAAGAAAAGAAAATTGTTCACCAATATCATAATATCATTAATTGTTCACCAAGCTACTTCAATTTAGTTAAATCTTTTATGAGCTACTTCATAAATTGTTGTCCACTTCTCCATGTTCCATAATTTTAGTTACATATATTAATTATTTTCCTTACACTTACTTTAATATTTTATTTAGTTATAAATCAATAGAATTATTTCATGATCTACTTAAAACAATATGAAATAATAAATTTTATATCACCTAATAACTTATTTTATCAATTAAAATAATATGAAATAATAAATTTTATATCACGTAATAAGTTATTTTATCAATTAATTATTAAATTTTAATAATATTTTCATATCATATTAAATAGCTTTATCATAATTCATCCACTAAACTACTTCATTATGATGGAAAGTCTTTTATGAGCTACTCCATAAATTTTTCTCTAATTCCACTTGTTCCATAATTGTAGTGGTATATACCCATTAGTGTCCACATAAACTTATTCCATGAGGTGGGAAGCATAAATTCATTAATTATTGTCCACTTACATTGTCCCCTCAGTTGAATAGCATATAACTCATTAGTTATTGCCTACTTAAACATGTCCCATGAGCTTAGAGGCATACTTTCCATGTGCAACTCATTAATGATTGTTGACTTACACTTCTCCCATGAGCTTACTCACATATTTTTCATTACCATTTAGAAAATAAAGATTCATGCATTTGTAGTTTGGAAAAACTTATTCTTATTTCTTATCATTATTAAATTGTTAATTTATTTTTAATATTACAAATCTCTTTAACAATTTAAATATATTTCATTGTAATGATTGTAGTTAAAATTTATAATTTGTTGAGCCTCCATTGTAACCACTTATACTATAAAAGATAACTTTATACTAAGAACTATCTAACACTAACCATAAAAACTATAATTTTTGCATAAAAAACACCAAAAACACACCCCAAATAGAAAAGTGTTGATACCACTATACATTTTTTTTTTGATTTCATGGTAAAAGATAGAGCCATGGCCTCAACATCCCATAGTGTTGTTTACTAAAAATTTAAAATCAACCCCTAAATTGGAATAATATTTGTTTCTACAAGATATAAAACATTTTTGAAAATCAAACAAAAACAAATATTTCATAAATAATTTCATCACTCGAACCATATAAAATCAAAGAAATTATGATGCCATTCAAATGAAATCATATATTAGACCATACAAGAACATAACAAATGATTCATATAAATATTCAAAAACTCCTTTAGAGTTTCAATTACAAACATCATACTAATAAAAAACATCTAAACTGTTTGATGGAAATTATTCAAATTCATCCATGGATTGTGGCACCCCATGAGAATCTATAATTTTTGCAAATGCACGATATTATATAATGAAAAAAAAACACCTAAGCCCTAAACCCCCCACATGACATTACATTAAAAATAAAAAAAAATATTAAAACATGTCCCCCTAACCCTCTAAACCCCCCAACAACATTACATTAAAAAAAATTATATTACAAATCTCCATAATCATTCAAATATATTTCATTATAATGATTGTAATTAAAATATATTATTTGGTGAGCCTCCATTTTAACCACTTATACTATGAAACTAGAGATTTATACTAAGAACAAGAACTCTAGCCATAAAAACAATGAGTTTTGCATAAAAACACCAAAAACACCCCCCAAATAGAAAAGTATTCATACCACTATCCATATTTTCTTTCATAAAATTAATTTCAAGGTAAAAAAATAGAGCCATGGGCTAAACATCCCATATTGTTGTTTACGAAAACTTTAAAATCAACCCCTAAATTGGAAAACAAAATTCTTCAAGAGATAAAACTTTTTTCAAACTTTCATATTAAACAAAAGAAATATTTCATAAAGAATTTCACCACTCTAACCATATAAAATCAAATAAATTATGATGTGATTCATAATTAAATCATATATTAGACCATATAAGAATAAATGATTCATATAAATATTCAAAAATCCCTTTAGAGTTTCAATTACAAACATCATACTAATAAAAAACATCTAAACTGTTTCATGTGAAATTATTCAAATTCATCCATGGATTTTGACACAAATCAAAATATATAATTTATGAAAATGAAGGGTTGGATATAATGAAACAAAATTAAACACCTAAACCCTAATCCCCCCCCCCCCCCCCCCCCCCCCCACACACAACATTACACTAACTAAAAATTAAAACATGCGGCCTAACCCCCTAAACCCCCCAACAACATTACATTGAAAAAATTTAAAACACTGCCCCTAACCCTCTAAATCCCCTAACAAAATTACATTAAAAATAATTGTAGCCCCACCTTAACCCCTTTAACCCCACAACAGTACCTTTAAATTTTTTTTTTAATACCCCCACCGTAACTGCCTAAACTCCTTAGCAACATTACAAAAAAAAAAAGATTACAAATATTTAAAACACCTTCCCTAACCCTGTAACCCCCCAACAACATTACGTTACAAAAAAAATTAACCCTCCCTCCCTCGACCCCTTAACACCCCCAACAACAAAACATAAAAAACAAATTATAAACCAACCCCTAAACATTATATTAAAAAAATTTAAAAATAAAAAATATAAACTCCCCAAAGCTTACCTCCCTCCCTCTCCACCTTCCATCGCTCACTTCTCCCGCCTCCATTCCCTGCATCCCTCGATCCCCCTCCCCCTTGTCCTCCCTTCCCCCCCTTCCTAGTGACCCTACTCCCCCTTATCCTCCTCCCTCATACCTTCCCCGCAACCCTACTCTCCCTCCTCCTCCATTACCCTCCTTTCTCCCTCCTCCCTCCTCCCTCCTGCATTCCCCACACCCCCCCTCCTTCCTTTCCCACTTCCCTCCTCCCCCCTAGTCCTCCTCCTACTTTCAGCTCCCTTAAGCGCCAAAGCGAGCTCAATGACGAAGGAGGAGGGGGAGTAGGAGGGGCGAGGAGGGCCATGATGTAAGGAGGATGAGGGATGAGGAAGGCCATAGGGAAGGGAGGGGGAGTGGTGAGGAGGGTCATGGGGAATGGAGGAGGAGGGGGGGGGAGGGAGGAGGGAGGAAGAGGGTGGGTGAGAAGGGGGGAGGAGGGATGTGAGGAAGGGAGGAAGCATGGGTGGGGAGGAGGAGAAGGGAGAAGAAGTGGGGAGAAGGGAGGAATATGGGGGAGGAGGGGGAAGGAGGGCCACTAGGAAGGAAGGATGGAGGAGGGAGGGGTAAGGAGGGGAGGAGAGGAGGGAGGAGGGAATATGTAGAAGGGAGGGGCATGGAGGAGGAGAGGGGAGGAAGTCCATAGGGAAGGGACGAGGAAGGAGGGATAACGAAGGGGAAGGGAGGAGGAGGGAGAACATAGGGGGGAGGAGGAGGGGGAAGAGTGTCACGGGGAAGGAAGGAAGGAGGAGGGAGAAGGTAGAGTCAGGGAGGAGGAGGGGGAAGGAAAGGGAAAATATCTCAATATAGCCTCAACCCACATTATGATGGATGTTTGGAAGAGCACTATGGGAATCTTGCATACATAGAAGACCAAATAGAAGAGGAAATTGATGTCCCTGAAGAAAGGCAAGCTAATAAATTTCCAATTTCGATGAGGAATTTGTCTTGCATGATATTGCTGATTAGTTTCATGCCTTGAAGAGAATGTTATATTTGAAAACTTTTTGATAAGATATATTAGTAATGTTAAGACTTTCATACTTTATTTTAGAAATAAATTTTATATATAATGTTTTCAATATGTTGTTTACAAATATATGCTATAGTTTTTCTTGAATTTATGCGAATCATGGATAATTTTAGGGGCTATATTGATGATGATGATGATTAACATCCAATGAGACTACCTTTGCTTTATTAGACCTTAAGAAGGACAATATTTGGTTTACTTTATAATCTTGTTCCTATGCTCAAAAACCTTTCCAAGAAGCTTTCCAAGCTCACTATAGTTTTGGCATGTTAGGAGGTTATAAAGGTTTGTATTGTAGAAAATAATATGAGACTCAGAGCTAATGTGGGTGTAAGAAAGGAACTCTAAGGGAGAGTGATTTTCATCCTCAACGATCATAGAGTCACACAGATGGAAAACCTTTTCACTGATGGAGTTTTACGAATAGACCAACGTCATGTTTCTCTATGGAGTTCATGAGAGTTTGTTAGAATCTTGGCTATATTGATTTTCTTCCATGAGATAGTTACTACCGAGAGATACTTCTGATCTTCCTATTTAGGATTAGTGACCTCCTTGTAGTATCTTAATTTTCTCTTAACCGCTAAAATCTCCTCACACAAAAATTTCTCTTTAAACTTAGAAGTAAAATATTTTTGACATGATCAATGTTCTACAAAATGTCTTTTTTATTAATGCCCCAATGGTTTAACCAAGCCATGGTATATTTAGACCAACCCATCTTGAGGCATAGTTAGTTTTGACTTGAGTAAATAAAGAAATTTTAGGAATTCTCTTATTTCCCATGTTATTTATCTCATTCTTGTACATCAGGCACTAAGTTATAAACCGCTTCTATATTTCCTTAATATTCGTCCAAGATTCTCTAGAAATGTCACACCCCCATACTTCACAACCATACAAGATAATAGGGATGACAATAGTTTCAAAGAGGAACTTCTTTTCATCCCACATGACCACATTAGTTGATTTACAGCTATTTTCAAGACCAAAATAAGATTTCCACCCTCCATTAATCCTTTTCTCAATGTTATAGTTCCAATTGGTCTTGTGATGAATATCAATTCCAAGATACTTGTAATAAGTCACGTCCTCTATATTCTATTATCATAAGTAAAATTTCCATAGATGTCTTTCTTATATTTTATAATCATGATTTTTGTCTTGTTAGTGTTAACAGTCATACCCATGTTAGAGAAAAAAATATTTAAGAATTCTTAATTGCTTATCGACATGAGAAGGAAAAATTTTCATAATAACAATACCATCAACATAAGGTATGAGGATGATAACTATCCCAACTAAGATTGTACCGGTGCAACCTACTTCTTCTAAACACCTTTCTAGCTTATCAATGTAACTCCAATATTACAATTTATATTTGTTGTCCACCCCTCATTATTTTTAAACTTGGAAATAACCTTTTCATATAACCTTATCATGACAACTCTCAACTCAAAAGAAAACATAAAATCCTTTAGCCTATATTCCACAAGTTATTTCTAGGAACTATATCAAAAGATTTTATAAAATAGACAAAGAAACAAAATAGGTGAGACTTATTATTATGACATTCTTTTGCAATGATCCTAAGTGTATCAAGGTGGTCTGTGGTTGAATGATTCCTTCTAAAACCTGCTTGGCATTTAGCTCGCTTACCTTCGATTTCTAGTCATTCATTGATATTATTTTAGAAGATAATACCATAAAACTTAACTAAGAGAGGGATAACCATAATAGTCTAATAATTAGAGGGGTCATTTTTATGACCACTTTTGAAAATAGGAATAATGAGGCTTTGAGTCCAAGGTGTAGAAAACCCTTCTGTAACCGCTATATTAAAGGGTTTGTGGATGTGCAAGATGAGGACATGACCTCTAATTTTTAATATTTTTTCTTCGTAGCCTTCAATGTATTTGGATTTTCCATTTATTAAGCGCTTAACCTCGAAATCCATGTCTTCTTAAAAAAATATTATTATATTATTTCATTGTAACAAGGGTTTGAATGTTATATGTGATTTCTGGGGATTCATAAATCTTTTTAAGATAGGAATTCCAATCTCTTAAAGAAATTGTATTGTTTTCTTTTGTTTAGCGAGTTAGAATTTGCCTCCAGAATTTCTTAGGAGCCACCTTGGATAGGTCTAGGATATTTTATTTCCTTTTACTTAGATAATGACTTACGTTTCTTTTAATTAAGGCTTTGTACTGATTTATCTTGTCCATTTTTATTGAATATGTAGTAGCTTTCTTAATTTATTTTCCCGCATCTTTGCACTCTTGATCATACCAAGGGTTGGTTCTACTATTGCTCATTTTAGTCAAGATTTCAATAGAGAAATTGTTAATGGATGACAAGAGGGTTTTTGCAAGAATTTTCTATATTCTCCTCCTATATAAAGGAACTAGTTCATTTTTTAGATCATCGATAAAAATGTTATCTTTATTTTTATCGAAGATTGGGTGCTTTTGAAAATGATAGTTTTCCTCCTTGGGATTGCTATGCATGACAATATTAAGATTTATAAGTAAAGGTATATGATCAAATTCGGGCTCATGGTTGTTGAATATTTTAAAATCTATTAATTTGTTGTATATTGGGATCTCACATATAACATAATCTACCACACTACTTCCAAGCCCATGGATACAAGCCATCCATCTAGAGTTTTTCCATTTTGTGAGAATGTTGTGAATGATCATATCTTGAGCACTACAAAATTTAACTAGCTCACACCCGAATAAATTTTCACCTAGATCTTCAGAACTTCTTTTGAACATGTTAGCTAGCTCAAGGTCTTTGGCTAACCAAAGAGGATTAGGGTTGGAATAGTTTCTTAAAAGAATACCCTGGTTACTAGAATTTTGAGCATTGAAGACACCTATCAAATGGATATTTCCTTCCTTCCTTAAACTATAAATATCATGTTCAAAACCATTATAAGGAAATTTTTTTATCTAAATTGGATTTTTTTTATTATCTAAATTTGAATTTTTTATAGGGGTAAAATAACAGATGGAGATGTAGGTTTTTTCATCATTAATATTTGTGATATCTATCCAAATAAATTTGTTGCAAGAGTGTTATAAATCCTAACATGTTGGGATATGTTCTTCCTAATGTTATAGGTGTTAGATTTTATCATTTAATCTAGAATTATGATCTTAGGATCTTATCTGAGAGAATAACATGCACAACAATAAAACAAAGAGGAAAGAGACACAAATAATTTTCCTTGGGGAAACCATAAAGGAGAAAACCCCACAACTTCCTCATAGATAGAATGAGCACCAATGTCAACAGTAAAACCTGAAAACATAAAGATGATCTCCAACAGCTTGTTCTCTCCCTCTTTATTGAGAGAGCTTCTCCTCTCTCACTCATGCGCCCCAGTGAGTGAGTGTATATATGGTAAATAGAGAGGCTCACTCTCTATTTATATTCTTTCATTCACTGAATGTCCACTTTAACATGTCAGCCCCACTTAACAATTACTTACTAGAGCCGACATCTCTAGGAGATTCTAATAACCCTAGTGCCCCACAATTGTGTGGAATTTTCCCTTCGATCAACAAGGAGGTTTAACCTTGACACAAATGTGGAGACTATTGCCCCGACTTACAATGGAGGGTTAACCTATGGTTTGTTTCTTTTTTTTGGCTGCTTCATTATTCATTTTTTAAAGCAATCATTTAAAATCAACCCCCTCCTTGATTCCCTGATTGAGGTCCACTTGGATCGAAAGAGGTTCCTGGAGGGGTTTTTTTCTAGTAAAAACACATCGGTTAAAATTTACTAAAAATTACAAAGACTCCGGTGTGTATGCTCTGCATTTTGGCTGCGGTTCATCCAATCAATCAAGCTGCATCAAAAGCAATGTGAGTGACTAGATTAATTAGGTTTCATTTTCCCCAATTAACCACCATCAGACGAAAATCCAATGCCTCAAACAAATCGTAAGTGGTGGAAAAATACCCAAAGGAGTGGGAAGAACTAGAAAGTGACCTTGAGGTGCCGATATCTATTACAACCTAATGGGTTTATTATGAACACAGTCTCAGAGACTCCATCCAGCCCACAAACACCTTGTGGGTAGCCATGAAGGTTTTATATTTGGACATACTCCAAGTACCCCTCAGGTATATTTGGAGTCCCCCCTCACCTAATTTAATCTACTCATTTTTCATATTAATTTGAAACATACCAAGAGACAATTGCAAAATTTTCACTCCAACCACATGCAAGTACATTTAATTATTTCGTGACTCCATTTTAAGGCACTGGTTATTTGTTTAGTTCTTTCGATATATATATTGTGTGTTAACATTGTTCTTACTTATGCTTATTTTTCATTTTGTAATCTATGGTTATTAATTGTTAATTGTCCTCGAGACTTTCCCCCAAGGGCACACTGAGTGGCTTGAATATTTCTGCCACATCCCCCCCAAGTGTGTGAAAGGCGGCAACAGTTCTTCTTGGATCATTAGGATTTCCAATGTTGTCATCTGCAAAAGAAAGTGTCTGTCTGGCCCAACTTGGGAGATGTGTTTGCAACAAATACACCTTCTCACGTCTTCATATTCATATTAAATTCATTTTAATGGTCAACAACAAATACACCTTCTCACATCTTCATATTAAATAAGCGCTTCATTAAAATTACCTTGTTGGAAGCCAAGGGTTTTTCATAGAGCTTATCCAATGCACTCATCAAACCCTCAGTTGTCTCTTATTTTTATATATTGAAAGCCACCAACTAATCCAGGCACAACTATATTGTTCCTAGTGCCTTTCCATCAAGAACCTCCCATTCTTCATTGTCTTGTTTTTCCATCCAACGATAGGTATTATCCTTTTGGTATAGATAGTCCTCCACTTGCATCTTCTGTAAATGATAGTTTTGGTAGTTGAATTTATCGACCCTAAACTTTCCTTTTTCTTCCATTGCTCCCACTAGAACTAGGAACCCCTCTTTCCTACGAGTTTACCCACCAAATAGACCTTTTGGATTTGATATCAATTGTTATAAAAATAGGATAGTGGAGAAATAACCGTTAAATAATTAAACAAGATGAAAATATTAAACACATTACAAGAGAGGAACATATATAATGTGGTTAACCCAATATGGGCTACATCCAAACATAGATTTCCAGTCATTTATTATTATACCATCAAACAAAATGAAGGGATACAATCTGTAACAACCCTATTGCAATTCCTCTTCACAGTCTCACAGCCTCTCTCACACACTCACAAATATTGTTTTACAATGCTATAATACAAGACAAAATGGTATTACAATGCTTTCAGTTTATAGGGGAATTACCATGGGAAAATAATTCGGGTCACCAAATACCATGGGTCTACAAACTGTTGGCCAAAAAACATCCCAAAATTTCTTTCAGGGGATTCTCCCCCGAACCCCTTAGGGGGAAAATGTCCCCCTTGACGCCCTAGATGGGACGAGTGTATAGTATAATTAGGGTACGAACCAACCTAAACAATAACATCTCTAAATATGGAAGATCAATATCCACAACCAACACCTTCTTGGTTTTTCCCATATGGGTTTCCACGTTAAATGTGTGTCTTCAATATCTATGTCTACTGTGAACGAATCTTTGTGAATTTTTCGAACATATAATGATATAATATTGTGAAATGTTTATTGATATGTGTTAAAAAATGTATATGCTATCTATGTGTGTCAATGGATCAATGTTCCTTACTTTCTTATGTATGTATGCTGATGGAAGTATATCCCTTGGTTTTGGTCAACCTTCCTGATCATACTATAATAAATAAATCCCCTTCCATAAATGCAGAAATCTAGTTCTTGCAGACCCCATATATGTCTCAGGAGAGACCTAACTTGTGTCGTAGGTGTTTTCAATGTTCTTGCACTTTGTCGAGATGATATATTGGCTTTGTTGACGAACAAGGAAGTCTGAACCTGGGTCAGTAGAAACTACACCAACACTCATTTTCTTAGGTTTGCATACAAATTATGCTCTTTTATAAATTATAAATCCATTCTCAAGTGTTCTTCATTGCCCTTTTCATTCTTAGAATAGATAAGAATGTCATTTAGGAAAACAAGAACAAAATTGTCCAATACCTGTTGAAAACACTATTCATGAAACACATGAATGTAGTTGGCGCATTGGTTAGACTAAATGGCACCACCACAAACTCATAGAGTCCATACCATGTCCTAAAGGATGTCTTGTGAATATCTTATTTCTTTATCCTCACTTGATGGTAACCAGACCTCAATTAAATATTTGAAAATACCTTTTCCCCTCTCATTTGATTAAAAAGGTCATATTCAAGGGAAGGGGTATTTATTTTTCACTGTAAATTTGTTCAATTTTCTATAATCAATGCATTACCAGTGTATTCCATATGTATTCTTCACAAACAAGATAGGTGTTTCCCATGGAGACCCACTTAGACGGATGTAATTATTTTCTAGCAATTCTTGAAATTGCATTTTCAACTCTAATATTTTTTGTGTACTCGTCCTGTAAGGTGTTTTGAAAGTGGTGCGGCTTCTAACACAAGATAAATTGTAAAATTTATGTCCCTCTTTAGAGGAATACCTGGAACTTTATAGAGAACACATCCTGGAATTGTTGTTTCAGATTATAATCTTCCGACTTGGGAATTTCATTTTTTTGTTTCCTTGAAAACATGGGTAGCATATGATTGACAACTTTTCCTATAGAATTTATTCAACGGCATGGATGATATTTTCCTAACATAAACTACCTTTGCAATTCCCTTTACAAACATTGGGATCCCTTCTTCATCAAGGAATTCAAAAGTCTTGTTGTAACAATCAAGTTTTTAACTCAATGTTCTTCTACCAGTCAATTCCAATGAGAATATCATGGGAACCAAGTGACCAAATATTCATATTTTCAAAAGTGGTAAGTCCACCCATTTCTAGTGGATATCTCTCCACCATTTTGCTAAAATTGATTTTAGTTACAGTGGCTAGTTGGATTAATCATAATTTACCATGTTTAGATTTATCAAAAGCACAAATATCAACAATTTTAGGGCTGATATATATTTGACTAGATCCAAGGTCAATTAAAATATAAATCGATTGTTTAGCAATCTTACCTTCAACTTCAACCACAACTGATTGATTGTCTGCTTAATGGTCCTCTAGTGCTACATAGATTCTAGTGACATTCTTTTCCATTTGACACATAGTTTTAGCTCCTTGGATTATGTGAACTTTCTTTGCACTCCCATTTCAATGTGGACAGTTCCTAAGCATATAGTCCTTTCCACATCTCCAACATTAAAGTGGATCTCTTTTCTCTCTTGGATTATATCCCATCATTCTACTTGGTTTAGTCAACACCATGTGATGGCTTCCTCGACTAATTTTTAAATTGAAGAGGCTTGAACCCCTTATTATTTTGGTCAAACTTCCCATTTTTTTATCCTTCAATTCCTTATGGAATTTTGGTCTTCTTTTGTATTGATCATAAAAATAATCGACATTTATTATGGCCTCATCTAGAGTTCAATGTTCATGAAACTCAATTATATCTTTATATGTCTATGGCAGCCCAATTAGAAACCATTATATTTTTACCTTGTCATCCCTGACATACTTGACATATCTTAGCAGCTCCAAGAATTTATTTGCATATCTGGCAGGATCCATAGTCATTTGTCCCAATTTTAGCTAATCGAACTCTTTTCTTTTTCCATCATAGTACCTATCAGAGAGGTGCTTTTTCTTGAAATGCCTCCACATAATTTTTCTTTCATTTATCCTCTTCACCCACTTAAGATGATCCCACCATATTGATGTTCTTCCATTCAGATTGAATATAACAACTCTTTCCTTCATATTTTCTGAGTAGTCTTGGACATGGAAATACTTCCTCATCCCAGGAATCCAAGCCTCAACTTCTTGACTAGATTTTATCTCACCATTAAAAGGAGAAAGTTTGGCCTTCTTAAATTATCCATGGGATATATTCTTGAAAGAACTCTTCCTCTTATTTCTATGCGATGAAGAGATGAACCAGATTCCTTAGAGTCAAATAACACACTAGAGAAATTTTTGGAGTATATGTTCTATCTCTAGAAATCCTTCTTCAACTATGGAAACGTTTGTAGGAATGTCTCCTTCAGCTACTCACATTCATTACCTAATTTTTTGAATTCGTCCCATGGTTAATATTTGTTTGAATGTTTTTCAAACTTTGGAGCATGTCTGGATTTAGTTTCTTTTTTTTCTTATTGAGCTCACAACAGCCTCATTTTCTTCTTAACAACTGTGTAGTTCCACCCTAAGGCTCCTCATGGTTTATGTAAGGTCAAGGGGATTCATTTGGTTTTTTATACTACTAGATTTAGTTTCTCCATTCTCAACCATAGCATATGTCTCAAAATCATTTGGGTCTTGGGAATCATCCATGATGATGATTTAGTTTCTATATTCTCTCCCATAGCATATGTATCAAAATCATTGGGCTCTTGGGAATCATTCAAGATGATGATCTTCTTCACCCAACTAAGACCAAATATTTCCCAACTGAAATAGATTGAATGTTAAACTTAACTATCTTTGATATGACTCTGAATCTGCAAAAGTGTTCATCAACACAATTGTTAGTTGCATTATGTCCTCGCAAAATTATATAAATATTTTTCATGCATTCTAGGAAAAAACATATTGTCAATTTCTATCAAATTACAAAAATATCTGAATCACCCAATTCATAATCTAAATGTGCAAAATTTGTCCCATTTTATACTTATCCAATAGTCGTGGTTAAACTTGAGAACTAACTTTATCAATTTCAAAAAAATAAAAGTGCGGCTTCAACTGCATTTTTTGAGTTTTGACACTCAAAATTTGGTTGAGGAAACTGTTTCCTTTCCCCTAGTTTACGGAGCTCTAAGACCAAAACACCTCATATTACCACTTATTAGACCTAAGAAATTTCAAGCTCTAGTGTAGATGCCTTCCCCATATCACTTTGGCCTTACATGCTTTTTATCAACCTCACGCAGTGTACACGACTGTCTATTTAGGCATGTCGTGTACTATATGTGACTAATCTTCAGGAAACCCACGTGCAGAACGTGTGTATGCGAGTTTCACTATAGAAAACCCATGTACACATCATTCCTTTGTTGAGGGCACTAAAAAATATAAAATTTGGGCTCAATTTTGAAATTTTCTAGGATCAAATTGAAGAGCTTGGGGTGTAGTATTACCTGACACTTGTGGATTTGGAATTTGTCCACCGGATTGTCCACACCGAGCAACTGAATGTAGAGGTGAAAACTTGTCTTTTATGGATAAAAATCCAAATGGTGAGTTTTATTTATGTTTTTGAACTATTTATAGAAATTATATTTCTCAAGTGGGTTTTTTCCCTATGGTTCATAATTCATCAAACTAATACCGTATCTTTTTGCCTTGTAACAGGTTTATCATCATTCTAAGGTGATTTTTGTTCATATAGGATGGTTTTTTGCCATTTTGTTGATGTAATTGTAACTTTAGAATGTATTCACTTGTATTCCGTATCTATTGTAACCCGATGTTCATTACGGGATGTATATATTATGTATTTGAGGCATGTTGTCATACCTCGATGTTCCGATTGGGAGGATCAATAATGTAAACAAGTCATGTCAAGTCATAGAGGGTAACTCTCCAATTGTGTAAGAGTTAAAGACCCCAAAGTTCCGAGGCACTAGGGTTATTAGACACTCATAGAGATGTCGGCTATAGTAAGTAATTGTTAAGTGAGGCCGACATGATTGAGTGCACTTCAAGTGAACAAAAGAATATAAATAGAGAGTGAGCATCTCTATTTATCACACACATCACTCACTCACTCAAGTGTAGCGCATTAGTGAGGAAGGAAATACACTGGGACTAGACAAGAAGAAGACTACTGCTGTCGGGAGTGCATCTCACTGTTTTGGGCTTTTACTATTTTGGTGCTGATTCTATTTCTAAGGAAGTTGCGGGGTTTTCTCCTTTATAGTTTCCCTGAGGAAAACTCTTTGTATCTCTTGTCTCTTGTGATGTGCTTATGTTTTATTGTTGTGATTGTTATTCTCTCAGTGAAAATATCCTAAGATCATAATGATATCTTATATGATGAAAAACTAACACATTTCACCTGCATTTTGCATCTATACCTATTCCATGTTATACTTAGTAATCAACATTTTAACCACGGACTATGGTATTTTTAACCATTAGCTCCTTGCCTTTACCATTGTTATTCCATGGATAGGGCCTTCCTCTCATGAGTATCCTCATTTAGAACCTATGTTGTCTTTCGATACTCATGTTGCAGCTGTCTTAGTTACAAGGGGAATCCTTTTAGCTATTTTTCACACCAAATGGAGCCTCATTTTGGTCTCTTTTTACAAGCTATCCCTTTATAGGACTCCCCACCCTTATGGAGTTTCTTTAGGCCCAAGTCTAACTCCTTAAAACAAGCTTGACTACAAAGTTAACTTGTCTGTTTAAGATCGTTAAGAATATCTGAATGGGCATCCACATTGGTCGTAGGTTATCTCTTTCTCGGACCATGCAAAATAGTACGAGAAAGGATCACTCTCTTTTCTACAGAATTGAGAAGAGTATTCTCAGGAATAGGTTGATCACTATTCCATACCTGAGGGACTAAATTTACGGAAAAGGAACACCTGGTATGAGCTTAGTTTTCTCTTTTTCGTGCTCTGGACCTAAACATGAAAAAGATTCTGAGTGTACTTTATGTCTTTGTCATGCTCGTTAAACACTAAGAACAAAGCATCAAGTTTATTGTTGTAAGCCCCACTTATTGTACTCAAATGGCTCTTTTCGAGTGATCTTGCTTTCCTTCACACTCGTAAAACTCAAGCTATATGCTGCTCTCAAAGGAGTGTTGGGTAGGTTGTAATTTAACCTTTTTTGGACCTCCCTGACTAAGTGCGAAAAAGGTTCACCTTTTCTTCTATGGAAGTTAATAGAGTTCTTCTATGGTATGTTTTATACTTTCTCGGCCTCAGGAGACTAAATTGGATGAAAAAGAACCCCCCTAGAGTCTTCTTTGTAGTTTTCAGACTCTCTAAATGTGAAAACACCAATTGAACATGTACTAGTTTGGGCTCATTAAATCCACGAATCAATGACACTATTAAGAAATATTCCCTCTTCTCTTTAATATTGTTAAAAAATGAAGAGAGACTCGAGTTGTATTTCCTACACTCATTAAAATTTAACAAGGAAGGTAAGGAAGAAGTTTTCTCTTGGTTTTTAGTTAGTAGCAATGTGTCATCCTTGAACATAGCACTCTCTATCTTTTCTGATGCCCATGTTTCAGTTTTCACTTTTAGTTCATCTATTACTTCGAGTTTTTAGTCCTCCTCTTGTCAATTCTACCTGGGGAATCTGATCATGTATCCTACATGACAGATAAGTCTAGTTTTTCTATCTATAAAGTTAAAATTTGTCTTGGTTCATCTCTGTGTCATGCTCACTATTCAAGGACTTAACTCAATGTCTGATCTATATCCTAATCCCATCATTGTCATATATATTATCACTTGTGTCTCCCTTCCTTTACACAGTTCCTAGTGTTGGTCGCTATGGGTAGACCCGAGTTGACTGTAATGTACCAACAACACCCCTAGCTCACTGGCCCTTTCGGCGACAGACCGCAGTGCGGCCTGAAGTCTCACCCGAAGTGATTCTAATGGGTTGGAAAAAGACTCAAGTGTCTTCGACCAGGTTCTGTCGCATCCTGTGCATGTCTTGCGGCTCTCCTTAGCCCGTGAGATCTCTCTCCATGACGCGCAGCTTCCTCTTCCCCACGCTGAATCTAACCTTGTCGCATCGCCGCGTCTGGGGCAACACGTAACTCTCTCCTACGCTAGATCCTTAACTGCAGTGCACCACAGCTCCTCTGATGGTGCGATATCACTTCCCTATGATATCCTACCACTGTGGCTCAGCGTACTTAGAGTCACTTGTGTTCGACTTACGGGACTTCAACATACAAGGCTATTTAACACTGCGACTCTTAATTATCTTGAGTGAAACATAGGCAACCTCTGATACATAATACTTAAAGACTTCAACTTGTATTTATCCTTCTATACTGATGTGAACTAACTAGCACATACATACATTTAACTGTAAGCAAAATCCATGTAAATAAATGACAGATACACAAATAAGCACAATCACATGAATCAATCACATAACACTGAGGTTTTACGTGGTTCACTCATAGGATGGAAGCTATGTCCACAGAACTATGTTTCTCTATTATAAATCAGGGGAAGTAAACACAGTTTTGCTGCACCGCATATGCAGCTCGAGATATTCTGGGTAACTCCGTACACAGCCTAGAGCCCTTCTCTCTTAGATCTGTTTTCTATCTCTATATTGCTTCTCTACAATATCTTCTTCCCTATCTTTCAATCCCCATGGATTTTTACATACAAGCTCAATGATCCAGCTACTAGTTCAGTAAGATAACTACAGCTAATAACATAACCAGAGCTCGGCTTCTATAATAAAACTATATAACTCACCAACCTCCTATTGTCTAACCTTTTACAATACAAAATATATCTCTTTATAGGCGGCCTGAAGGTCTTGCCATTACAACACTGTGGGCCTGTCCCAATAGTAACCCAAAACCCTAACTAGTGACAGTCGACATATCTGTACTTAGAGTAGCTTCTTTCCATCACACCACTGCTCTCTGTAGTCTTCCATGCTTCCTGGCACTGATCATGGGTACTATGCACCGCTTCCCTTATTTTGTCCTTCGTCTTCAATACCTCGGCCTCGTTGATCCTTTTCCTTTATGAGGGTATCTGAGCCCTCATGTCTTCACCACTGCTTTCAATATAGTGGGTGAGCTCTTTCTTCTCGGTCGCTCAGGTACTGTTGTCTTCTTTGACTTCTCTGTCCCAACAGTCATGGTTTCCGGCTCTTCTCTGCAGCTAGAAACATGCTACAACGTCGTAGCTTTACCTTATCTCTTCATCTTCACCAAAACTGTCTATCCACCAAAATGGAATCTTCTCCTGCAACTGCAGGACCCTGCTCCAACAGTCCCCTAACACTTACTTGTGGCTCGTCCCCAAGCCACTACCAGCAGGCTTCTCGTGCTGTGGCTTCTTCTTGGCTTCCTACGAAGTCCGTTGAAACTTCTTCTGAAGTCCTATGACTTCATTCTACATAGCCTCGACACGCTCCTATGCCACATCAAGCATAGCTTGGCTAATACTGGATTCCTCTGTTTTCCTAGTTCATAGTTCTCTCATATTTTTCCATAGGTGAGCAGCTCCCTTAAGGACGCTAAGCTTCCAAGAAGCCTTCCCTAGATATCCTCTTTTCTCTATCTGGGTTAGAACTTGTGCTGTGAGGAAGATATAAATCCGTATCTTCCATCCTTCTCAAAACATTTCATTCAGTCTGGGTCCTTTCATACGAAAGTGACACAAACCATGAATTCCATTCCGAGAACAAGCCTTTATCTGCACGCTGGAGCTCTACTGGTTTGATTTGATTTTCTGTTTCACTTGTGTTCTCAGCAAATCACTCCAGGTAGTGATGATGCCTATGATCTGTAGATTGTCATTTCTTTGCCTCGACAATCTCTTTTTCTTCTCTTAGTTGATCAGTTAGGTCATCTTCCTTCTCCCATTGCCTTCTTTTTCTCATTTTTACTTTCTTCCTGGCAGGAGATTTCTTCTCATCATTCTTCTGCTCTGCTTTCTTATCTTCAGTGATCAGCTCATCTTTCTTCTTCTCTGCAGCAGATACTTTGATGACATCTTCTACATCCTGCACTTGACTCCTCATCCTTGGCAGCTTTCTGACCTGTGATGTATCTAATTTCACAACCTTGGGTGGTGTCGCCATAGCGGACGCGAGGCCTCCATGCTCGAAGCGTTTCACAATGGCTTCTATAGGTTCCTCCTAACATAGAACCCTATTGGTGGGATACTCTGGATGGGTAATGGCTGCGAATTATGGAAATCACAGCACTCTGTAACGGAATTAGTTCTGCACAGGGAAACTCAACAACTTACTCTATAGCTCTCGGGTCTTTGCAAATGTAACCTGTCTGAATGAATAATTTCTGCTTTTATGCCCAAGGAAATAATCCCGGATGCAATGGTCATCTAGGCTGGACCCATCGGCTGTATTAATTACATGGATGAGATCACATTCGTCAGCTCGATCCTCATTAATTGCTGAAATCTAATCCAATTTCCCTCGAAATTTGTGTGCAAGGTGCTGGTCTCATCGAAGATTTTCCAAATATGGATAATTGATTATGTTGTTGCTGGATCTACGGTAACGTATACCAATCATTTCTTCAATAACTTCCTGTTAGAAGGCAACTTGGCTGGCCCTCTGTCATGTTGTCAAACTGGGTATGTGGCATGGAGAAACATCGCGTTGCTACGATGCCTCACCGTATCACCTGCTCAAACTTAAGCGCTCTTTTTTTTTTTTCAAGACTCTTAAGACTTGCACAAAATGAACTGTCCTTATGTGATTCCTTATACGTAGAATACCTGTCGGTGTAGACTAATTCCCGGTGCGATGCCTCCTTTCAACTACACTGGACATCTGCACCATTTAAGCTGTCTAAGCTAGGGCTGAGAGGTGGAGTGGCTATCACTAGAGAGCTTAAGCCTACTACCATTAATCAATGTGGGAAGAAGCTCCCCATTCAGTTTGCTGAGCTGAACGGCACCTCCCTCTGTAATTTGCTGGATCTGATATGGCCCTAGCCAATGCATCTTGAACTTCCCTAGGAACTTAAAAAACTTACTATCATAGAGGAGCACGAAGTCTCCTGTCTAAAAAGTCTTGCTCTTAATGTGTCTGTCATGCCAAGCTTTTTCTCATGCCTTCTGCACTTTCTGATGGAATCCGGTGATGAATCTATCTTCCTCTAAGGCAAGAAGCTATGCTAGCCTTTCATGCATTGCATCTGTATCATCCATCTTGGTAATCTGAGCAATTTTTAAGCTGGGAAGAATATACTCCATAGGCATAACAACCTCCTGTCCATACACCAAGCTGAAAGGTATGTGTCCTGTAAGATTCTTGCATGTAGTCCTGTAAGCCCATAATACAGCATTAACCCTGAGGTCCCAATCATTCCTTTAGCTGTTGCAGATCTTAGTAAGAGAATTTTCTAAAATATTGTTAAAGGCCTCCACCGTACCATTAGCTTGCGGGTGGTAGGGAGTGCTCTTATGGTGCTGTATTTGGAATTCTTTCGTCAAGGCCTCAATGGTGCGATTCAATAAATGTGTGCCTTGATCGCTCATGAAAACTACTGGGCATCCAAATCTATTGATAATGTCTTCAAAAAGTTACTGTGCGGCTGTAGCAGCATCACAATTTCTTACTACTTTAGCCTCTGCCCACCTGGTGAGGTACTCTATTCCTGTGATGATATATCTCACACCAGTTCATTTTCCTGGTGGGTTGATAGGACCCACAAAGTCTATAGCCCACTTGTCAAATGCGTGGAGCGTAATCTACGGTCACAGCGGCATTTCATCTCGTCGTGAAGGTTTTCCTACCCTATGGAAGATATCATAGCATCTACAAAAGTCCTTAGTGTCTTTGTGTATTGTAGGCCACCATAATCCTGCAGCTAGGATTTTCTGCGTAGTCGGCTTTCCTGCGAAATGACCTCCTGCGGATCCTGAATGTGCCTCTTTAATAATAGCATCTTTTTCTTGCGGCATCACACATCTACACAAGACTTCATCTGGACCTAACTTGTATAGCTGTCATGCGATCAAGGTGAATTCTGTTGCTTTAACAACCAACTGCTTCTTTTGATGCTTAGTAAACTCAATAGGTGTGAATCCTGTAGTGAGAAACTGAATGATATCAACATAGTAGTCGTCTGTGATCTGGATAGAAAACAACTGTGCATCTGGCAAATTGTCCTCTAGATTACTTGGCTCTTCTCCTGAGTCTATTCACGACATATGATCAGGTCCGGCATTTAATTTTCTTGGTTTCACAATGATTTCAAAATCATACTCCTGAAATGAGAGTAACCATCTACAGATTCGTCCCCCTAACACTGGCTTATTGACCAGATACTTCAATGCGGAATGGTCAGTAAACATTTTGAACAAGGCACCCAACAGGTAGTGCCTGAACTTCTGTAGAGAATACACCATAGCTAAGCCTTCTCTTTTTGTCATGGTGTAGTTCTTTTTTGCCGTCGATAGCTTTCTACTAGAGTATGCGATAGGATGATCAATACCTCCTTCTCCTGGTTGCGTTAAAACAATCCCTAGTGCGATGCCAGATGTGTCCACATGTACATGGAACGACTTAGTCTAGTCTGGAAATACTAATATGGGTGTTGTAACCATCTTCTCTTTAAGTGTGTCTAGGATTTGTTGGAATTCCTCATTCCATAGGAATTTTACATCTTTCTTTAACAGTTTTTCCATCGGTGCTATAATCTTTGCATAGCCCTTTATGAATTTTCTGTAGTACCTGGTATGACCAAGTACTATCCTCAGTTGTTTGACTGATTTGGGTGCTGGGAGATTTACAATGATGGCAATCTTTGCGGGATCTACCATCAATCCCTTCCTGCAAACAATGTGACCCAACAAAATACCGAATGGCGCACAGAATATACATTTTTTCAAGTTTAGAGAAATTTGGTACTGCCTACATTTTTCTAACATCAATCTTAAATATCCTATGTGCTTGTCAATTAATCCAAATACAGTCCAATCATCGAAGTAAACTTCTAGGAATTTATGGATGTATTCTTTAAATATAGAAACTAATACTCTAGAAAAGATAGCTGGTGCATTCTTAAGACCAAAGGGCATTACCGTATACTGGAATGAGCCCCATTCTGTTGTAAAGGTGGTCTTAGATCGATATTCTGGATGAATTCTGATCTAGTGATAGCCTGAAAAGCCATCAATGAAGGAGTAGACCTCCTGTCCTCCCACATTATCTAGCACTTCATCAGTGAACGGTGTCAAAAATCGATCATGAAGCGATGCATCGTTGAGTTTACGCAGATCGACATAGATCCTGATGCCTCCTTTGGTTTTCTTTTCTTGTACGACCATGGGGCTAACCCATTCGCTTTCTTATACTGGTTCAATGATGCCTGCTGCTAGCATCCTATCGATCTCATCCTTGACTTTTTCTTTATAGCGTGGATTTAGTCTGTAAGGATGCTACTTGACTGATCTCACATCCTCCTTCAATGCTATCCTCATTACTCCTAGATCGCAAACTATTCCCTTCATCTCTGTGAACTTGGTGGGAAATAGGTCTTGATAGTCATGTAGCAAGTCTGCAATCTGTCCAATTGTTTCATCATTCCAATAGTCTCCAATAGAGGCAAACTTTGGTTCTGTGTCTATGCCAATATTGATCTTTTTAGTTTTTATGGGCTCTATGATTGCTGGAATTTCTAGCTTTGGTCCATCCACATCGCGAGTCCCTTCTGACTCTGGAATGTTGATGTTGCAAGGATTCTCATCCTCATCTTTTGGATATGCTGCGAAGTTATAGCACTCGAGCGTATCTTCAAACTGGATGGCCCACTCTGGTTGAGTATGTACTGATAGGGTACAATCCTCAAATATCTTAATCTTTATTACGTCTAGGGCCTGATCAACACTTGGATACTTAGATTCAAAAGCGAAGGTGAGTAGAAATTTGTCTATCATAATTTGCCATGTAGTCGTTCCCTTGCGCAATTCAGTCTCTATGTACCAGTTCCTTGGAACTGTGTCCAAAGTGTGAATGAATTGGTGAACCCATTCATCCTCGGGAATGTCCGACCAATTCTATTCACATATCTGAATATGTGACCTGGGTTCACTTTCTCCTATGTATCTCTACTGGACATACTCTCTATCGGTAGAGAATCTGATCGCGATCAATCTCTTAAGATCATCCCATTATGCGATATTCTCTTTATGTGCATACCACCATATTGCAAGTGTGGATCGTACTGCAAGGTCCATAGCTGCGATCCTTTGCCCGTGAGGAATTTGCTGTTCAAACTGTGTGAGAAATTCCTCAATATCTATTAGACCATGAAATAATGGAATATCGTTGATCTCTGCGCCGATCCATCGCAGTGACTTAGTCATGTACACACATCTGTGCGCTGAGACTTCATAAAGTATGTTCTGCCAATTCTGTAGACCAACATCCGAATCTGATGTGCATGAGCTATTGCATCACCAACTAATGTTCCCTTCTGCGATTGGATTGATGTAGTTGCTCTGGTTCACAGTCATCTAATATAGACTCTCCATGTTATGTGCCTCTTCCTCTGCTCGGATAGGTTGAATGTATCTAGGACCCTGAAGAGGATCTAACGATGCGATGACCCAGATTTTCGCGTCCTCGAAGGTCATTTTTCTTCTCTTAAGGTTGATAGCAGCCATGTTACCGATCGCCCAATCAATGCCTAGTAATGATGGATATGGTCGACTATCGCCAATGATTTCTATAACCTCAAAGTCCACAGAGCTGCGAACTCCATCAATATCAACTGGTACCTGGGGTAGTCGACCCAATGGCTATACCCGCTGCTGATTAGCTAATCTCAGATGGATAGGTGATCTGACTAACTTAGGGCTACCCATCTACTCCCATGTCTGCTTAGTCAGAACATTTACCTCTGATCCTAGATCTAGGATCACCTCATCCATTTCAAATTCTACAACCTGTGTTGTGAGTCGCATCTCTCTTCTTGTTCTTGTATGGCCCATAATGTTATGAACATCGTGCTGTGCACTGCTCACAGAAGAAGATGGCTGACACTGGTCTATGATGCACTGAATTTATTCAATAGCTTTCTCATTCTCATGAGTTTTAGAGAACTCCATAGGAAGGATTGTACGCTTCCTGTCAACTCGTCCTCGTCACCTGTTCCTGATGTGGTAGCCTGCGATATCTGTTCAGGGCTAATGCCACAAGGTGACTGCTGTAGTACACCCCTAGACGGCAGTACCTGCGATCCTGATTGCATAGGGTAATCAAAGAAAGTATTAGCTTCCTGAAGTGTCTGTTTATTCTTTTGTAGGTCAAGTGGTGTTACTTTTTTAGGAGATTTACGCACCCATTCCTGACCTGCATTCTTTTCAGTATCCTGTGATGTCCCACTGGTGGAAGCACCACTGCGAGTCACAATGTTGACTCTTGGTTTTGGTTCTTCTTGCTCAGCAGCAATAAGATGGATGTTCTGGTGTACTGCTGGCTTAGGTTCTCTGATCTTATATATAAAGGTAGGACATTATTCTATAGCGTGATCATAAGATTTGCATAGTTACATGTGGTGGTGGGGCTCTGGCAGTCCCTATCATAATGTCCTATAACTCCATAGTTGTAAGAAGTGACTGGTCCATGACCACAGCCAAAGCCTTCTCCACGACCAAAGCCTCCTCCACGTCCTCATCCTCTGAATCCTCCTCCACAGCCAACTTGAGCCGGATCATGCTGTGGTCCTGCTTCTGGACCCTGTGTCTCTGATTGGACTCTGTACAAGTCATGTTTTCTGTCTGCCATGAGATCATAGGCTCTACAATCGTGTTCATCATGGCCTACTGACTTCTAGAAGACACAGTATAAGTTCTTAGGGGTCTGCACATACTTTTGAAGTAGAGGGAATTACTGAGGTGGATGTCCTTGCGTTTTGCATATTTCACACCACGGCCCATGGGTCTGTGGTAAGGGGTTAGGAGCCCCACTTTCTAGATATTCTACAAATACTGGACAGTTGTCTTTAGTATGGCCTTGTGCTTTACATCTTATGCACCATATGTCTTGCACAACCTCTTTCCCTTTCTTAATCTCATGCAACTGTAACGTGAGATTAGCGAACAGGTTTTGTAAAGTTGTCATGCCTGTACTAGTCTCAGCTAGAGGTGAAGCCTCTAGTTTCATTGCCATCTCCAATGCGTTGTCCTGAGTCTGGAGTTTTTGCTGCATTAATGGCAGTCTGATGTGAGGGAGAAGCGCTGCAATAAACCATTCCTTATGCTACTCTGGCGCAAACTCAAAGCTGACTTGGTCTATAAGGGCTTTGAATTTCTGATCAAAGTCCCATACCGACTCTGTAGGTAATTGTTTAATGTCTTTGAGCTATGTAATGCACTGTGACTCAGAATTAGGTTTCCTAAACTCTTTAACCATGGCGGTCATGACCTGGACAAGTGTTCTGGGTACTGTTGCAGCATACTTCATATACCATGTTAAGGCCCATTCTCTCAATGTGGTCACCAACTATACAAGTTTAATATTATCATCATGGATTCCTTTAATGGTCCACATGGCTTCGCATAGAAACCAATGTTGTTCTGGGTCCTTTGTCCCTGTACCCTTAAAGATAGGTAGCTTCATATCATCCCCCATTCTATTTCTACGTGGTGGATATTGATTTGCTGTGTTACTACCACTCGGCGGTGTAGGTGGAGGTGATGTAGCGGTATTATGTACTTTATGCGAGCTACTAGATGGAGTTCCTACGGGATTGCTCTGAGTCCTGGTTTGTTTCTGTTGGGTGTAAGGGTGGTAAGGGATACCCTCTTCTGTTCTTTCTATGGTACTATGACTCCATGGTCTATTATTATCTGAACCTTCTTCAAATATGGGAGATCTGAAATCTACTTTATATTTCTTTCCACTACGTGTACATCCAATGTCATCAAAATCGCTTTCAAAGTATTATGACATTACTATATTTACTTATTCATCTGAAACTAGATCCATTGTTCCTTTTTCATGTAATAAAATCTTAATGGACAAGTTTAGATATCTTAGGTACTTACCATGATATCCTTTGAAGAAGTACCGCTCTGCCTCGCTAAAGATTTTTCTTTGATCAATGACAAATTCTGTAACGAAGCCTTCTAGCACACTCGCAAGCCATAAGTCTACTGTCCTCGTAATGGGATTATCAAGGCTCTTCACATTCTGGATCAGCTCCAGTGTCCACACAATGTTTCTTTTCTTCTTGAATATGTTCGTATCAGTCAACTTTGATAACCAGTCATATAACTCGTCTGCATAGGTTACAAAAAATATCGCATGCAGATATGTAACAATATGTTTTTGCAACCAGGCTTCTGTACTAAGCCTCGGGATCTTGTTCTCTTTCTCAGCAAATGCTTTCTCGTTCAACACAACCCACTGGTGGATTTATTCTCTAGTAGGATGCCAACAGAACATCAGTGATTAGTTTGTTCAAAACCGGAAATGAAACCATTTATTGGTCGCTATGGGAAGACCCAGGTTTACTGTAATGTACCAAAAACACCCCTAGCTCACTGGCCCTTTCGGCGACAGACAGCAGTGTGGCCTGAAGTCTCACCCGAAGTGATTCTAATGGGTTGGCCAAAGACTCAAGTGTCTTCAGCCAGGTTCTGTCATATCTTATGTGTGTCTCACGGCTCTCCTTAGTTCGCGAGATCTCTCTCCATGACGCACAGCTTCCTCTTCCCCATGCTAACTCTAACCTTATCGTGTCGCCATGTCTGGGGAAACATGTAACTCTCTCCTACACTAGATCCTTAACCGCAACGCACCACAGCTCCTCTAATGGTGCAATATTGCTTCCCTGCGATATCCTACAGCTGCGGCTCAGCGTACTTAGAGTAACTTGTGTCCGACTTATGGGACTTCAACATACAAGGCTATTTAAAACTACGACTCTTAATTATCTTGAGTGAAACATAGACAACCTATGATATAGAATACTTAAAGACTTCAACTTATATTTATCCTTCTATACTGATGTGAACTGACTAGCACATACGTACATTTAACTATAAGCAAAATCCATGTAAATAAATGACAGATACACAAATAAGCACAATCACATGAATCAATCACATAACACTGAGGTTTTACATGGTTCACTCCCAGGATGGAAGCTATGTCCACGGAACTGTGTTTCTCTATTGTAACTTAGGGGAAGTAAACACAATTCTGCTACACCACATATGCAACTCGAGATCTTCTGGGTAACTCCGCACACAGCCTAGAGCCCTTCTCTCTTAGATCTCTTTTATATCTCTATATTGTTTCTCTACAATATATTCGTCCCTCTCTTTCAATCCCTGTGGATTGTTACATACAGGCTCAATGAGCCAGCTACTGGTTCAGTAAGATAACTACAGCTAATAACAGAACTAGAGCTCAGCTTCTATAATACAACTATATAACTGACCAACCTCCTATTGTCTAACCTTTTACAATACAAAATATATCCCTTTATAGGTGGCCCGAAGGTCTCACCATTACAACACTATGGGCCTGTCCCAACAGTAACCCAAAACCCTAACTAGTGACAGTCAGCATATATGTAATTGGAGTAGCCATTTTCCATCACACCACTACTCTCTGCAGTCTTCCATGCTTCCTGGTGCCTACCATGGGTACTGTGCACTGCTTCCCTTCTTCTGTCCTTCGTTTTCAATACCTCAGCCTCATTGCTCCTTTTCCTTTATGATGGTAGCTGATCCCTCCTGTCTTCACCGCTACCTTCATTGTAGTGGGTGAGCTCTCTCTTCTCGACCGCTCAGGTATTGTCATCTTCTTTGACTTCTCTGTCCCAACAGTCATGGTTTCTGGCTCTTCTCTGTAGCTAGAAACATGCTATGGCATCGTAGCTTTACCTTATCTCTTCATCTTCACTAAAACTGTCTATCCACCAAAATTTCAGCTTCTCCTGTAGCTGCGGGACCCTACTCCAACACCTAGTCACTCTTGTGATCCATTGGAGGATCTATTGCCTTCCTTATCACATTATGGTTTCGCATCAACACTTCCTGACGATGAAGACCTAGATTTTTTATGATCATACCTTAGGATTCATTTTCGTTATTGGTGAATTCCTTTGCTTTAGTTGTCGATTATCATCTATTGATTGACACTCTGTTGAATCCGCTCCATGTTTGACTTCAACCTACATTTATTCAAATGGCTTGGATTTTACTGGTTCTTTGGGATTGTTTATGAATACCTTAGCTCCCTATATATGGACTAAGTTACACAAGATTATGTTCTATCCATTTACACAGCTTCTAGATCTTTGAAGACTCATCATTATTGTATATTGTGGATTCAATCCACCTTGGTAATATACGCGGTCTTGTACCTGTACTATATGATGTACTCAAACATTGTAAAGGAGCTAGTGTTCCAGTGTATTGAACCTAGCATCCTCATATATGACTTTGTATATGACATTATTATGTATTTGTTTCAGGTAATACCTATGCTCCATTGGATTTTTGAGTTCTCCAAAGATAATGATTATAATGTATTTGGGCCATCACTTCCCTCTAACCTCACACATTAGGGGGCATCTATTATCAACCCAAATGGCACTTCTCCATCTGAGTGCCGACACTTCATATGTTAGTACACAAAAGGACAATTTCGGATTGAAGGTTTCCTAAACACTATAGATGGGAATGACATGAGATGCATTCACTATCTAGCCAGCTTGCGATTTTACCTTTCTATATTTTGATTGTCATACGTGACTATCTCCATGGAAACTCATGTACATATGCGACTATCTTCTTTGACAAACCATGTACTATACACGACTATTCTCATTGCAACCCGCGTACAAATCTATACGCGGGTTTCCCTTATAGGAACCCACGTGTCATACATGGGCTGCCAGTATCAATAGTTGCGTACACATCCATTCAACATTAAAAATAATAAAACCTGATTAATGGAGATTTGTTGAGCCCTAATCATTAACTATCTCAACTGTCTCAACCTCCTCAACCTTCGAAACTGCTTTATTTCCCAAAGTATAAATAGAGGCCTTGGGGAGGGAATTAATTAATCAATCTTGGAGAGAAAAGTTATGCTAGTGGTATATCTTCAGAAGTATTTGGAGCATCAAAACTCAAGCATTGGGTTGTACACTTATCTCATTCACTATTGTTAATAAAGAGAATTCTTCTTCCAAATTTGTGTTGAGTCTCTTTCATCTATCATGTTTGATGAATATTTTTTATTAAGCACTCTATATATTGTTCATCTAACCTTTCATATAAACATGTATAAGATTGTACTTGGGGAATTTTCTCTTTGCAGGTGAAGGAGGTGCATCCCTGAAATCTTTGGAAAGAAGCAGAGCAGGAGAAGACAAAGCTTGGATCGATCGTCGATAATCGGGGGAGTCGAACATATCTTCCTATTTCCTTTCTGTACTTTAAATCTGATTGTATGCAAGTTTTAAAAGTAAGTTGGTAACCCCATACCCTAGGTTACAAGGGTGTTTATTCTTGTACAACACTATCCTACCCCTATTTATACATTTACAAATGACTTTTGGGATACACTATGCTTTTGGGCTTCCTTGAATCTTCAACTTACAAAATTCGTCCTCTAGTGACCCGCACTAGGAAAATTAAAATAAGATAAGGTAGTTTACAAAAGGGCCACATGTAAACAAGACAAATCTTAGGAGGTCCCAATCGACCCTCTAATGAATTCTCTCCATGCATCAAATTCTACAACGATAGTCCTGAAATCCATAGGATCCAACAATCTAACTTTCACTTCATGTATAGAGAGCTATGACTTTATTTCCTATGCTTTGGGTGGAGTTACATTGAATAGGTCTTCCAGAAGGAAATTACTAACCATGGCTTGTGCAACCTAGTAATTTACCATGTTCTCAATGATGCCTTTAATTTATTGTATGCTAAGCTCATCCTCCTGCAATCTATATTGAAGTTATTTCAAATGTCCCTCTTGGTCTAAAAATGCCTCGATTCTTTTTTATGTAGAGGTTTAACACCTATTATGTGTTGTGAACATTTTTTTTATAAAAATCCATACACCTCTCCAAATTTTTTCTGACCCCGGCAGTCAATCTCGCATTGGCCTTGCTACTAAAATTCAGATGCTTGAATTCTATCTTCAATCTTTTAGTAGTCTTATGTGGAAAATGCTAAATAAATGTTGCATTAGTTTCTATCAAAGTCATTGAACATAAATAGTTTTTGCAACTTCTAGTGTCCTTATTCTGTAATTAGTTGAGATTGCTTAAATTTCTTGCAATCTTGTTTCTTCCTGTTTAATCTTATAGACCTCTTTTGCAAGCTTTAGTTGGACCTAATATATTTTCCTCCTAATTAGGAGGGCTTTCTCTCAGAAAGGAGTAATGGTAATATGTTGTTCATTGGATTCCTTGAGCTGAATTTCCAATGAGTTGTTCCGTGCCTCCATCTCTACTAATCGAGCATTTAGATCCTCTACTTGTCTGTTAGTTGCAGCCTTTTGCACCTCTAACTCTGAAATCTTATTTTTAAAGTCCTTGTTTTCTCCCTTGGCAATGGTATTTGAAAGAAAAAAGGAATCCTTTTCCAATTCTTAAACTTGATACGCCTTTTGGAATCTCTCGGATTCATAGAAAGTTGCTTCATTTTCCTCTTTAATTCTCCTCCCTCTCTTATTTCTTGAACTAAATTGTTTTTCATCTTACGCATTCTTTCTTTGTAGTGTTCAACCTTTTTCACCAATGTTCCAACATTGTTAGAATTAAATTGAGCAGCTATGACACTTACTGATGCTAGAAACACAGGATCTTGGTTGGTCCCTTTCATGACAGTTTTCTCAGTCACCATGACTACCAAAGTTGGGGTACTGAATTTCAATATTTTCTCTGATTTCCAAACAATGGATTTCCTCCTTGGGTTGAAGAATACCAAGTCCATGCATGCCACTGCATGCTGGCTGGATGGACTAAAATGTGCTAACCCTAACTATGGAAGAGGGAGGTGACCTCCTATCATTGTGTCAATCGATGTATGTAGAAGGAGGATGTGCTAGATTATCCTGGGTAGTATCTTGTTCCAGGATCTCTCTATATTTATCTTCTTGTTCTTTCCTCCTTAACTCGACCACTTGTTTAACTTCCTTTTGTAATATTTCCTCTGATTCTCTTTGCAGACTTTCCTCCTAGTCCTTTTTAAGTCTTTATTTTTCTAACTTTTCCCTCTGGGCCTCTTCATCTAGTAGTCTTTTATCTTCTTCTACTAACTTACGGTATTCTTCATGTTTCTTAGCAACCTCCTCCTGCTGTTTTTTCTATTATGTAGTGTTGTTGCTTCCCTTCCTCCTGATGTTGTGGTTTTCTATCTGAACCGCTTATTCAAAGCATTCATATTACATGCATTTTTGAAAATCCCATCATCCTTGTCTAAATGGTAAGAGTATTAAAAATTCACCTTTATAAGTGCACAATATGCAGCAACCTTGCCCTCGGAATCATTCCTATGAAATTTTTTCTCCCTAGAGTGGAAATATTCTAGATCCTTTACAATGTCTGGTGCACTTTTTAATTTTTTAGAACTTGTATCTACCAACATAGAAAGGCATTTGTGGATAAACCGCCTTCTCATATCAAAAATAAAATTCCCGAATACATCCAGAAAAGGCTATCTCACTTCCTCCTTATGAATGATGTAATATGTAGAATACTTAAGAAGTAGTGAAGGGGCTCTAATTTCTCTGTACATCCTTAGATAGGTTCCTTCTTTGGAGAAAAATAATATCTGTATTCAATTATAACTTCTAGTGCACCCACAGACATACACTTCTAATCTTCAAGAAAGATCAGTTGGTGTAGTGCCATTAGAAGTTCCTCACAAATAAGCTTGTAGACATTGTGATACTTATGAGCTCATAGAATCTGATATGAGATATAAATGAGTTTCTTGGATTCATTTCAACTAAATTTCAGTTTTGAGAATGGGTAGAGGCATAAGATACAATCAATTAAATAAAACCCCATGTAAAACTCTAATTTTCTCTGAAGCATGCCTCCTAGTGTCATAGCTATGCAACAAGATAAGTTATTGGTTACAATGTCTTCCCAGATGAAGATAGTTCCATGCATGGCCACATGGTATATCAATGGGATCCACCCCAACTTATAGAACTTCCCACTTTCCCTGACAAAAATTCTGTTAAGAATCAAGGCTATAAGACTGTAAGGAGTGTGCAAGCTGGTAGTTTCATATTCACTAGAGGATTTTTGTCGAAATAGATTTCCTTCTATCATGATCAGCTTTGCACATTTGATATAGTCTATTCTTAAACCATTTATCCAGTCATTTATTATGCTTATTTTTGGGGTTGGTAGATTTCAATATTTTGCTATGCACGCAGGGGTGAAGGAGGAAAAATATTTTCCTTCAATGTTTGACATGATCATGGTACTTGCATCTACTCATGGTAAAATCCAACTGATCACCTTAGCAGAAGGGAAACTTTCAGGGTATGTGGCTACCATCATGATCATGGATATCATTATGTTTTCATACATAGGTGTATCTTCTAATCCTGCATTCGAGACCTTCTGATCTTTGATCATGGGATATATCTTTCCCCATTTGAACTATGGTTCAGCTTCGGTGACAGCTTTGCTATCTTCATAAACTATCTCCATTGTAAGCAATATTTCCAAGTCTGAGTCCTCCTTGGTAGCCCTAGATTTCTTCTTTCCTTTCTTTAGCATGGTGTTGTGTGAGCACTAAGTCCATGACACAATCATATCAAGAAATAACTTAGTGTCCCTGTGATTAGACAACATGCATTCATATAAACAGGAAAAATGAGAAGCTACTATAAGATTGTAAGAAATACAGGAAAACTTACCTAACAAATCATATATTATTTCAAAATAAGATTGCATTCATGGATAACAATAAAGATATATTTACTTAGTCATATTTAGCTATCTAAAAGTGATCCTGTGATGTATGAAAACTCTATATATCATCCATATAATAAAAATTGTGGAAAGGTCAAACTAGAATGAGAAACACTAGCTCAAGTGTGGGCTCTAACTACTATTTTGGGAGTTAAATATCTAGTTATTTTAAATCAATCATCTAGTGTTCTAAGTCATGATGTAGAATAACCATCAAGAAAAAATTTAAACTCTATTGAAAAACCCCTTTCATTAACACTATTGCACATGGTAAAATAGTCAAAGGGAAATCAATGGAAACTCAAAAACCCTAGGTCAACTCAAAAATCAAAAACCTCATGAAACCATGGCACTAACAACAAAGAAAGTACCATTAGAGGAAATTTATACTCAAAATGGGCCTCCTAAAATGAATTCATAAAATAATAGTTAAAATAATAAAATAATATTAATTAATTTTGGAGGAAGAAAAGAAAAAAACTACTTTTTTGTTTGTATTTTTGACATATCTCCTCGTGTTTTTACTCAAATTTCGATCGGGAGAGCTCGTTGGATTCGGAATTAAATTCCACATCCAACGAGTACCCACTTAGCATACTTTTGACGGACCCCACTACCCCAAAAACAAGAAATACCTAAAAAAAATGAAATGATGATGTCATCATTCTGTTTTTTCAGGTATTTCTTGTTTTTTGGGTAGCGGGGTCCATCAAAAGTATGCCAAGTGGGTCCTTGTTGGATGAGGAATTTAATTCCACATCGAAGGAGCTCTCCTGACCGAAATTTGAGTAAAAACACGGGGAGATATGTCAAAAATACAAACAAAAAATGTAGTTTTTTTATGATACCTATCCCCAAATTTATATTAAAAAAGTGTTTAAGACCTATACGGTATTTCAAATTTAAAGCAATTTCATTGGCTAACACATGATGACATGGAATTTGAATAAAAGTTAAAAGGCCCATTTTGAGTTGAAATTTCCTCTAATGAGTATTTTATAGAGACACTATGCTAGAAATCAAAAGAAAATGATGGTCCCCTAAGCTCGAGACCTCACTAATCCCTTATCACCGCAAACAAAAACAAACCAGACAAGGAGTAGTTGGTGAAAAACTCGATTGTCACAGCCACACCAGTAAAATACTAGATGTCTGACATACCCATGTCCATGGCCTGAGTGGTGAAGCAAATGGTGTGGAGGAGATGAAAACCACCACAACTGGACTATCAAACTAAGGTCGAAAAACCAGGGATGCCAAGGATTTTGAAACAACTTGACTTGGGGAAAACCTCCAAAGGTAAGTGAGTTCAATACAAATAAAGTTGTATGAGGTCCGAAAAAAGAATTTAAAAACCATGAAAGAGTTAAAACCATAACCCAGTAAACAATGAATCCCTAAAATGTTGTTTTACCAAACCCTTGTTTACACAAGCAGTCGAATGACAAAGTTATAGGCCTACCTGGAAAATGCTTAAAGGGCGTGATGCTTGGTGAAACAAATCGCAGGCTCCAACAAGCAGTCGACAACTGGATGCGTTCAAATGAAGTAAAAGTATGTAAAACCTCCACGGGTTATATATATACAAATTATAAAACATGTATTAAATGCGGTCGCTAGGGAACATAATTGAAAACAATGTTTTGGCACATAAAATCTCATTGGGGAAATCCTCCAACTTGGAATTAATAAGAGACACGTAACCCCCCCCCCCACTCTTAGTAGTGTCGGCTGCGACATCCACACTTTTCTGCAACTGTTGGCTCAAACTTGTTATAACATCCGTAAATACTGCATCAGTGCAATTCATCCTAAGGTTCTGGCAACAAATATAGACTACAAGCCATGAATTTCATCATGCTCATCAGATAAATATTCAGGTTATATCGACAGTGTTGGAAAACGTTTGATGGGAACTCTTGATGAAAGGTCATCGGTGAACTCATGAGGAAGCTTTCGATCAGAATTGAAGGATAGGTTTGAGCCAAGCATGATAACTATGAATGGGTATTTTAGCCACAACCATTGTCCAGACTCGATGAAAAGGTCCCGACAAAGAACTGTCGGCTTCAAAATCTAAGTATATCTGAACACATCAGCTCCAAATCTCAATTCTAGCCACAACCATTGGATGAAAACTTAGCAAAACCTCTGACAAATATCTAGGCCTTGGGAAAAATAAATAAAAATCAGCTCAGATATATCAGATGGAAAGACCAAGTTCTTCTACCATGTCGGTTGAACTCAATGACTTCTTCCAACACTGGGAGAAAAATGTGAGTTTTAACTTAGTCCAAAAAAATTTCAGAGTTTTCCAATATAAAAACTAAGTCATGGAAATCAAATTTTAAGGAGAAAAAGTAGTTTGAGCAAAATCAAAAGCTAAAAATCTGAGGGGCCCTAAAATCATAAAAAAATTGGGGTAGTGGTTGCAGTAGCAACAGAAAGTTATACCAATTTTAGTGAAGATGCCAACAAATTTCTCCTCCACAAAGTCTCGCACATTTCTCTAAGAGTTGTGAAATACCAAAGAGAGAATTGAATGATGAACAAATGAAATGTTTGATATTATATTTTTATAGTTTGTGCAGGAAAGTCAATACCTCAAACTCGGCTGACATGCAATTCAAAATTACAAATAATTAAATTCTCTTTTGTTTGGTTGGCTATTCGAAAAAGGTGGGGTGCATCAAATTCAAAAATTAATATATTTTCAATTGTAAGGTGTTAGAAGATGCTCCACATATGAACCTAATGGATTGACATGAGTAATATCTCCCTATCATGGGTTTATTTCCAAATTCTTAGTCTAATAACCTTAAATTCTCCAATTTGTTTATGTCAAAGATTCCACACATAAAGGTGCCCAAGAACATATTACGTTATCCATAAGTTCCAAGGTCAAAGGATTCAATGTAAATTATCAAAGGCATGAGAAGTTCAATGGTATTCACATCCACATACTTCACATCATCAAGTAGGAGGTCTCCACCATATACTCATCATATCAATGGTATCAAGGACCCCAACACCACCAAAGTGTGGGGGTTTCTAAACTTCTCCTAGGGTACTATGACCTCATTAAAAACACAAATGACCACACAATGGGTCATTTAGACTCTTTTTAGGGCACTAGGACATAAGTTGTGGTATTGAGAATCCAAAGAAACAACTTAGGGGAACTTAAACGCTGTAAAGGGTGTAGAGGGATTTTGGAATTTTCCCAAGGGCTCCAAGGGATTCATGCATGGGATTGAACAAGTTCAAAGGGTACCCTTTGAAATTTATGTACTTCTAACCCTGAATTTCTCCTGAAGGGGCACCAAGACACACCCACACACACCTGTTGGCATCAATGGAAATTTGGTCAAAAGGTTGCAAGTCATAATCAGTTTCAAAATATTAATAATGATTAATAGTTATAGAAATTTATGTGTGATATTCATCTCCACACTTTTTTATAAAATTATGGAGGATCATACTACATTTGGAGATCCAAAAGTGTCACCTACCCTCAGGGGTTTTAACATCGATTTCCTAGTGTTTTTTTCTTTCTTTCCCTATGGTCAAAATAAAGTGGTAGAAGCATTTGGAAAGTGTAATAAAAATTAATAATATGCATTATAATTTCCTAATACCCCTCAATCTCTTCCATACATAATTTGCAGTCATTTGGGTGCATTTGGGTCAACTTGGGTTTCACTAGTCTAAAGCTAGAAATTAGCCAAAATTGTGCAAAATTTAATAACATGTCAAGATGAGTTTTCTGATTAAACCATTTAGTGTATGATGTCTATTAGGATGTTTTAAATCCCACAGGATCTGTCCATAAAAAATTTGAAAAGGTTTTTTGATGTTTGGAATCAAACATGGAAAGACTAGTTTACTACCTTTTCCTAGTTTTGAAACTAGATAGAGTACTGAAGGAGGATGTGTGTGAGATGTTTGTAAAATGTCCTCAACCACACCATATGAATAAGCCACATGCATATTTTTGTCAAATCCTATCATAACCTAATATCACTTCCCTTGAGCATCCCAAGTTGTCTCATAACCATGGAGTGAGTGTGAAATCCATTGTCAATGAGGGTGTTGAGAAAAAATGCTTTCAATATCAAAGTTTTTAAGCTTGTTTGAAATATGTTGGATAGTGTGTCTAGTTTACCCCAAAAAATGTACATTACAACTTGAATGTACAGTGTCCATTTTCGCACCATCTTGTTTGATTATGATGAGTGTTGGGGCGCGTACCCTAAGGAATATTAGTTTGGGTAACTTCGCGGCTGTTTGTAAGCGGAGTTATGGGTCAAAATAGTCTTAGGGGTGTCGGAGCAAGTCAAAACCTCCTTTTGTAATAAAACCTTCGTTTAAATCCAAGGTTTAGGGTTTTTGGGTGCCCATGGTTTAAAGCCATGGTTTTGTAATAGCACGATGTATAAATAGGTATTGTTGTAAATAAGAAAAGGTTAGGTTTTATGATGTAAGAAAGATTAAGGAGAAGTTAAGGTTGATTTTGTAAGGAAAGGTCAAGTCCCAGCTGTGTGCGTGGATGACCTCTGCAGCTATGTGCGCAGAGGGTTTTTGTAAAGAATATTGAGGAAAGACCTGCAGCTGTGTGCGCAGGGGCCTACTGCTGTGTGCGCGGCTTTTTAAGGACTGAAGGGATCTGCAGCTGAGTGTGCAGATCAAACTATGGTTTTGTAGCAAGTTGAATAAAACACAGTTTGTGGATGTAACCCCTACATTCGGGGTGAACCACGTTATATCCGGTGTTGTGGTTTCTTGTGCTGTTTCTAGTTCTGTTGTCTGTTATGCATTAATAACTATATACATCTGATAGATTATATCACTACTAATATTTAGCTTCGCTGTGAATTCCCTGTAGTGGGTTGAGCAAGTCACGATTGTTTATTTATCTGCGAAGTTATATTTTAATGAATGGTAAAGCTTTATTGGTTAATAAGATTATTAAAAGGATAAGGTACAGTAATCCCCCTCTTTGCTTGCAGAAACCTGATTCTGTGGCACCCCATAGCTGTTTCGGGTGAGACTACAACTTGCGCGGAGGTTGTTGCCGAAAGGGCCAACACTGTGGGTATTTTGTTGGTGCGACATTAAAGGATTGAACCTGGGTCTGCCCTATAGCCCAACAAATTGGTTCCGTTGTCGGTTGAACTCAGTACCTACTCAAGACAGGTTTACATTGTACCTCAAGGGCTATGTTCTAGAGGCCCTCTGTGAAGGAAATCAGTGATTGGTTTGCTGAGATCTGTTTGAAATTTGCACAGCAAGAGAACACCAATCCGCGGTGTAGTGCAAGTGACTTTTTACAAAGGTATGTTTTTTGTGATGCTTGTGAAATTTTCTTTGGTAGTATCCACATAGAGTTGCACCAGTGGTTGTCTAGGTTAACAGAGAGAAGGACGAACTTCCAAGCTCGACGGGTTCCCGCGTTGACTCCGGTGAGGGTCAATCTTGTGCAACACGTCAACAATGAGGTATCCCGCGCTGTTGATTTTTGGACAACGCGAATGTTGGAAGCCTTTGTGACAGAGTTTTCCATTGACACAAGCACTTCTTTCAGCGAAGCGAAACGACAGTTTTTTAAAGGCCCCCGTGGTAAGTTTTTAAATACCTTAAGCTTGAAGATTAAAATACTATTGGTTGAAAAGGGTATATTATTATTTGAATCAAACTGTTAGTACTAACATATGTTTGCAAGTGAGAATACCTTCAACGCGCAAAGTGGGTTTCCGTGAAGTGCGCAAAGGTCCAAAAGAGATTTTGAGTCCTACTCCTCAGATCAAACCACCGCACCTCCCCTTGCAAACCCTCAACAGCCAGACCCTGAGGAAAACCCTCTGGTAGAAAACCCTCCTGTTACCCCACAGCGTCGCTTTGTTTCCCCTAAAGTTCGGTCGGAGTGTGACAGGAAACCGAGTTCGAGTATTCCGGCCACAGGTCAATCTGCCCCCGTAAACCCCCCCCCCCCATCAACGTCTTGTCCTCCTCCCAAACCTACCCAAACCACCATGGCCCACCTCGCCGATGACATTAAGCTGCCCATCTTCAAAGGAACGGGATCAGAAGATCCAGAACAGTTCTGGTTTTTATGTGAGGCCGTCTGGAACGCGAAGAGTATTACAGACCTGGATGTGAGAACCGCGCAGCTCATTACTTCCTTTCACGACCGGGCTTTGACCTGGTTCATGAAATTCTCCAGTAATCAGCACCCCACTTTGGATGAAATCAAGGCAGCCATCACTAAGGAATTTAAGAAACCAAAATCAGAATCGCAGAGCATCACTGAACTCAAAGAGATTCAACAGAGGCATGACGAATCGGTGTGGGACTTTGACTAGAGATTCAAAGTTCTACTAGATCAAGTCAGCTTCACCATTAGTCCTGCGCAGCACAAGGAATGGTTTATTGCAGCATTATTGCCGCATATCAGAACTCCGCTCATGCAACAGAAGGTTGCTGACTAGCCAGAGGCTCTGGAATTCGCAATGAAGCTAGAGACCGCCCCTGTCGAAGACGATTCTGGTATTGCTCAAATCCAAGCACAGCTGGCAGCGATGGCCCTAGAGCTTCGCGACATGAAGAAGGATAAAACTAGTCGAGAGGAGGTCTGGTGTACGCAATGTCGGTCCGAGGGTCATGATAGGGACCAGTGCCCCGTGGCCAGAACTTACCTAAATACGGGTGCACCCAACCAATTCAATCCCGATGTTCTATACTGTGAGATTTGCCGAACCTCTGGCCAGCACCGCCCTGAGCATTGTCATCTTCTTCAGAGATATGTTCAAGTTCCCAAAAACCCCTACTGCCAGTTCTGTAAGTCCATAGGGCATAATGAAGAAGAGTGTCGTAGTTACGACCTTATGCGAGAGCGCACCTCTGACGCTTACCGAGTACACAATGAGGCCCAGAATAATGATGGCTATGGTTATCGCGGTGGTGCCTCCGAAAGAGGTGCTTTTGGTGGTCATGGCCGTGGCGAGATGACCAGAAGAGGTAGAGGCCAGGTTGTGTGTTACAATTGTAACCAAGTTGGCCACTTGGCTCGCGACTGTCAGAACCCCACTACAACCTGTTGGTATTGCCGTGCAGTGGACCACATGATTGAACAGTGACCCCATCTCCTCGCAAAGATTCAGGAGAACAACCGTGGCCCTATCTCCAATATTCAGTTGATTGCCGTTGAGCAAAGACCTACCGCAGCCCTCAATGTGGTCACCCAGAGTGGAGCAACGATGCATATTCAAAGCACGCCCAATCAAACTGTCGCGGTGTGCGCATGTAAGACCCTCGGGGATGTCCCAGCCCTTCACCCTGTGAAGGACCAAGCACCAGCCCAGGAGGCCCAGTGCGATATTGTTGACCCTGGCGCGGCAGAAGTACCTGCGTGGCAACCTCAGCAGGCTTCGCAGCCACAAGGGGCCTCGACGGATAAAGTAAGTACACTATCCTCTTTCTTGTAGAACTGTATGAAACTCTTGTGGAATCTGAATGCTTTAAAAGAGCTGCAAAAATTTCTTGCTGTCACAGACCCTCAGAGAGGAATTGATCAGGATAAAACTATTAGTCATGTCCGACGAACGGGAAGAGAAATGAGATTGAACGTTCAGATAGGGGAATTTGATATGAATGATGTCATTTTGGATTTTGGATCAGACGCTAATGTCCTACCCAAGCAGACCTAGGGACAAATGGGAAAGCCTTCCCTGGTTTGGTCCCCTATACAACTGCGACTAGCTAACCAGCAAAGGATTGTACCTCTCGGGTGTATTCTTAGTGTTCCAATAGACATTGATGGGGTCAATACTCTAGCAGATTTTGAAGTTATTGAGATCATTGATGACAACAACCCTTATCCAGCCCTGTTAGGAATTGAGTGGGCCATGGCCAATGCTGCAATTATCAATCTTAAGAGGATACAGATGACCTTCAAAGGAAATGGTCTGCGCGTTATCATACCCCTCGACGCATCCCAAGGAGAAATATATACAGAACCACTCAGAGATGAAGGGGAGCAGGATACTCTAGACCACATCTACAACATCACAGCCAAGGACGCAGATTATGTCGAGCCTGACACTTATGGTGTAATCGATTGGCAATGTGATAGCTCCTGCATGTCTGATTCAGACGATGGTCTGGAGAACTGGCAGAATCGACTGTACGAGTTACATGGCCACAGATGCGCGCAGATCACTCAGTCTCTTAGATGCCTTAGTGCACAGCCTAGAGGGTTGCCTGCATATGTTGGGATGACAAATTCTAAAGAATTTATTACACATGTGTCCGACCGAGTACCCCAGTCACAAAACACCCCGACTCTGGAAACAACACTAGGAGCTACAACAGCATGGGGGATCGATCCTAAAAAGTCTCACCCCAGTCGGGGAACCTGCCAGAAATTCCTGCGCCCCAGATTCATAAGCCAAGCTCACGAGGTGCGAAGTAAGTTTAAGGGGCCGAATCACCTTCAAGAACATTTGAAGCAGTACCATACAGCAGGGGAGAACATACCTCGCAAGGATAGGGTGAATAAGTTTGTGCATATCTTGGAACCTATAGTGAAAACTTGGCATATGGAGGTTGAGCTTCGACACGGCACTGTGAGTAGGGATGATATTGTTGATAGCTTTTTGATCACATTTTCTATTAACAAAAGTGGTCCTGTTTTAGATATAGCTTTCCACGACAAGGAAAATAAGGATCACCTAGGAATTGAATACCAAACCAAGGAGCAGATCCAAGACCCCAGTCCCTCAAACCTAATAGTCTTGTCGCAGACATTACCAGGTCAGGTCAAAGGGCACTATTGTGCCAAGGTTGCTTGTTGTTCCGAAGTTCCAGCCATGATTCTACCGAGGCCCAGAAACACAGCGAGGCCCAAAATCCGACCGTTGGGAAGCAGCCAAATTGGCGGCGGTAGTGCTTTAATTGCCTTAAATACCTGTATTAAGAAGATTATCAGAAATCAGGTAATAGTTGGACAAGATTTCCGTAAGATTTGGTGCCTTCAATGCATTGTTCGACCCGATTTGATTGATGGTGTGTATAAGAAGATGCCTAAGTTAGGGAAAATTGCATTTGGCATTTCTTCAAGAATTTTGAGTGAACCCATGACAACTGAACGTGAGATTGATGCTTTGGTCAGAGAATTCGAGCAAGAGGGTCTGATCAACTGCTCTAATCGGCCACCTGCCTGAGTTCACTCTGAAGACACTTCCCCAGCACCACCATGGCCGATGCAGACACGGTCTTCCAGGAAAAAGTCTAGAACTGAAGTTCGCTCCAAGCGCAACCAAGACCGGCCACAGCAAACAGGGCAAGCACCAGTAGCTCATCCTATGGATCCCTCTGGTTCCGCACAGGCCCCGACTGGGGGAAGGGAGAATATTCCACCACCACGAACACCATATCTACCACCTGTTCACCCAGGTGCCACGTTACCCCGTTGGACAAAGCAATTTACATTAGCCACACCCTCACTGCCACAGGGAGTGCAGTTGATAGGAAGTATGACAGGGAAGATTGATCGGCTTAAGTACAGCGATCACGACACCAATGACCATGGCAAGTTTCCATAGTTTGAACCGTAGAATACATGCAGCACGTCAAGTACCCGGACCCTAAGGTCACACTACTGGAAGTACAACCATGGGCTGCGGGCCTGGACAAAGCTGGCCTACTCAAGATGCTTGACATTCCCCATTTCAGTCGTGGCATACATGTGACTGTAGCATCCAAGCAGTTACTAGTGTTGGTACATGATGACTATTTATGGATAGGGGACCAGCAAATTCCTATTGACACTGCACTCATCCATAAGATCACAGGGTTACCCATGGTAGGACCTGATCCGAGAACTGAATTTCTGTCCAAACATGACGATATAAGGCTCGCGCAAACCATGAAAGATCGGTTTGGCCTGACAAAAGGGAAACTGGGGTATCACAAATCCGCGATTCAGGAGAAGCCCATTCACTTTGCAGCAGAACTCTTAGCCTGCAAACTCATACGGAAATGCAGGCCAACTGAAGTACCTGCTCTGGTTATCCGGATTGCTATGAATTGCGCTGAGGGGTATACTTATAATTGGGTCGAATATATTGCAAAGGAATTCCTGGAGGATGCCTGCGATGCGCAAGAAAAAGGTAGACCTTTTCATTATTCCTGGCTTTTAATCCTTATTGCATTAGTTGGGTGGAAAGAACCCACTGAAGCCCAGTTTGTAGAAGTAAACCCAGGCACGCCAGGGGCAATGTGGTATGCCTCCCTATGGATATCCTCAGATAAGGTAGCTCAACAAATGATGAACACTGTGTTCATCTTCTATGCTATGAGTATTCACTATGAGATTGTGCAAACACCCGACTTACCAACGAAGTGTTCTCTCAATACGAGGGCGTCGCCCACTTTAGTGCCGATATGCATCATGTTTTCATTCAAGCTCATGCAGATCCACAACGACAATGCTTCAAATTAGCATATGTAGTCACCAAACCAGATATCAGGAGGGTAGTTCAGCGCTGGCCGGCCGAATGGATGAAAGATCTAGGAAAAAAACCCTCTATTCTGGTTCCTCCGGCTACCAATATTGGCACAGGTACCAGTCAGGAGCAGCAGCAAAACCCATTGGAAGATAACGAAGACCTAAGTGATTCGCAGATGGATGACGATGGCCAAGGTGGAGACGACAGACAGGATGAACAAGATGAACAGGATGAGGAATCTGTCAAGACCATATCAAATCCTAACCCACCAACGAAGCGCAAGTCACCAGAAGTGGCCGAGGTAACCAAGTCGCAGTCCCGTAAAAAGGCAAAAGCATCGAAGGACAAATATATTGAGGAAGAAGCCGCTGTAATGCTGGATGAACTGGAGCACGCTCTAGAACAGTCTACGACTGCGCTTACTAAAAAATGGTCAGAGTTTGCGGAACTACATCTTGCCGGGCTCTCAGGTATCGCAAACAGGGTATTGGAGCTAAAAGAGCTAGCAGCAAAATCAGCACACAGTACTGCGACAAGTAGCACTACAGCACCCACACAGCAGGATATTAGGCAATGGCCACCCAGAGATCACCAAGGGCAGGTATCAAGTGCAACTCTGATACAGCCTGACACAGATTCCCGACCCCAGATAGGTATGACCGCAGGGCTCGATTATACAAAGATGTCTATGTCAGAATTACAACTCTGCCAGCTCGCGATTACAAAGGAGATCCATGCCCGAAACCAATTGTCCCAAACCCAATTGCAAGACACCATCAAACAAAACAAAACCATTGCAGCACGCTTAGAAGAAATAGCACAACAGAAGAAAGAGGCTGAACATGCAACCAATACGCTGACGCAAGCATTGGATGAGGCATGTCGGAGTCTCTCTGACTTCGACACACAGGGAGCAGAGGAACCAAAGAAGAGAATCGCTAAGCTGAGAGACTATGCCCAGAAGTCCCGCAGCAAGGTTGAAAGGATGAAGATAGAACACCAACACCAGATTGTAGAACTTCAACTGCGCATTCCTCCTGAGACTCCACCAGAGGTCCAAGAACAACACCAGCAGGACATCAAGGCTTCAGTAGCAAAAATATCAGATAATGTGGCTAGCGTTGCAAAACTAATGGAAGACAGCATAGAAGCATGGGAGAACCTATAGGACCATCCAGATGTAGGTAAGATCTAGGACACCATCAAGTCGTGCCAGGATGAATTAGATGCAGTCAGAGTAGAAATTAAGACACTGCCACCTCTGTAGAAGATGGCTAAAGTGAAGCGCAGCAAGGAACTTCAGCAGGAAATCGAGTCCTGCAGGACGAAGGTAACGCTGCTGGAAAATGTGTTACAGCCCCTGGTTAATGAAGCATTAGAATTGAGCAATACTGTAGAAAGCCATCTCAAACTATTGAAGGCCTATGACACTTTTGCGCAGGAAAGGGTTGACACAGACTCATCTTCAGTATTACAGGAGCTGGTGGAAAAGGAGAAAGCTGCCGATGATATACTACACAATCTTACCAGTCGCTTCTAGATCATCGCGCAGAAGATTCTCCCACTAGAGCCCTCGCAGAGTGTCCCGAGACGGGCCACTAGTGAGTCTTAGGGGCCTGTTGGGGTGCGTACCCTAAGGACTATTAGTTTGGGTAACTTCGCGGCTGTTTGTAAGTGGAGTTATGGGTCAAAATAGTCTTACGGGTGTCGGAGCAAGTCAAAACCCCCTTTTGTAATAAAACCGTGGTTTAAATCCAAGGTTTAGGGTTTTTGGGTGCCCATGGTTTAAAGCCATGGTTTTGTAATAGCACGATGTATAAATAGGTATTGTTGTAAATAAGAAAAGGTTAGGTTTTATGATGTAAGAAAGATTAAGGCGAAGTTAAGGTTGATTTTGTAAGGAAAGGTCAAGTCCCAGCTGTGTGCGTGGACAACCTCTGCAGCTGTGTGCGCAGAGGGTTTTTGTAAAGAAGATTGAGGAAATACCTGCAGCTGTGTGCGCAGGGGCCTGCTACTGTGTGCGTGGCTTTTTAAGTACTGAAGGGATCTGCAGCTGAGTGCCCAGATCAAACTATGGTTTTGTAGCAAGTTGAATAAAACACAGTTTGTGGACGTAACCCCTACACTAGGGGTGAACCATGTTATATCCGGTGTTGTGGTTTCTTGTGCTGTTTCTAGTTCTGTTGTCTGTTATGCATTAATAACTATATACATCTGATAGATTAGATCACTGCTAATATTTAGCTTCGCTGTGAATTCCCTGTAGTGGGTTGAGCAAGTCACGATTGTTTATTTATCTGTGAAGTTATATTTGAATGAATGGTAAAGCTTTATTGGTTAATAAGATTATTAAAGGGATAAGGTACAGTAATCCCCCTCTCTGCTTGCAGAAACCTGATTCTGCGGCACCCCATAACTGTTTCAGGTGAGACTGCAACCTGCGCGCACGTTGTTGCCGAAAGGGCCAACACTGTGGGTCTTTTGTTGGTGCGACATTAAAGGATTGAACCTGGGTCTTCCCTATTGCCCAACAATGAGCTACAAAAACAAGAGCAAAAAAAAAAACACAATATCATGAGATATCATTGTGACAATAAATTTATGTAAATTGGCATAACTTATTTTAGAAATATCCTTTCTATACAAGGAATCTAACATCACTTTTAAATGATCTAGCTAAGTATGCCTAAATGACCTGTTTTGTGGCATGAACAAAACCATAGGATGGTGTAGATTTTGTGGGTGGAGGAAAGTAGTTCTTTGCATATAAACATAGTTGGTAACATAGTTGAAATGTAAAATAACCTAACAAAATAAACTTCAATCACTACTAACAACTCACAAGTTCAATGCAAAATGGAGGCTAATAACGATGATCCTAGATTCTAGGATTTTGCTATAGAATAGAATTTGAATTGTGTTACAATCCAATACATGTTGATTTGAATGGAATGAAAAATAGGTCTCATTGTCAAGTTTTTCATAACATAGTTAGAATGTAAAGTTACCTAATCAAAAAAAATTAGCAGCTATTAACAACTAACCAATACAATGAAAAATGGGAGCTAAAAAGGATCTTATATATCAAATAGAAAATTGTTTTTGGAGGACTCACTAGAGGGATCTACTTATGAAACAAGGTAGAAATTGTCCCATACTTATGAAATCATGGATGTCTTTGAGGAAATTCATGTGAATTCTAAGATACTCCATGGTCCAAAGGATACCAAATCGATTCCAAGAAACATGCAATAGAGCCCTTGCCATTGAAAATTTAACTATGAATACCCACCAAAATCCAAAGATGAGGAAAATGTGAGGGAAGATTGAGATCTACTGGTTTCACATGCATAATGTGAATAACACACAATAGAAAAAGGAGAGGATAAAACATGAGCTACACCAACCCATTCAACGTGCCTCTTCCTAGAATACACAATATGCTAGCCCAAAATCACTATGGATGATTAAGAGAAAAATATTTAAGCAAATATAGCAGCAAGACAAGAGGAACACAAATACCAAGTGAACTAGCCATATACGAATATAAACTAGCTCCTAATAACAATCTGACCATACAAAACCAATGCAAAAGGCCAATAAACATGCTTTGTAAATATTCCATCCATAAAATAACTCCACAAAAAATAACTTACCTAAATTTCCCACTCTTCACTTTGAAGCAATGCTAGATTACTTTTTCTTGAATTACACCCACCAAAGCACCTCACCATTACCATATTCCCACCTTGGTACCACGATATCAACCCACAAAATCCAAATATATTAGATGCAAGTAAAAGTTGGCATGTGTGGAACTATTGTCAGATGATGCCCTAAGCTTTGCTTGTTCTTATATTGTCTAGATCACACCAGCGTGTCCCCATGTTTGACATACCCTTGAGTTTGTGTGTAATCAAACCATGGAACAAAAAATATAATTAGGGAATGGAGTGGAAGGAAAGTAACCCATTTTTTAAAAATAATTTAACTTGATACAAGGTAGGCTTCTTAGTTGGCATAGAGATCAACCTAAAGGTTATGGCCTTTTAAGACATAAAAAAAACCTAAACCTAATGAACTCAATGTGAAGAGATTTATGTTTAATTATTTATATTATCTAATTAAGCTTGTGTTAAATATATAACCTAAACTGTAGATGGTATCTTTGGGAAGAAGTCATTTCATGTCACCTTAAGAGACCCAAAGGTGATCCACATAAAAAAAAATTTGAAATTTCAAGAAACCCCATTTTAATTGTTTATCATAATCATAAATAAAGAATAAAAAAAACCCCATAGAATATATTCAAGAAACCCAACATAAATATATATGTAAATTTGCACGTTGGTGGCATTGTCAAAAGCAATTGGGTGTGGAGAAGGGTGTATATATGCTTCTTGGAGATAAAATGTGGATCTGAGATGGGCAATTTGGAGATCATGTATTGATAATAGATGGGACATTTGGAGAGCATCTATTGATATGAGATGGGAAATTTATGTTCCCACGCATAATCACAACAAGAGGCACCCTTGAAGGCCTAGTTGAGACCAACAAGCTTACATATGTCAAATGGAACCTAGATACAACCTATCTCCCTCCCCTTCATAGGACCGTGATAGATTAGCATCCACTAATGCCACACCCACACTAAAAAAATTAATTGTATTCCTTTTATTACTTACATGAGTTAAACTCTAGATTATTTTCATCATTTTGGGGGAATCTTTGCTTGCATGAGTTAAACTCTAGATTATTTGCATCTTTGTTGGCGGAATTAGCTAAATGAATTTTTTCTACTGAAATTGCCTTTTTCGTAGCTGAAATTGCAATTTTGATTACCAAAATGGATTCAACCTTCTCCACAACCCATTAAACACCCAACCAATCACCTAAGCACAAGGGAAACGTTCAGGGCACGTGGCTACTATCATGATCCTGGATCTCATTATGTTTTCATACGTCGGTAGATCTTCTAATCCTGAATCCAGGACCTTCTAATCATTGATCATGGGATATAGCTGTCCCTATTTGAACTCTGGTTCAGCTCTAGTGACAACTTTGGTATCTTCATAAATTATCTCCATTCTAGGAAATATTTCCCAAGTCTGAGTCCTCCTTAGTAGCCCTAGATTTCCTATCTCATTTCTTTGGCATGGTGTTGTGTGAGGGATGAGGCCATGACACAATCATATCAAGAAATAACTTAGTGTCCTTTGACTAGACAACATGCATTCATATAAACAAGAAAAATGAGAAGCTATTGTAAAATTGCAAGATATACACAAAAGCTTAGCTCGTAAATAAGATCTTCTTTCAAATAAGATTGCATTCATGGAGAACAATAAAGATTTATTTTCTGAGTTATCTTTAGCCATCTAAAATTGATCTTGTGATGTATGGAAACTCTCTGTATCATTGAGATACTAAAACTTGTGGCAAGGTTGAAATAGAATGAGAAACACTAGCTCAAGTGCGGGATCTAACTAATGTTTTGGGAATTAAATATTTAGTTCTTTTAAATCAATAATTTGGTGTTCTAAGTTGTGATGCAGAGTAACCATCAAGAAAAGCTTTAAACTCTATGTAAAAAAACCATTTCATTAACCCTATTGCATGCGGTAAAACAATTAAAGGGAAATTGATGGAAACTCAAAAACCCTAGGTCGACTCGAAACTCAAAAACCTCTTGAAACCATGGCATTGACCATAAATAAAGTACACTTTTTTACAGAGACCCTATGCCGAAAATCAAAAGAAAATTATGGTCCTCTAAGCTCGATACCTCACTAATCCCCTATCATTGTAAACAAAAACAAACCAGACGAGGAGGAGTTGGTGAAAAAATCGACCTGCCAAAACCTCACTAGTAAAATACCATATGTCTGATATACCCACGTCCATGGTCTGAGTGGCGAAGACAAATGGTGCAGCGAAGGTGAAAACCACCACGTCTGGGCTAGAAAACTAAGGTCCAAAAATCAGGGATTCCAAGGATTTTGACGCAACTCAACTTGGGGAAAAAATCCAAAGTTAAGTGAGCTCAAGACAAATAAAGCCCTTTGAGGTTGGAAAAATAATTTAAAAACCAAGACAGAGGTAAAACCATAACCCCGTAAACAATGAATCCCTAAAACATTGTTCTACCAAATCCTTGTTTACACAAGAAGTCCAATGACAAAGTTAGAGGCATACCTAGAAAATGCTGAAAGGGCATGGTACTTGGCGAAACAAATCATAGGATCCAACAAGTAGTTGACAACTGGACGTGTTCAAACAAAGTAACAATCTGTAAAACCTCCACAAGTTATATATAGAAAACTTATCAAACATGTATTAAATGCAGTCGTTGGGGCATGTAAATGAAAAGAATGTTTTCAGTGCCTAAAACCACATCAGGGAAATCCTCCAACTTGGAATCGAAATTGACAAGAAACATATAACCCCCCCCCCCCCCCCCCCCAAGAGTGTCAACTCCAACATCCCAACTTTTCTGCAACTGTCCGCTCAATCTTGTTAAAACAATCGCAAATCCTACATCGACGCAATTCATCCCAACGTTCCTGCAACAAATATTGACTACAAGCCATGCATTTCACTGCACTCATTGAAGAAAGGTCATCGGTGAACTCATGAGGTAGTTAGTGATCAACAGTGAAATATAGGTCCGAGCCAAGCACATCAGCTATGAATGGGTATTTTAGCTGCAGCCATCATCCAGGCTCAGTGAAAAGGTCCCGAAAAAGAATTTTTGGCTTCAAAAGCTAAGTCCAGCTGAACACATTGGCTCCAAATCTCGAGTCTAGCCGTAACCATCAGCCGAAAACTTGGCAAAACCTCTGACAAAGATCTAGGAATTGGGCAAAAAAAAGTAAAAATAGGATGGGATGTATTGAATGGAAATATCAATTTCTTCTGCCGTGTCGGCTAAACTCAATGAGTTATTCCGAAACACTAGGAGAAAAATGTGAGTTTTAACTTAGTGCAAAAATTTTTCAGACTTGTCCAATATAAAAACTAAGCCATGGAAAGCAAATCTTAAGGAGAAAAAGTAGTCTTAGAAAAATCAAAAGCTGAAAATCTAAGGAGGGACCCTAAAATCATAAAAATAAATTGGGGTAGTGGTTGCAGTAGAAACATAAAGTTATGCCAATTTTAGTGAAGATTCCCGAAAATTTAGTTTTGCACTTTTCTCCAAGAGTTGCGAAATACCAAAGATAGACTTGAATGGTGAACAAATGAAATGTTTTATATTATATTTATATATTTTGTGGAGAAAATTCAATACCTAAAACTTGACCGACATGCAATTCAAAATTACAAATAATTAAATACTCTTTTGTTTGGTCGGCTAACCCAAAATGGTGGGTTGCATCAACTTCAAAAATTCATATCTTTTCAACTGTAAGGTGTTAGAAGATGCTCCACATATGAAAGGAAATGGATTGATGAGTAATATCTCCCAATGATGGGTTTATTTTCAAATGCTTGGTATAATACCCTTAAATTCTTTAATTTGTTCAGGACTTCAAAGATTCCACACATAAAGTTGTCAAGGACCATGTTACCTTATCCATAAGTTCCAAGGTCGAAGGATTCATTTGAAATTATCAAAGGAATGAGAGATTCAATGTTCTTCACATCCACATACTTAACATTAGCAAGGAGGAGGTATCCACCATATATTCATCATATCAAGGGTACCAAGGACCCCAACACCACCAAAATGTGGGGGTTCCTAGACTTCTCCTAGGGTACCATGACCTCATTAAAAACACAAATGACCAAATAATGTGTCATTTGGACTCTTTTAAGTTCTACACTTATTTAAACCATCAAGGATTCTTTCTAGGGTACTAGAACATAGGTTGGGGTACTTGGGAATCCAAAGAAACAACTCAGGAACAATAGAAACAACTTAGGGGAACATAAACGCTCTAAAGTGTGTAGAGGCTTTTGGAATTGTCCTAAGGGATCCAAGGGCTTTAGACATGGGCTTCAACAAGGTCAAAAGGTCTCATTTGACATTGATGGACTTCTAACCTTGAAGTTCTCCTTAAGGGGCACCAAGACACACCGACAGACACCTATTGGCATCAATGGCAATTTAGTCAACATGTTGGGCCTCATAATCAGTTTAAAAGATTAATAACCATTAATAATTATAGACATTGATGTGTGATATTCATCTCCACACTTTGTTCTAAAATTTGGGAGGGTCGTACTACATTTGGAGATCCAAAAGTGTCACCTACCCTTGGGGGTTTTAACATCGATTTCCTAGTGTTTTTTCCTTCCTTCGCTATGGTCAAAAGAAAGTGGCAGAATCATTTAGAAAGTGTATGAAAATTAAAAATATGCATTATAATTTCCTAATACCCCTCAATCTCTTCCATACATGATTTGAAGTCATTTGGGTGCATTTGGGTCAACTTGGGTTTCACTAGTCTAAAGCTAGAAATTAGCCAAAATTGTGCAAACTTTAATAACATAACAAGATAAGTTTTCTAGTTCGACCATTTAGTTTATGAGGTCTATTAGGATGTTTTAAATCCCATAGGATCTGTCCATAAGAAATTTGGAAAGCTTATGTGGTGTTTGGAATCAAACATAGAAAGACTAGTTTACCACCTTTTCCTAGTTTTGAAACTAGACAAAGTATTGAAGGAGGATGTGTGTGAAATGTTTGTAAAAGGTCCTCAGCCACACCATATAAATAAGCAACATATATATGTTTTCCAAATCTTATCAAAACCGAATATCATTTCCCTTGAGCGTTGTGAGTTGTCTCATAACCATGGAGTGAGTGTGAAATCCATTGTCAATGAGGGTGTTGAGAAAAAATTCTTTCAAGGTCAAATTTTTGAAGCCTCTTTGAAATATATTGGATAGTGTGTCTAGTTTACCCCAAAAAAGGTACATTACAACTTGAATGCACAATATCCATTTTTTCACCATCTTGTTTGATTATGATGAGCTGCAAAAACAAGACCAAAAGAAAAAAACACAATATCATGAGATGTCATTGGGACACTAAATTTACATAAAGTGGCATAACTTATTTTAGAAATATCCTTTATATATAACGAACCTAACATCACTTTTAAATGATCTAGCTAAGTATTCCTAAATGACCTGTTTTGTGGCATTAACAAAAACATAGGACGGTGTAGATTTTGTGGGTGGAGGCAAGTAGTTCTTTGCATATAAGCATAGTTGGTAACATAGTTGAAATGTAAAATAACCTAACAAAATAAACTTCAACTTCTACTAACGTCACAAGTTCAATGCAAAATGGAGGCTAATAACAATGATCCTAGATTCTAGGAGATTGTTATAGAATCAAATTTGAATTGCATTACAATTCAATACATGTTGATTAGAATGGCATGCAAAGGGCAGGCTTGTCAAGTTTGTCATAACATAGTTAGAATGTAAAAAGACCTAATCAAAAAAACTTTAGTATTAACAACTAACCAATACAATGAAAAATGGGAGCTAACAAAGATCTTATATGTCAAATAGACAATTGTTTTCGGAAGAGTCACTAGATGGATCTACTTATGAAACTAGGAAGAAATCCTCAAGTACTTATCAAATCATGGATGTCCTTGAGGAAATTCATGTGAATTATAAGATACTCCATGGCCCCAAGGATACCAAGTCGATGCCAAGAAACTTGCAATAGAGCCCTTGCAATTGAAAATTTAACTATGAATTTCCACCAAACTCCAAAGATGAGGAAAATTTGAGGGAACATTGAGATCTACTGCTTTCACATGCATAATGTGAATAACACACAATAGAAAAAGGAGAGGAGAAAACATGAGCTACAACAACCCATTCAAGGTGCCTATTCCTAGAATACCCAATATGTTAGCCCAAAATCACTATGGATGATTAAGAGAAAAATAGTTAAGCAAATAGAAGACCAACACAAGAGGAACACAACTACCAAGTGAACTATCCATATACGGATATAAACCAGCTCCTAATAACAATCTGACTATACAAAACCACTGCAAAATGCCAATAAACATGCTTTGTAAATTTTCTAGCCATAAAATAACTCCACAAAAAATAACTTGCCTAAATTTCCCACTCTTCACTTCAAAGCAACGCTAGATGAATTTTGCTTGAATTATACCCACCAAAGCACCTCACCATTACCATATTCCCACCTTCGTACCATGATATCAACCCACAAAATCCAAATTTATTAGATGCAAGTAAAAGTTGGCATGTGTGGAACTATTGTAAGATGATGCCCTAAGCTTTGTTTGTTCTTATATTGTCTCTATAACACAAGCGTGTCCCCATGTTTGACATACCCTCCAGGTTGTGTGCAATCAAACCATGGAACAAAAAGTACAATTAGGGAATGGAGTGGAAGGAAAGTAACCCATTTTTTAAAAATACTTTAACTTGATACAAGGTAAGCTTCTTAGTTGGCATAGAGATCAACGTAAAGGTTATGGCCTTTTAAGACATAAAAAAACCTAAACCTAATGAACTCAATGCGAATAGATTTGTGTTAATTATTTCTATTATATAACTCAGCTTATGTTCAATATATAACCTAAGATTTAATGTAGATGGGCTCTTTCAGAAGAAGTCATTTCATGTCACCTTAATAGACCCAAAGGTGATCCACACAACAAACAAACAACAAAAAAATCAACTTGAAATTTCAAGAAACCCCATTGTTTATCGTAATCATAAATAAAGAATTAAAAAACCCCATAGAATATATTCAAGAAACCCAACACAAACATATATGTAAATTTGCACGTTGGTGGCATCGTCAAAAGGAATTGGGTGTGGAGAAGGGTGTATATCTGCTTCTTGGAGATAAAATGTGGCTATGGGCAATCTAAAGAGCATTTATTGAGAAGAGATGGGCAATTTGGAGAGCATCTATTGATAAGAGATGGGCAATTTATGTTCCCACGCATAATCACAAGAAGAAGTGGCTTTGAAGGCCTAGTTGAGACTAGCAAGCTTACATATGTCAAATGGACCCTAGATACGACCTATCTCCCTCCCCTTCGTAGGACCGTGACAGGTTAGCATCCATTAATGCCACACCCACACCAACAAACTTAATTTTATGCTCTTTATTGTTTACATGAGTTAAACTCTAGATTATTTGCATTTTTTTTTGGAATTATTGCTTACATGAATTAAACTTTAAATTATTTGCATCATTGTTTCTTTTTGCTGAAATTGCTTTTTTCAAGGTGAAATTGTAATTTTGATTAAAAAATAAATTCAACCTTCTCCATAACCCATTAAACACCCAAATTATGCAATTTCAACCATTCTTACCCAATTTTAATCAAAATTTTGGCTAAATAAATACAAATTTTCTGAAGTTTAACTCACTCGTTGCTTACGCTACCAATTACTTGTTTGTGTTGGGGTCATGTCTGATTCTGCTTGACAAAACTCATGTACACGAGGCAATAAAGAAAACCCATCTTAGATACAGAATAAACCGTTGGCTTGGGGGCACGATACTGGGTTGGAATTTCAAATGGCGGACACCCGTCAAAATTACCGGTAACAATCAAAATCTGAAACGTTTTCTGTATTCTAAGCCAGATTTTGACGGTCTTGGTAAAATCTTACCTGTATTTGACGGGTAAAATGACCCATGACAGGCATTTACCCGTCAAATTCCATCCCTACGCACGAGTGATGAGATATGATTCCATTCCAACTTTGAAGGGAAGGGTAAGTGCTCTACTTTGGTCAATTTAATAAAGTACATTGATATGTCACGTGTGCAGCAGAGGGATCGCCGAGGAGTTCTCACCCATGTGGCTGGACAGCAAGACAGGGAGAACGCAGGGATCGCCGAGGAGTTCTCACCCATGTGGGTGGAGAGCAAGACATGGAGAACGCAGTATAGTGTATACCATGTGCGATGAACATCGAATAACCGTCATGGACCGGTGGGCACTGTCAAAGGGGTTTCAAATCCAATGACACTAGAATCCTTCTACTTTTAATAATCTACAACTCTAAACGCGTGCGCAACTACAACTACATCTACAAATCTATTCCAGAAACGCGTGCGCAACCTGCATCTTTCAAACTGCACATCTAATGAAAGTTTTTATACGTTATCTAAAACTTTTAATCTATTCACCAAACAAGTATGGTGGTTTTGGAGGCAAGTGGCCGACCATACCATTATATATATATATATATGTGAGAGCAAGAACCGTTACTATGTTTTACGAGGATTTAGGACCAATCATATACCGTTATATATGGTATATGCGAGTAACAGCTGTACGTTTTCCGAGGATTAGTTCATTATTTGAGCTGCTTCATATGACACCGACAGGAATCCATATATTGTGATGTACAAATTGAAGTTAAAAAACATGGTGCCATTAGTACGAAGTTGCAAGTTGCAACTGCGGAAGCTTTGACATTGTGTAAGGATAACCTTTTTATACGTTATCTAAAACTTTTAAATCTATTCCCCAAACATATAGGTCCAATCATATACCGTTATATATATATATATATATATATATATATATATATATATATATGTGAGAGAGAG
>LPNX011029984.1:0-16912 GCA_001517045.1 Pseudotsuga menziesii
TTAAAGGAAGGAGAATGTCAAGACAAGTAATTTTTATATGTATTTTGGTGGCGCTGAGGACAAATGTTGTGAGAAACCACAAATGTTTGGAAAGACGGAGGGATATTACATCACGATCATGCCAACCATCAAATTGAATACTATTCTTGAGCCAATAATTGTTTTGTTAATTTTCTTAATAACCATTGTTTCTCCATCTCGCGTGCCCAATGACACCTCTCTATGCATAAATCGACCTCTACACAGTTTGTGATCCTAGCTACATGCCATTATTTGTATTTGCATGACATTGAGTGTTGTTTATAGTTGTAGTGAATCCATGATATGCATGCAAGAAATGAAGTCTTGTAGAGAAGGACTCATCAAACCGGCCTTTTGAATTTCATTTTGACGAAAAAAGAGTGGACATTGGCAGCCAGGTTCACATAGGTAGTAGGCACAAAGTTTTGAGCTCGTTTATGGCCTAGTAGTAGACTAGTAGTTGTTTTTTTTGTTATTGTCGACACATTGTCACACTTTCGATTCCAGTACCAAATGACTCGGGAGTCGGAGTCACATCTCGATGCCTAGTGCCTTGATTACTCGTCATCTTGCACAGCTAAGCAGTGTGCATCACACATGACTGAGTAAGTTATTATAATTTATCATATTTCCAATATTTTAAATGATGAGTTAAGCTTTATAGCATAGGAATTTCAACATCTTGATACATTTATATGGATGGGTAATTTCAAATGCTACCATGTTGATATAAATTATGCCCTTCTTAATTAGAAGGGTAAGATTTTAAATTTTTTTAAGGGCAATTTTAACTTTACACTTCTTGGAAGGGCTGAATTTTGAATGCTGCGCCCAACCTTGAATGTACTGAGTAACAGACGTAATTGGCCTATAAGAAGAAATTCGTGGTTACTTCCAGTGGGCATGTATGTCGTTGCCGGTGGATATGGAAAAAGCAATTCGTGGTTACTTGAAGTGGCCATGTCGTTGTCGGCCATGGAAAAAGCAATTCGTGGTTACTTGCAGTGGGCATGTCGTTGTCGGCCGATATCGAAAATTTGTTCTGGTGATTGCAAAGCCCTTGAAGAGATATAAATGCGTTTGGAATTCTTAAATTTATAAGAGAGAGAGTTTTTACGTGAGAGCTCTGAAATTTAGTAAAGATACAAATTTACTTTGCAATAATATTAATTCAATTTTCAGGCTTGAAAGTCGATTTTAAACTATTACCTAGCATTTCTACCTTTTTAGGTTCTGTTTGTAAATGGATCATTCTGGGATCAGACGAACGATTGTCCGCATCATGAAAGAACTAGAAGCCGAACAAAACCCAGGTAGCTTTACTCTCTCACAAGGCAGCGCAGATGTTTTAAGAATTGAACCGGGAAATGGAAGTGAGGGTGAAGTAGATGTTCAACAGAAGCATATAGTGTCGAGTATTTCCACAAGGTTAATTAACACAATCTATCCATTTCAGCTGCAGGACTGTATCAACGACCGGTGGCAATTGGAGAGCTTCTCAGAAAATGTTGATATAAGTGAATTGGACGATATGAGATGGTCAGAAGAGAATGTAGTGCACGTTAGTTATGTGAATGGTATAAGTGGAGAAAATTACAGTGAAAGTAATCGCATAACAGGACTGGAGGAAAATGTTATTTTGATTCGTCTTATATGGGATTTCAGTCGCGAGGACAGACACCCCTTCAATCTGCAAATCAGTTGGAGTTCGAAATACAATTGGAGAGGCCTCATGGAACGTCTAGAGGATCAAATGTATGATTTTTGTTTTAAGCATGAAGGTATTATGCTTCATAGTCACATGAGACACAATGTTATCGAAGATAATATTGACATGAGAGACGATGTTATGGATGGTATGCTGACAGATAGCGACGCAGACGAAGACGTTATTGATGATATGATGATAGCTGAAAGCGAAGTAGATGAAGTTGTTGATGATGGGATGAGAGCAATCGAAGTAGTGAATGATTTGCCAGCAGTTACAGTTTCCGAAGACAATGGAGATGCATTGCTATGTGTGATTTGTCAGGATCTAATTCCCAGAGGGGAGTCTGCAAAACAATTACCATGCAACCATCTTTATCATTCACACTGCATCCTCGAGTGGTTTAAGGTTGGAATCTCATGTCCAATATGTAGAGATGAGTCTGCGTCGAACTATTGCATCCAATAAATATGGCATTTTAACGCAGACAATCAACTGCACTGAATAAATGTGGCATTTTAAAACACTAGACAATCAACTGTTATCATTTCTCTATTAAAATATTGAATTTTTTAGCGATTTTATGTATATAATTTCTATGAAGCTCCATGTGATTAAGCATGGGGTTCTGAACGCATGTTTCGCGTAACTGAGGAAAAAATTATATCCATCGTAATATTAGTGTATGGATTGTCTATTGGCATACGAATATTATGATGCATTGATTGTAAGCATTCCCATCATAATATTTTTTTTTTTTTTAAATGTGGTTCACCATTTGTTAGAGGGCTACTCCACGGAAAATTCCAATACCTGATATTCACTTCGCATCATAATATATGAATGGAGTGAGAGCATAATAGCACATTAATATGACACTTTCATAACAGAAAATTTTGAAGATTTTCAAATATTATGAGCATTGCTGGTTTATATATGCGTTATCATATATTGTAAGAAAAGCATTTTTCATTTTTAAAATATTATTTCAATATCTAATGAGTAAATTTATTATTTATTATGGATACCTATTTATTATTTCAATATCTAGTGAGTAAATTTTGCACAAAATATTATGTATCTTCTTGAAATTAATATATTTTAATATTTATAAAAAATTTCATTTTTAGATGGTTTATGCTCTTAAGAACCCCTAAATTTATATATAATAAATGTGTGAATCTTCGTGATACATGACAAAGTGTGAAGGCTATTTTATCCATAATATAATATGTATATATAATATTTGGAGAATTTGTTTTGGAATTATAAAATCATTTACAAAATTATAAAATCTTGTGAAATCATGACGAATCTTTCACAAACTTATAAAATATTGTAGAACATTTAGTGAATCTTTCACGGAATTAGAAATCTTGTAAATTTTGGTGAATAATCATTGGATGATAAAAACTTATGTCTTGACAAACTTCGACTTAATAAAATTACGTAGATGATGTTGCATTTACTTTAGATTTGTCATGTACTCTTGCACTAGAACGCCTTGTAAAAAAACAAATTTTCAAGCTAAATTGTTGACTTTATTCATCATAATTACTTGTATACTACTAAGTTCAAACCTCCTTAGGGATAAAATGGAGAGATGATTTCATAAATATTTGCAATTTACAATAGAACATTTTCTGAGAGTGTGAAACTCATTTATCATAGTACACTTAATGTATAGTCAATTTTCACAAAATATGTTGGACCCAATCATCCCCCTCAATCTAAAAATATGGCTACAATAAAAATAATTGTTTGAAGCACTACTTGAAATACAAGGCTTGAACAATGCTCTGAAAAAAAAATTTGATGGATGGTTGCATAGCATCCACATTGACATTAACATCTTTCTAGAAAGGATGTCCCCATTTTCTAGCACGACATGCAATCAAAGTGAAAGTTGTATCAGAGAAAGATAATAAGGTACCTCTCACCAAAACATTAAAATGAAAAATAACACGTTTTTTTTCGTTTACAAACTTTCCATAAAATACAAATGCTCAGCTTTATGTATGATTCACAATAGGGAAAATTTTAGAAACATGTATGTGAACATATTCTTTCAAGATTTATTAGACATGCCTTACAACCAAAGGTGTGTTAGTGACCAATACCACTTGAATTCTAAGAAAAATAAATGCAATCCAAATTTAAGAAACAAACAAGCCATTTATGAAACTAATCAAGCGAGTACAAAGGGCTCAAAGTGCATTCAAGTATCAAGGAAACAAAAATAAATTTAACCTTGAAATAAATACAGACTTTCAAATTTGAAAAAATGCTCGAAATGCAAGAAACAGCAAACCACTTATATTTTCGAAGATATCAAAGTTAAAAAGTTTTAACTTTTGAATGAGCCCACTCTTGCTAAGCGAAATTATCGTTAAATTAATTATTTAACCTTTAATGCTATGACACTATCTATAAATAGATAGGTCCCAACTACATTTCCTCTCACATATAAGAAAAGAACAATGTGTTAGTTAACTATCAAAACATCAAACTTCAAATAGATTGCATCAAGGAAATGTAGCTCCAATATTATTATATTTAATACAAAGTATAGACTATAGAACCTATTTTTACCTGAAATGCAAGTTCAATTTTATATATGGTAATCCTTCTCCTGTCAAGAATTTCATTTTTCCAACCTACTCCAAAAATAGAGGAACATCAAAGTTAAACTAACAAGAATCACATGATCTATTAAATTGCATTCATTATTTATACACTGCCAATGTATATTAATTTAGATAATGTCTTGTGGGATATCAAATTCTCAATTCCCATGTCGAGCCTCACTTTCTGCATTTTGAACATGAACTTATGTAGATGAAATCCGCTCGCCAAAATGTTAGAGCTCTATTGAATGGAAAATTGTTAATGTCATACTTTGTTACATATAATCTTAAACAAGTATACATATTCTTATCAACCTTGTTCCTCAAATTTTACTTCAAGAATGATGGTGCACTAAACATTCTCCCATTCTCCATTGATCTCAAAATAACGGTTTGACATAAATCGACTAATTTTAAATACTCTAACATGTTTTCTTGTAAATAATGACTTTCACCTAAAATAGTCCATAATTTGATTACTGTACCATATTCTATAGGTTTCACCAAAACATGAAATTGATTTGACATTGCGTGAGTAAAGCAAAAAGCTTGTTGATATAATTTTGATGAATCTAATATACCTCCACTCTCTTCTCCTTGTACCTTGACATGCCTACCAAAGTAGTGCACTAATATATTCAATTTTGATAAAAAGTCAACTTTCAAACTGTCTATCTCTTTTTCAATGTTCCAATATATTGAGGGTATACCCACAGATATGGACTCCAATAATTCATCTCGGGGAAATGGTTCTCTTAACTCTTTTGATATTGATTGTGCAATTTGTATCAAGTTGTGTCTCACTGAAATCACAATATCATTGAACTGGTCTCTTGACACACGAAACCCTTTGCTATTTTGTCCCATCTTACTAACATAATGAAAGAGAAACACATACCCACACACTGCCATACATAGTCTCCATTTTTCATCAAACTTCAAATAATTTTCAATCTTTTCTATATCAATGAGAGTAGTCCAATCGTTAAACGTTGGACCTATAAAATACTCTGGCATCATATACAAATTATCTGATGTAAAGCATGTTAATTTCCTTACATTTGTGTACTCTGCAATATACATGGTAAGACTCTGATCCATTTTCACAAGGACATTCATTTCATGAAGCAAACAAAGACTTCCAACCAATGTTAATAATGACTCTATATTAGTTAGTCAAAAGAGAAGATCTTTAGCTTTGTCTACACTGAGGTGATGTTCATACATAACCCCTACTGATGGAACTAGTTCGTTTATAGGCTTTGAACCCAAGAGAACTGAAAACTAACAAGCCTTAATTTTATGTTAAACAGCTTGGAGCACTGTTTAACCTCCTTTCCACACTTTAGAGGGTTGCATAAATTGGCTTTCGAAACAGGTCTTCTACACTCTCACACATTTCTAATTTCCAATTTCGGGTTCGGATTGCGGAAGTCGGCTTATCGACTTACTAAACAGGGTTTCCGCACTTTCACGTTTTTTCAATTTTCGATTTCCGGATTGGATTGCAGAAGTCAACTTCTCAACTTTTGAAACAAAATTTTTGCATTATTCCACTTTCTAGTTCGATATGTGGAAGTCGGCTTCTCGAATTTTTAAACTTGCACTTCTTCACTTTTTCGGGTTCTGCACTCCCCTCTTCCGCATCGTTGATTCTAGCGGATTCGTCCTCGATCGTTGATCTGTCTCCAACTGTGGATCATGATTTGAATTGTACGAATCTTCATCTTTTTGCTGTGAAAATTAATTACGACTGCGGATCTATCGAAGATGCACATTCTTTGTCGAATTGATCACTGAAAGGATCAATTTCCTCTGCAAATTGGGGGTTATGGAAAAGGTAAGCTAGAGAAGTTATACGCAGAGTTATATGGATTGAAATTACATTAAACCCATAATGAATTCATATTTTCACAGAGCCGTATGAAGACATTAATTCAATCAAAGCATATGCAGAGTCTAATTCATTTTTCTTCATTCAATTTATCAAGAATTCGATTACATATAGAGACTCTACTTCTTCACTCCTCACTCACTCTTATGTGCACACGCCTCTTGTTCACTCATACACTCCTCTTCTACATTCAATCCCATTTATAACACACTTGAAAAACATGTCAAATCTGAATAGCTTGGATCTGGATACCTAATGAAAGTAAACCTATCAGCAATGATCTACCCTTGAAGAATTCCTCGCATGGTTCAAGGAGAACAATGGAAAACTACCACTTGTTACAATTTAAAACTAACACTATCCACTAACATCGAACAAAATCCATCTAGAAGTGATTACATGACATGTTGATTCATCAGTCAACGAATTCTGAGTTAGATGCTCCTGCATCACACTCCTAGGGAAGAAAATAATTATTCATTAAGTCTTCAAGGTACACATTGTACTTGGAAATTTCTTGCTCTGCCATCCAGGCTACATCTTCAGTAGGTTTATTCTTCCATTTGACTAAGTACTGAAAGAAGGTTTTGTTCCTGGTCTTCTTTAGAATTTTCTTGTCAAGGATGGATTCAATATGAGGTTGTTCTTTATGTGGAATTTGTTCTTGCCAGTCTATAGATGAATCATCTCCATCTAAATTCGTACCATCTATTTGGATACCTGCATCTCTAAAAGGATATAAATCTGAAACATTAAAAATTGGTGAAATCTGAAAGTCGAAAGGAAGCTCAATCTCATATGCATTTGCAAAAAACTTTCTTAAAACTTGAAAAGGTCCAATATTTTTAAGATTCAATTTATTATAAGTTCCTTTAGGGAACCTTTCATTTTTAACATAGGCCATCGCTAAATATCCAACCTGAAATTTTACTTCTTTTCTCTTCAAGTATGCTCTATGTTTATATTTTTCTGCACTTTCCTGTAATCTCTTCTTAATATTCTCCTATTGCTCATGCATACTAATTGTGAAGTCTTCGCCCTCTGCATTTCTCCTTTCCTATTTTCCCAAATCTCTAAGTTCATATACACCTCTTGGATGCATCCCATAAAAAATTTGAAAAGGACTCATACATGTACTTCTATTGCGTGAATCATTGTATGGGAACTTAGCATGAGCTAGAGCTAAGTCCCACTGTTTTGGATTCATACACAAGTTCTCAGTATGTTTACCAAGATCCTATTTACCACTTCATTCTAGGCATGAGTCTGAGGGTGATAAACAAGAACTAAAACTGATTTTATTCCCCAATTTCTTCCATAACGTTCTCCATAAAATAAACTTGGTATCTCTGTCAGACACAATACTCAAAGGCAACATGTCGAACGTCGACTTAATGATATTGTTTCCATGTATGTCAAAGGATGTGTCATGTGTGCACAATCATAACACAATTACAAAAGTTTGGAGTAGGAAAAACTATAGCACAATTACAAAAGTTTTGTTATTGGAATCGAATGAATGATATTGTGTCCATGTATGTAAAAGGATGTGTCATGTATGCAACAAGTAATACAAGTAACCAAAAGTTAGGTTTGTACGCTTCACTTTGAGTTCCTTCTCGTCCATGGGAAAGTGTTTCAATGGATTTTCAAGTGGGAGGGTTAACAATGTCTAGAAAGGGACATTATTACTTATATGTTGTTGTGGATAGGTTCAGAAAAATGTGCATTCTAATACCTTGTAAAAAGTAGATCACAATTGAATTGACTTCTCATTTGTTCTTCCAAAATGTATGGGTCTATTTTGGACTACCTACTTCTATTATATTTGATCGAGATTCCCGCTTCCTTGGGAAATTTTGTTCATCTTTATGGCAACTTATGCACACAAAGCTAGAGAAAATAACGGCATTCCATCCACAAACCGACGAACAAACTGAAATGGTAAACTAGACCGATGTACATTTTCTTCGAGGTTATTGTGACAAGCATCCTAAGCTTTGGGATGAGCAGTTACATTATGTTAAGCATTCCTACAACATAGCCATTCACTCTTCAACACAGAAGTCTCCATTCGAGACATGTTTTGGATATTTTCCAAAATCTCCCTTAGACTTTGTTTTTTGGAAGGATTTAGTTGAATGCAAGTTCATGTGGATAAAGATTTGAAGTTTATTCAGGAAATCCAGTCGATTCATCATACAGTGTTCCCCAACTTTTACTTCAAGAATGATGGTGCACTAAACATTCTCCCATTCTCCATTGATCTCAAAATTGCGATTTGACATAAATCGACTAATTTTAAATACTCTAACATGTTTTCTTGTAAATATTGACTTTCACCTAAAATAGGCCATAATTTGATTACTGTACCATATTCTATAGGTTTCACCAAAACATAAAATTGATTTGACATTGCGTGAGTAAAGCAAAATGCTTGTTGATATAATTTTGATGAATCTAATATACCTCCAATCTCTTCTCCTTGTACCTTGGCATTCCAACCGAAGTGGTGCACTAATATATTCAATTTTGATAAAAAGTCAACTTTCTATCTCTTTTTCAATGTTCCAATATATTGAGGGTATACCCACAGATATGGACTCCAATAATTCATCTCAGGGAAATCATTCTCTTAACTCTTTTTATATTGATTGTGCAATTTGTATCAAGTTGTGACTCACTGAAATCACAATATCATTGAAATGGTCTCTTGACACACGAAACTCTTTGTTGGTTTGTCCCATCTTACTAACATAATGAAAGAGAAACACATACCCACACACTGCCATACATAGTCTCCATTTTTCATCAAACTTCAAATAATTTTCAATCTTTTCTATATCAATGAGAGTAGTCCAATCGTTAAACGTTGGACCTATAAAAGACTCTGGCATCATATACAAATTATCTGATGTAAGGCATGTTAATTTCCTTACATTTGTGTACTCTTCAATATACATTGTAATACTCTGATCCATTTTCACAAGGACATTCATTTCATGAAGCAAACAAAGACTTCCAACCAATGTTAATAATGAATCTATATTAGTTAGTCAAAAGAGAAGATCTTGAGCTTTGTCTACACTGAGGTGATGTTCATACATAACCCCTACTGATGGACTCTAGTTCGTTTACAGGATTTGAACCCGAGAGAACTGAAAACTAACAGGCCTTAATTTTATGTTAAACAGCTTGGAGCACTGTTTAACCTCCTTTCCACACTTTAGAGGGTTGCAAAAATTGGCTTTCGGAACAGGTCTTCTGCACTCTCACACATTTCTGATTTCCAATTTCGGGTTCGAATTGCGGAATTCGGCTTATCGACTTACTAAACAAGGATTCCGCACTTTCACGTTTTTTTTATTTTCGATTTTTGGTTTGGATTCCGGAAGTCGACTTCTCAACTTTTGAAATTAAATTTTTGCCTTATTCCACTTTCTAGTTCGAGATGCAGAAGTCGGCTTCTCGAATTTTGAAACTTGCACTTCACTTTTTCGGGTTCTGCACTCCGCTCTTCCGCACCGTTGATTCTAGTGGATTTGTCCTCGATCGTTGATCTGTCTCCAACCACGGATCATGATCTGAATTGTATAGATCTTCATCTTTTTGCTGCGAAAATTAATTACGACTGCGGATCTATCGAAGATGCACGCTCTTTGTCAAATTGATCACTGAAAGGATCAATTTCCTCTGCAATTTGGAAGTTATGGCAAGCGAAGCTGCAAAAATTACACGCAGAATTATATGGAGTGAAATTACATTAAACCCATAATGAATTCATATTTTCATAGAGCCATATGAAGACATTAATTCAATCAAAGCATATGCAGAGTCTAATTCATTTTTTTCATTCAATTTATCGAGAATTCGATTACATATAGAGACTCTACTTCTTCACTCCTCACTCACTCTTATGTGCACACGCCTCTTGTTCACTCATACACTCCTCTTCTACATTCAATCCCCTGTATAACACACTTGAAAAACATGTCAAATCTGAATAGCTTGGATCTGGATACCTAATGAAAGTAAACCTATCAGCAATGATCTATCCTTGAATAATTCCTCGCAGGGTTCAAGGAGAACAATGGAAAACTACCACTTGTTACAAATTAAAACTAACCCTATCCACTAACATCGAACCGAATCCATCTAGAAGTGATTACATGACATGTTGATTCATCAGTCAATGAATTCTGAGTTAGATGCTCCTACATCACACTCCTAGGGAAGAAAATAATTCTTCATTAAGTCTTCAAGGTACACATTGTACTTGGAAATTTCTTGCTCTGCCATCCAGGCTGCATCTTCAATAGGCTTATTCTTCCATTTGACTATGTACTGAAAGAAGGTTTTGTTCCTGGTCTTCTTTAGAATTTTCTTGTCAAGGATGGCTTCAATATGAGGTTGTTCTTTATGTGGAATTTGTCATTTCCAGTCTATAGATGAATCATCTCCATCTAAAGTCATGCCATCTGTTTGGATACCTACATCTCTAAAAGGATATAAATTTGAAACATTAAAAATTGGTGAAATCTGAAAGTCGAAAGGAAGCTCAATCTCATATGCATTTGCAAAAAACTTCCTTAAAACTTGAAAAGGTCCAATATTTTTAAGATTCAATTTATTATAAGTTCCTTTAGGGAACCTTTCATTTTTAACATAGGCCATCGCTAAATCTCCAACCTAAAATTTTACTTCTTTTCTTTTCAAGTATGCTCTATGTTTATATTTTTCTGCACTTTCCTGTAATCTCTTCTTAACATTCTCCTGTTGCTCATGCATACTAATTGCAAAGTCTTCACCCTCTGCATTTCTCCTTTCCTATTTTCCGAAATCTCAAAGTTCATATACACCTCTTGGGTGCATCCCATAAACAATTTGAAAAGGACTCATACATGTACTTCTATTGCATGAATCATTGTATGTGAACTTAGCGTGACCTAGAGCTCAATCCCACTATTTTGGATTCATACACAAGTTCTCAGTATGTTTCCCAAGATCCTATTTACCACTTCATTCTAGCCATCAGTCTGAGGATGATAACAAGAACTAAAACTAATATTATTCCCCAATTTCTTCCATAACATTCTCCATAAAACAAACTTGGTATCTCTGTCAGACACAATACTCAAAGGCAACCCATGCAACTTTACAATTTCTGAAAAGAATAGTTTAGAAATATTGGTTGCGTCATTAGTCTTTTTACATGCACTAAAATGAGCCATTTTGGAAAATATATCTACCACAATATAAATTGAATCGTGACCTCTATGAGTTCTAGGTAAACACAAAACAAAATCCATCTTATGGAATCCCAAGGCCTAGATAGAACAGGAAAGGGTTGATACAATGTTGTGTTCTGACTTCTCCCTTTAGCATGTTGACAGATTCAGCATCTTTCAACAAATTTATTCACATCATGCTGCATATTTAGCCAAAAATAAAAATTAGTCACCAAAGCAAAAGTCATGTCTTGTCCAAAATGTCCTAATAGACCTCCACTATGATTTTCCTGAACTAAATTCTCTCTCATTGAACACCTTGGAATACATAATTTACTATCCTTGAATATTATACCTTCCTGCAACATATAATCTAACCACTCAATTTTGTTATGGGTAACTGGATTTTCACAGGAAGCATATATATCCTTGAAATCTAAATCTTCTTTTTACATATCAATTAATTTTTCAAATCCTAAAGTATTGACCTTAACTTCTTGCAATACCATATTTATCATGCTCAATGCATGAGCAACATTATTAGACTTACCACTTGTATTTTTGATAACAAAGGTAAATTTCTGCAAAAATTATACCCATTTAACATGTCTCTAATTCAATTTTGGATGACTATTTATGAACTACAAAGAATGATTGTCAGAATACAACACAAACTCCTCAAGCATCAAATAATGTCTCCACTTCCTAATAGCCTCCACAAAAGCATATAATTATTCATCATATGAAGAATATTCCTGTTTTATTTTCATTCAATTTCTCACTGAAATATCCCACTGGCCTCTGATCTTGACTCAAAACTGTTCCCATTGTTGTTCCACTAGCATATGTTTCCACTTGAAATGATTTTTCAAAACTGGGCAAAGCCAGGATAGGCTTCTCATCTATATTTTTCTTTAGCAACTTAAAATTCCTATCAGTTGCTTCTGTCCATTTCAAAGGTTGACTACTTCACCTGAAAGTATCTATCAAAGGTGCACAAATCTGACTGAAATTCTTAATGAACTTCCTATAAAAACTAGAAATTCTATGGAAACTCCTTACCTCATAAGCATTCTTTGGAATTGGCCAATTTAAAATCTCTTGTACCTTTGAGGATCCATCTTCGGTCCTTCTTCTGAAACTAAAAATCCCAAGTAAACTAACTCTTTCTGCAGGAAACTACATTTCTTCACATTTATCATCAACTTCTCTTTCTGCAAAGTCCTCAACACCAACTTAAGGTGCCTTAAATGTTCCTCTCTATTCTGATTGAAAATCAGAATGTCATCTAGATACACGATCACAAACTTTCCAATGAATTCTTTTAAAACATCATGAAAGTACTAGGTGCATTAGTAAGGACAAATGGAATTACTAACCATTCATACAATCCATCATTCATTTTAAATGTTGTTTTCCATTCATTCCCTTCCCTTACCCTAATCTAATGATATCCACTCTTCAAATCTATTTTGGAAAAATATTTTGAACCACTTAAACAGTCCATCAGATCATTAATTCTGGGTAAAGGGAATCTATACATGATAGTGATCTTGTTGATTGCCTTGGAGTCAGTGCACATCCTCCACTCACCATATTTCTTTGGACTAAGTACAATGGGAACTACACAAGGACTCAAACTTTCTTTTACCATTCCTTTCTCTAACAGCTCTTGTACAAGATGTTTGATTTCTTCATTTTCTTGAGGAGTTAATTGGTATGCTGCTTTATTCGGTAAACTTGGACCAATTATTAAGTCAATGTGATGACTAATACTTCTTATAGGGGGTAAATCATTTGGAAACTCATCCAAAATAATATTAGCACACTCATCAAGCAAAGTTTTAACATCAACAAGAAAATCATCTAAATTCATAGAAGTTAAAATTACCTTTGGCTTACCAACAAGGGAAAATGTATATCCTCCTCTTTCTGAACTTCTTGCAACAGTTCTTTGCAAGACATCAGCAAAATGTTTGAACTTGGACCTTCCTGAACTATTTCATATTCCAAGGGTGACAAAGTATGTCTCTTCCCATCTTTCTCCAGAGAATAAGTATTTTTCCTCCCATCATGAACAACTTTCCTTTCATACTACCATGGTCTCCCTTAGAGTATATGGCACACATCCATACGCATTATGTCACATAATACTTCATCTTTTTAAGTACCAATCTAGAATTCCACATTACACTACTCATTCACCAAGAGCTGATGTCCTTTATACAACCAAGACACTTTGTAGGGAGTGGGATGTTTCATCCTCTTCAATCCCAGCTTCTCTACCATCTCACTGGAAGCCAAATTATCTGTACTACCACTATCAATAACCATTTTACAACACTTACCTTGTGAATTACACCTTGTTCTAAACAAACTGTTCCTTTGAGATGGTTCATGTACTTGCTTCTCTGATTTTACCAAAAATCTCTTCAACATAAGATATTCTCCTTCCTCTGGAGGGTTATTCATCTTTGCTTCTTCTTTTGACTCTTATTGAGCCTCTGCAACATTCACATTTCTTTGACCTGAATACTGATTTCTTGGACAGTTCCAATACATATGTCCAATCTCCCCACAAGTATAATGCTTTACCTCTCTGTGTCTACCTCTTCCTCAGCCTCCTCTGAATCCTCCTCTCTAGGATGATTGACTGCTAGAACCTTCAGTTCCATATTTGCAATCCATACCTCCACTACTAGGATATCCTCTTCCACTCACTATATTTGTTCCCCTATTTTTATTTTTTTTTCTTAACAGTTTCTCTTCTACCTTTGAAGCTACCTAATATGCATCTTCTACAGTTTTCAAATTTAATAAATTGAGTTCATCATGTATATCATATCTTAATCCATTGATATACCTATCTACTCTTTCTATACCTCCCTATGTGTGTCCAGCTCTAATACTAAGTCTGAAAAATTCTTCTATGTATTCTTTTATAGTCATGGCCTTCTTTCTAAGGTTATGTAACTATCTAATAAGATTCAATTGATATTTCTTAGGCATAAACTAACTCTTAATGTTACGTAGCATCTTTTCCCAAGAGTTTATTTTTTACTTACCTCTTCTTTCTCGATGGATCTGGAGCTCATCCCACCAGATAGCTGCATGTCCCTTCATTCTAGTAGATACATACCTTACTTTCTTCTTGTCTTCAATTTCTTCCAAATCAAAATATTTATTCAGAGAATTAATCCAATCCATGAGTTCTTCAACATTGAAGTTACCTTCATACATAGGTACCTCCACTCTTGGTCTGCTATAGGCCTTCATTAGCATCTTTAAAAAGCTGACTTCTTCGAGGTCTTCTTCTTCATCATCAAGGGATTCTTCTTATTCATCACTATTATCTAAATTTTCTGAGTGGTTCTTTCTTTCCATAGATTCCAGTCTTCTCGTGTCTCTCTGTATGTCTAACTCTGCAGGTTGTGTTCCTCGACCACATCCTAGAAGAACCCCATGTGCTCGTCCTCATATTGGAGGCATCCTTCTACAAGATCAACTGATTCTCTAATACCAAAGTGATGGCACTCGTTCATTTACAGGCCTCGAACCCGAGAGAACTAAAAACTAGCAGGCCTTAATTTATGTTAAACAGCTTGGAGCATTGTTTAACCTCCTTTCCGCACTTTAGTGGGTTGCGAAAATCGTCTTAACAGCTTTCAGAATAGGTCTTCCGCACTCTCACACCTTTCCAATTTTCAATTTTCATTTCAGATTACGGAAGTCTGCTCATCGACTTACGAAACAGGGTTTCTGCACTTTCACATTTTTTTATTTCTGATTTCCGATTTGGATTGTGCAAGTTGGCTTCTTAACTTTTGAAACAGAATTTTCGCACTTCTCCACTTTCTGGTTCAAGATTGGGAATTCGGCTTCTCCACTTTTGAAACTTGCACTTCTTCACTTTTATGGGTTCTGCACTCCACTCTTTCGACGTCGATTCTAGCGGATTCGTCCTCGATTGTTGATTTGTAGCCAATTGTGAATCACGATATAAACTATACGGATCTTCATCTTTTTGCTCTGAAAATTAATTACGATTGTAGATCTATCCAATCTGCATGTTCTTCGTCAAATTGATCACTAAAAGGATCAATTTCCTCTGCAATTTGAAGGTTATGGCAACGTGAAGCTACATAACTTATACACAGAGTTATATGGAGTGAAATTACATTAAACCCAAAATGAATTCATATTTTCATAGAGTCGTATGAAGACATTAAGTCAATCAAAGCATATGTAGAGTATGATTCATTGTTCTTCTTTCAATTTATCAAGAATTCGATTACATACAGAGACTCTACTTCTTCACTCCTCACTCACTCTTCTTTGCACACACCTCTCAGTCACTCATACACTCCTCTTCTACATTCAATCCCCTTTATAACACACTCAACAAACCTGTCAGCTCTGAATGGCTTGGATCTACATACCTAATAAAAGTAAACCTATCAGCAAAGATCTGTACTTGAATAATTCCTCACAGGGTTCAAGGAGAGCAATGACAAACTACCACTTATTACAAATTAAAACTAACCATATCCACTAACATTGAACCAAATCTATCTAGAAGTGATTACATGACATGTTTACTCATCAGTCAACGAATTATGAGTTGGATGCTCCTACATCACCTACCAATGATTGGTACTCACTTTGAGTTCATCCATTCAATGAAATCAATCTTGTATCAACATCTTTTAATAGTTTTTTTTCCATCTGTAACACCGTCCGCAAATTGTTGAAACTATGTAAATCACTTAGGACTACAAAAAAAGTATGCATGAATCTCACATACAAGTTCTTCAACTTTTGAAACTAATGGAAACCTACTTACTATTTTAAATACAAGATTCATCTTAGGAGCCATACAATGAATATTGATCATAAACGGTGAAGCTAATAGTTGTAGTTTGACACAAAGTTCACTCCTTTATCCTTTCATGATTGATGATCCATTTGCTTCAACATTTCCTAAACTTTTTGCGATCATTAAATCATCCATACCACCAATTTCCTTCAAAGTCTTAAAAACAAGTTCATAAATATCTCCAGCTGTAGAACTCTTCTTCATTTTTTGAATCCCAAGTAGATATTCAAATGCATAATATGATCATTAACCATATAAATGCTCATGCATATCCATGAAGTATTATCAATAGTTGTAACTTCATCCAAAGATCGTGAAAAAAACCTGGCATTTGCAATATTCTCTTTCAACCCATCATTTTCTACTTGAGATAGATATCTTGTTCATTCCCAACCACTCGTACATACCAGTGAGAAGATGGAAAATTTGATACTTTAAGAAAAGATACATATTTCTCATAATCTATATAATCTATCATATGACGACCTCTAGATAATATGTGAAATGCAATACTTAATTGCTTCATCTTGGATAGTAAATTTATTTCCATTGTTTTTC
>LPNX011029985.1:4412-17941 GCA_001517045.1 Pseudotsuga menziesii
GTTGTTGTTTCTTGAAGTTGAGAAAAAATCCCCATGTTCTAGCCACCCATTATCAATATTGGGAATTAATAAGTTACTATGCCAATACATAAATTTGTTATAGTAACAAACACATTGACTGCTATATCATTAAATAACTTTGTAGGTCACTCTAAAATGGAGACAATATCTTACTAATATGGTAATTCAACACATGCACAATATATGCTTTATCAAATTATAAATAAAATGGTTCATAATTTCAACAGACAAATAATGCCATTAGATAACTTAATAGGTAAGAAATTTCTTGCAACAACTATTGTTCGTGAGATGAGGTAAACCTTGATCAACTCAAATATTAATACAAATTAAAAAATTATAATAATAAAATAATGTAAGGAATCTGAGTTTAATATTAGGAAGATATGCTTCAACTTTATATAAATTTGATTTTATATAGCTTATATTGATAATATTATAAAAAAATGGTGAATATAAAGATTGAAATGAGTGAATTAAGTAATTTTTTGGTTTTTCATTTTTTGAAAACTCAATCTTGTTGAAGTTCTAAATTATAGATCCCTTGTATAATTCCAAATTTAATGAAATATGTGTTTTTGTATTGCTGATGTTTCGGATGGAAAATTGTGAAGCACAGCGATGGAAGTTTTGACCTTTCCTGATCTCGTAGTCTGCTTTTGTGTTTTTGTTCTTGTCGCTGTCCGCGCCATTTTAAACATTTTGAATTGAGGATAAGTTTTTGATCGCCATCAGTCTCAAAATCCTTAGTATATTTGAGTTCCGCCATTGCAGCTCTGGAGCGGACTAAACTTCCGCGTTATAGTTTTTCTTTTGCCGATGTGTATCATTTATTTTGCTGATGGTTCTCTTAACGTTAGTTTTTTTTCTTCTCTGACTTTTTGACTGGTCTACGGAACCTCTTGTCCTTGTAGCCTCTGCCATTGCAGTGTTGTAACATACTAATAGTCCGAGACTATAGTAATTTTGAGCTCCGATGCTGGGATTTTTAATGTGTGTTTCGCCGACGGTTTTCATTGTACTGCGAAACTCGTAGCATCTTTGTTTCTCGCCATTGCAGATCTATAGTAGGTTCATCGTCGATACCTTAGTTGTCCTGCCACCCATTTTTTGATGTTTTTCCCACCGAGTGTTTTCACCGGGATATATATGTATATGTGGGATTGGGCATTATTCTATTATTATTCCTACGTACTCGTGCCTACGTTGTCCTTGTCGTTTCGAACTGGGCATTGTACCTAGCTATTGGGAACTCCTTCATGGGTGGCGTCACCATGGAAGCTTTCAGATTCCCCTTGTCAACTGCACAACTCATTTCTAGGTAGGCCAACCATGATTTTACCCTTTCTTTTGAGTTTTTGGAACTAGGGCCTCGTCCTTGCTTAGGTTTTTCCAGCCGTGGTCGATGGGCATATGTGTATCCAGGTTTATCAGCATATATGGTGGTTCACTTTTACACTTACCAAACAGGGGGGAGGGGGGGTTCTTGTTTTTCCTTGGTGATTATTGCAGAGCCGTTATGAGTTTTCGAACCTTTTCCGACTGTTTAGGAAATTGGTGCAGACGAGTGTTACGTTGTCTGCATCAGTTTTTCTGGGTTTGCGTATGGCCATCTCGGGGGGGATTTTCCTTTCTTTTGCAGTTGGTGGGCGTTTACCCTGGTTTTGTTAGAAATGACGGAGGGTTTGTTTTTTCAGTGATTTGGTTGCTCACGTGTTTTGGAACTAGGGTCGCATTTTTTCGAGGATAAGCCTCATTTGACGGGATTTATTTTTGAGTAGGGAGTTAGAACGTATTATATTGAAGTAGATAATGCCGAGGGTTTTAGTTTTGACCAAACTAGTTTTTCTTCACATATTGTCGTGTTTAGTATCATCAGTACAAGTTTTAAAATGTTAGCAAGGTTATGATGCCTTTTTTCGATCATGTTGATTTTAATCGCGGGCATGACGTAGGATTTTTTAGGACCTATCTTTTTGCAGAAGTATTTGCTAGTTAGCCCTGGTTTTGTAACTACATAGATTTATCTATGGAAAATATGGCCGAGGTAAATGCTTATACATTTTTTCTTCGTTCTTTGAATACTGGTTAACAGCTCAAAAAGAAAATCCTAAAGGCATTTTGTTTTGTGACAGGGCAACTTTTCCGAAGATGAGATGTCGAAAAGACAGAAAAAGAAAGCTCCCATTGCTGAAGGGGATCCTAAGGTGGACATTATTACAAAGGTTGAGTACATTTATGAGGATACTAGAGCCACCACCGGTATGGAACCTGACTACAAGTGGGGCGATATTTATAGACTGATTTCAAACCAGGAGGTTCTTGATACCGGGTTTGAAGAGTTAACAATATATTCTAATATTGAAAAATATTCCTTGATGAAGATAGCTACTAGGCTTGAGCTTTTCCCATGCTCAGAAGTGATTGGATGGATTCTGCCTAGGGCAGACGTGACTACTATGATTCTGGCCAACACTACCAAGCAGGGCTATGCTGCTTACAGCCCTGGTTATGTATCATTAGCTTATCACTTACCAAAATCCCAGGTTTACCTAACTGAAAATTGGTTGAAGGAGATTACCTAGACCTGGTTGAAACAGTAAACAGAATGATGATACCTGGTAAGAATTTTTGAATCAGGCCATCAGGGGAATATGACATAGCTACTCTAAGAACCCCTTATAGGTTTATTGCATTAATGTTGAACATAATTTTTGGGAGAGCTCACAGAAATTTTTTTAAGTTAGGATGGGTTCCTATTATATTCAGTGTAGCCACCCAAGGGAATGTATTCAACTGGGCGAACATTGTGTCCAACAGTCTCTCGGCTTGCATTGCTTCAGCTCTGGGAGGGGTGTCTCAGAAAAAATCTGAGTTCTACATGAGCTCCATATTAATAGATTGTATACTATGCACCTAGCCATTTCCAAACCTATGGTACATGTGGGACAGGGATAGAACCCCTGTGTACATAGCCTACAAGCTGTTATGGGCACACAAATATTACAATCATTATAAAGAAATTTGTGAACAATTTATTATGCCCTTGTATACATTGATTTTCTTGAAAGAATGTAATTGTATGTCTGAAGAGGCATTGAAAGTTGTTGAGGAGTATTCTAATTATTATTTGACCGATGAGGGGATGTATATTAGAATGTATGGTTGCTCCAGGGCACCTGCGTTGCTCCCCAAGTGTGCCATGGATTTTGTGTTGCATAAAGAAGTAGTCAGGTAGGTTTTCTTGGATGGTATAGGGAGCTTTTTGTTCGAGCACAAGAAGGAAACTTATCCTCCCATACCTTTCAGACTAGGAAGCTATAAGTTTTCAAAAGTTAAAATAGTTGATGAGTTTGTACAAGAATTGGAGTATTTCCACTTTGGGGAAATGAACTTCCATAGAAATGATTCTCAGAACAAAGTTGCAGAACATTGCAAGGAATCCAATATGCATTTTGAATATACAAACCATTGGGATAAGGATGAAGAAACTTTCAGAAATGTATAAAATATGACTGCATTAAAAAGAAGATTTAAAAAGAAGATCACCACTAAAGGTGGTTAGTGCCAAGCTGAGCAGAAGAAAGCTGATGAAGAGGAGGCCAGGAAAAGAGAAGAAGATGCTAGGAGACTAGCACAAGAGGCCAAGAGTTGGCTTAAGAGTGAAGAAGAGGAAAGGAAGAAAGCAGAACAAGACGCAACAAAGAATGCAGAAGAAGCTACCAAGAAGGAAGAAGAAGAAATAAAAAAGAAAGAGGATGAAGAGCTAAAAAAGAAGGAGGCTGAAATTCTAAAATTGACAGGGTCCACAACAGATCAACAAACTTCTGATCCTGCAAACACTCAAGAAGTGCAAGATCAGGATTGTCTTGACCCTCAAGAGCCTGCTGCAACTACTAGCAGCAATATAGGACAGGTTGTTGTTTCTGGATTAAGGCTAATACCTTTTGAAGAGAATAAAGGGGAAGAAGTCCTAGATTTCAGTACCATTTTTTATGACAGAGAAAAGAAGAGAATTGTGAAAAGAACTGAGAAAAAGGTGGAGACCGGTGGACAATCGGGGATGATGGTCACTGATAAAACCTTGGTACATGGGACAGACAAGATCCCAAGTGTGACAATCTCTGCTGGAGCAACATTAATCCATTCCTATAAAAATAATGTAGATTGAATAATGATAGACCTTGAGCAATCAAGGAAAAATGATGCCCAATTAAAGGACACTCTGAGGAAGGAGAGGGATGAAAGCAACAGATTGAAGAGAAAGTTTGAAGACATGCGTAATGAAGTGAAATCTTCAAAAGTAGAGCTTCAATCCCTCCAAGCAGACAAGATGTCTTTGGAATTTACCATTGAAAAGACAAGGAGAGATGATCAGGATAGCCTAGAAAAAGTGCAGCAGGATTATTAGCAGCTAAAGATAGAAAAGGATGAACTGAAAACAACATGTGAAAACCTTAAGACAGAAAGAGACCAACTGCAAAGCAAAGTTGGGGAATTGGAAACACAAAGGGCTACCATGGAGGAGACAGAAAAATAGTTTCACGTACAAGCACCAGAGTTTAAGGGACAAATTGCTTCATTAGCAGCATCTTTGAAAGAGGCTTAGGAACAACAAACCAGTATTCAACCTTTCAAAGAGCATGCCCTAACACAAAGAATCAAAATGCACCAGCTGCAGGTATCCATAGAAGAATAAAGATGCAAATTTTTGCAGGTGGATAATAGATTGGAAGAAATTTTGGAAACCACCTCGTATTTTGTAGATAGGTCTCAAGACATTTTGGAAGTCCTGATGGGAAGGATAGGAAGGATGGAGGCCAATGAAGAGATCATGGTAGACTTACTAGTAAAGGATCAGCAAGGCTTAAAGTAGGATTATGACTTGTTGGGATTTGTAATAAACACAGCAGAAGAGTTCAAGAAGGCTGTAAAGAAAACAAGAGGAGATTGCATCGAGTATTGCAGAAGGCTACTGATTACTTACAACCAATGCCAGGTGACTACTGAGCAGAGATTAGATGCATTTCAAGAACATCAACCATTCATAGAAATGTTACAGAATAGATATCAAGAGGATGAGCAAAGGATCCAACAAGTCAAGGTCCTGGATGCACAGATATTGAAAGATGAAGTGGCTCATTCAACAGTCAGTGTACAGTTGCTTGAGGATCAACTATGCCTAAGCTCAACAAGAATTGAAGTGATTAAAAATTAGGTTGCAAAGTTTGAAATCAACATTCATTTTCTCGAGCTTTCTGAATTTGAAAGCATAGCATCTGAAGCCCAAGCATGGAAAAGGTTCCTAAATAATCAAGCGAGGCCCTCTACCTAAAGTGCTTTATTAATTTGTTTAAATGTAACATAGTGTAAATTGTATGAGCGCTCAATATAAGACAATTTTAGGAGATGAAATGTTGGGGAAGCCCAAGAGTCATTTGGGGCAGCCCAAAAGTCTTGCCTTTTGTATAAGTATAGGAGAGTTAGATAGAGTGGGGACTTTTTCCCAGTAAGACTGGTGAGAACACATTGTAAGAGGAACTATTTCATTTTGCAATATACTATTATAGTTTTTCCTATTGGAGAAAGCTTCGATGGAATGTTCAAATGTTGTTCAATGGATGTTGTTGAAGGGAAACTATTTCATTTTCAGCCTTTGTTCATTAACTGTGAGACCGTTCTAACTTTTTGAACCTATGTTCTCTTATGAATGTTCTCTGGTTTTTTTTTATGATAATTTCCACTATGAGTAATGAATGTTTTCACAGACAATGAAGTATCTTGTTGTTCATCCATCTATTCATGTTTATGTGTTTTGAATCAAAGAACAACTACCTGTGCTTTTTCTTAATGCATGAACAGTAATACATTACTCATTAAATGATAATCTCACTCACTAGGGACAACTTAGTTAGTTTTATTTCCTATTGTGTGTGGTTTAGATGTGAGAGATTCTAAGACAATAGGTAAGAACCTACGCATCACATTGTGACCACTCCTCGTATTCTTTATCAATCTGTACTTTAGATAGGCACTTGCATATCATACTTAAAGTTAAAAAACACAAAAAATATATACGGTGGACCATGCCGCAACCAGTAAAACCTTTTAATTTTTGTTACTTGACCTACAGTAGCCAGACCGTAAACCGGATGGATTCCCCATACCAAATAGTCATAGGCTAGTTGGGAACGTTGACTGGGGAGAATCCCTTGCTGTTGTTGCCTGCGATTTTCTAGGCCTCAACATATACCAACTGTTATAAAACCAAGTCTCAAAAATATCATAAAAAGAGCATAAATAGATAAAAAGAGAGTAATCCATGCCTTAACAATTAATAATAGAGATAATTAGCAATCCTCTTTGGGGTAGGAACCTCCTTACACAATGTAATGAGTACACAATACAAGATACAACGATGACTAAAATGAAAATATCTCCTTCATATATATAGGAGACCAAGGTGTATAATAACAACTAATAGATTGTAACTTGTTAGTTTTTCAACATTAAGCTAGCATTATTAGGATCTTTAACTAAGAGAATAACAAGTAGAACAATTAAACACAAGAGACAATGAACACAGTGTTTTTCCTCGAGAAAACCATAAAGGATAAAACCCTGCAACTTCCTCAGAGATAGAATCAACACCAAAATAGAAAAGCCCAAAACAGTAAGTGACCTCCCAACAGCAATAACCTTCTTCTTGTCTAGCCCCAATGTCTTCTCCTTCCTCAACTATGCACTACACTTGAGTGTGTATAATTTGTGTGCTAAATAGAGACTCCAGCTCTCTATTTATACTAATCCTAGCATGACTAAAACCCTACTAGGGCCGAACTCTACTGGGAGAGTCTAATAACCCTAGTGCCCCAGAACTGCAGGGACTTTAACCTTTAGACAATCGGAGGTTTACCCATAATGACTTTCCATGACTTGTTTACATAGTAGATCCCCCTGATCGGAATATTGAGGCATGACAACATGACTCAATTACATAATAGATACATCATGGAATAAACATCGAGTTACAAGACATAAGATACATAGATGAATACATTCTGAAGTTACAAATACATCAACACTCCCTCTTAACTAGGAAGGTATTCTTTCAACACAATTTTCAGCACTGGTCTTCTTCTTTGCATCAATTGGAACATCTCATCATCTTCAAGTCTTCTTAGTCTTCAAGTCTTCAAGTCTTCGAGTATTCTTTGTCTTCGAGACTTCTTTGTCTTCAAGTCATCTTCTTCTTCAAGTCTTCTTCATCATGGGATCTGCATCATTATGACTACTAGCTCATCATTACTGGATCATCACTCAATCTGGATCGTCATCAAGTTTGGATCATCATCACATCTGGATCACTTGATCTGGATCATCATCGAGTCTGGATTATCATCACAACTGGATCGTCACTTGATCTGGATCATCATCAAGTCCGGATCACTTGATCTGAATCATCATATGCTATCTCATAATGGTGCTATCTCAATTCTTCTTGTCATAGGAAGTTCTACAGAGTCAATCCTATAGGCCTACCCTTCATGTAGGTCTTCATCAATGCTTATATCTGACACTTAAGTCAAGATGGCCTACCCAGCTCTTACATCTGACCTCATCATGTTAGAAAGGCACACCCAACACTCACGTCTGACCTCATCTTGTCAGAAAGGCCCAACACTCACATTTGACCTCATCTTGTCAGAATGGATCAGCATTTATATTCAATCATGTGTAAGCACATTGCATTTAAAAGGTTCTGAACTTACATCCAACCCCATCTTGTCGGAAAGGCACTGCACTTACATCCAACCCCATCTTGTCAAAAAGGCACATCACTCACATTTGACCATGTGTAAACACATCGCGCCAGAATGGCTAAGCACTTATATCCAACCTCATCTTGTCGGAAAGGATTTGCACTTACATTCAACCATGTGTAAACACATCGCATCGAAAGGGCATGCACTCACATCTTATCATGTAGGAACTAATCCTATCATCGCATCATAATGGCCCCCAGTCCCAGACTGAGCTACCTAGTAACTGACCAGGTACCTCCATTCCTAGAATGGCAGTTGCCCTTACATCTGACCTATTCGTCAGAATGGCCAACACTCACATCTGACATGGGAGGAACTTAATCCTTTAGCCATGACAGAATGGTTCAACCCTTACATCTAACCATGGAAGGAACCAATCCTCTCACCATGATAGAATGGCTCAGCCCTTACATCTGACCATGGAAGGAACCAATCCTCTCACCATGATAGAATGGCTCAGCCCTTACATCTGACCATGGAAGGAACCAATCCTCTCACCATGTCAGAATGGCTATGGGTCTCATCACTTTCTCTTTGAGGAAACCTCGATCTGGAGAACACCAAGCTTCCCCTTGAAGTACTTGAACTTCAGCCTAGCCAATGTATTCATCAATACATCAGCTATCTGTTCCTTTGTCGTAACATACTGGAGCTTCACTGCTCCCCTCTGCACCATATCCCTGATATAGTGATACTTGATCTCGAAATGCTTCGACTTGTCATGGAACACTGGATTCTCTGACAACTTCACACAAATCTGGTTGTCACAATGTATACAAGTAGCATCCAACTGAAGATCAAATATATCAGATAGTAGCTTCCATAGCCATACTGCCTCACAACTAGCTGAACAAGCTGCGACATACTCTGCTTCAACTGTACTTAGTGCCACACAGGATTGCTTCCTGCTAAACAAAGAGATCACACCTAATCCCATACTAAAGTAACACCCTGAAGTGCTCTTCCTATCTATGGCACTGCCTGCCCAATCTGAATTGACATAACCCTCGAGGTTAATCTTTTGATTCGACTCATACTTGAACCCATAATCAACTGTACCCCTCAGGTACCTTAGAATATGCTTTGTAGCAATCAAGTGAACATTTCTCAGATCTGTCAAGAACTGGATCAAGGTGTTCACATCAAAGCAAATGTTTGGTCTTGTGTTCATCAGGTACATCAAGGACCCAATCATCTGATGATACATTGTGGCATCAACCGTCTCTGATGAATCATCAATCAATAGATTCAGTTTTGATTCCATAGGTGTGGCCATAGCCTTGCATTCCATCATCCCAAACCTCTTTAGGATCTCTACTGCATACTTCCCTTGTCCAAGGAATATCCTATATGCACTCTGCCACACCTCCATACCTAGAAAATAATGCATCATACCCAAGTCCTTCATTTCAAACTCAATAGCAAGCTTCCTCTTTGTATCAACAATCAACCCATCCGCACCTGTCACAAATAGATCATCTACATATAGTCGAAGCATCACTGGGCTTCCATCTTCAACCTTGTAGTATAGGTTGGAATCTACTTTACTCTTTGTAAAGGCCAAACTGGATAGAAAACTTCCAATCCTACTGTACCAAGTCCTGGGTGCCTGTTTCAAACCATACAGAGCTTTCTTTAATTTGCATACATGAGACTCTCTATCATGTATCTCAAAACAGAGTGGTTGTTCTACATACACTTCCTCTTCCACTACACCATTCAAGAAAGTAGTCTTGAAATCCATCTGGTGTATCTTCCATTTCATCACTACAGCTAAAGCAAGTACTGATCTGATGGAAGTGTATCTGGCTACAGGTGCAAAGGTTTCTTCATAATCTATTCCTTCTTTCTGAGAGAAACCCTGAGCCACAAATATTTCCTTATACTTTTCAATGCTACCATCTGCAACATGCTTGATCTTGTAGATCCATTTGGAATTTACAACTGAATTCCCTTCTGGTCTTGGGACAACATCCCAAACATCATTCTTCATGATCGATTGATATTCTTCAATCATAGCATCCTTCCATTCTTTTCGTTCTGCTGCTTCTTCATAACTGGAAGGTTCTTCATCAATGAAATCACATATTAAAGCTACATACCCGGAGCAGGATCTGGTCCTCTTTCTTTCTCTGTGATTTTCTTATGGAGCCCCATATCTTTTTACACCTTGGATAAGTTCTCGTACCCAAGCAGGTTTCCTCTTATGAGGATTCTTCTCCAGAGGTGAATCTACAGGTCTTTGTGGTTCTTCAAATTCTCGATCTTCTTCTTGAGTTTCTTCATTCATGGTTGTATCATGAATTCTAGGCGCTTCTGCTTCTTCAGGTTCTTCAACAGGTATCTTTCTGGATTTGTTGTAAGCTATGTCTTCATCAAATGTCACATCCTTGCTGATGTCAATATTCTTTTATCCTGGAAAATATATTCTGTAAGCCTTCGAGCTTTCAGAGTATCCCACAAATATACCCTTCTTTCCTGAAGGATATAATTTTGTTCTCTTCTCTTTTGGAATGTGTATGTATACTAGACAACCGAATATTCTGAGATGGATGACTTCTGGTTTCTTGCCAGAGAAGACTTCTTCAGGAGTCTTATTCTCGAGTACTCTATGTGGAGTATGGTTCTGTACATACACTGCTGTTCTAGCAGCTTCCACCCAAAGATGCATAGGAAGATCTTGGTCATGAAGCATAGCTCTTGCAGCTTCCATGATAGTTATGTTCTTCCATTCCGCAATCCCATTCTGTTGTGGACTATAAGGAGTGGACAACTCCCTCTTAGTCCTTGATTCTTTACATAGCTCTTTGAATTCATTCGAAGTGAATTCTCCACCATTATCTGATCGAAAGGTATTGATCTTATTTTCAGTGTGATTCTTGATCAAGGCTTTGAATTCCTTGAACTTGTCGAATACTTCATATTTATTCTTCATGAAGTAAACCCATGTCTTCCTAGAAAAATAATCAATAAAAGAAACATAATATGCATACCCGCTTAGTGAGCTTGATGACATAGGACCACATACATCAAAGTGGATGATTTCCAAGATTCCTTTTGCTTTTCTTTTGCTATTTGGAAATGTCTTCTTTGTGTTCTTTCCTTTCACACATCCTTTGCATACCCCATCATATTTTGCTTGCATTTCTGGAAGACCTTCAACATATTTGCTTGCAAGAGGTAGTGCTCTGTAATGCACATGTGCAAGCCTTCTATGCTAAAGTTCACTTGGCTCTACTATGTCATGGACCAAGGATTTTTCTGGATGGCCCTTCAATTTGTATAAACTTCCTTCTTGTTCTCCAATCACCACTGCATCATCGATAGTCTTTCATCTTGGCCACATGATGACTTGACCATCTATGAATGCAACCCTTATTCCTTTTGCATCCAATACTGACATGGAGAGAAGGTTCTTCTTGAGTCCTGGAATAAACAATACTTCCTTCATTGTTAGAGATTTACCAGAGTCTAGTTTATAGGAAGATTCCCCATTACCTTTTATTGGATATTGGTAGTCATCTCCTAGATTCACCTTGTGAGGTGATTCATGTTCTGAAAGTCTCACAAAGGATTCCTTGAATCCAGTCATATGTTTGGAGGCCCCACTATCAATAATCCAATCATCACTTCCATGAGTAATGTTTCCTATGAGAGTGGAGATCAAAACATATTCATCCTCTCTTGAAGAATATTCACTTTCATATCTAGTTCTTTTCGATGAAGGTTCATCATCCTCTGTAGCATGACCATGATGTCTTCTCTTGCTTCCCTTCTTTTTGTGGGAGCTACTTTTGTTCTTAGGACAATCTCTAACAAAGTGTCATTTTTCATCACATGTATAGGAAATGAACTTAGACCTATCTCTAGGCTTTCTAGAGTTATTCCTATGATGAGAGTACTTCCTTCTATGATGGCTGGATCTGGGTTTCTTGGATTGTACTATGAGAGCTTGATCTTCACTTCCCATCTTCTCTTCTCGAGCTACTATCCGAGCTTCTTCTTGGTAACATTCTTCCCACAGTCTGCTGAACTTGACTAACTTCTTTCTAGCACAGATCCCTTGAATGAAAGAGTCCCATGTCCTAGGGAGACCATTCAAGGTGGTCATCACAATTTCTGCATTCTCCACTTCTTCATCTATTGCTTCCAATTGTTCCTTGATCTGAGAAACCCTTATGAAGTAATACTGGATGGTCTCTACATTCTGGATCTTCACATTCTTCAGTTGATTCCTTAGAGTCATCTTTTGGTTTATGTTCTTCCCTTCAAACAATTTGGTTAGGGCATCAAACATAGATTTAGGTTCCTTGAGAGAGGACACCTGAGGGATAAGGTGATCCTTGATAGAATAAAAAACGATCCTCTTTTCCATAACCATCTTCTTATTATATAAGGCCTTAGCCTCATCTCCCTCTGGAATTGGAACCTCCTCATGGATGTAGGAGTCCAACTCATTTTCTTCTAGGACCAGGGAGATCCTATACTTCTAGGCTCAGAATTTATCAGCTCCCTCAAGCTTTTCATCAAGCTTGGTATGATGAGACATCTTAAATTGAGAACCTCAAATGGAAATACAAAAGATTTAGATCTTACCAAGTCAAGATTTTGGATCTAGATTTGGAGCTGGAATCCTGCAGTACTGGATTAGGAACAAATTAGGGTTTTGCTTTTCCGGAGTTCTATCCACCCAAATTCCTTGAAATTTATCCCTAACTTCAATTTTGGGGAGGATATCAATCCAAGCCTGGGCTCACTGAAAAATTCCTCTTCTATGAAAAGCCCTAATTTTCGGCATCAGTGTCGGGTCCAAAACTAAAAAACCTCAGAATTGGATTTTGCTTCAACAGAAAGATGCACCCTAAGGAGGAGAGTTATTCCACCTTACTTTTTCTGAAAATCTATGGAGGAATATCCACAAACTAGGAAGCCCTAGTTCTCATAGCTGCACAGTGCCTTCTTCTCAAGTTAGCTCTAATACCATGTTAGTTTTTCAACATTAAGCTAGCATTATTAGGATCTTTAACTGAGAGAATAACAAGCACAACAATTAAACACAAGAGACAATGAACACATTTTTTTTCCTCAGGGAAACCATAAAGGAGAAAACCCCACAACTTCCTTAGAGATAGAATCAACACCAAAATAGAAAAGCCCAAAATAGTAAGTGACCTCCCGACAGCAGTAACCTTCTTTTTGTCTAGCCCTAGTGTCTTCTCCTTCCTCAACTATGTGCTACACTTGAGTGTGTATAATTTGTGTGCTAAATAGAGACTCTAGCTCTTTATTTATACTGATCCTAGCATGACTAAAACCCTACTAGGGCCGACCTCTACTAGGAGAGTCTAACAACCCTAGTGCCCTGGAACTACGAGGACTTCAACCTTTAGACAATCGAAGGGTTACCCATAATGACTTGACATGAATTGTTTGCATAATAGATCCTTCCGATCGAAACATCGGGGCATGACAACATGACTCAATTACGTAATAGATACATCCCGGAATAAACATCGAGTTACAAGACATAAGATACATAGATGAATACATTCCGAAGTTACAAATACATCAACATAACAAACATAAAATAAGATAATAATTAAATAATTAATAATTACGTTAACTAAGTTAGGTTATGAAATGAGGTGTCTCCTCAACATTAAATGCCCAAGCCATATTTAA
>LPNX011029985.1:18131-33210 GCA_001517045.1 Pseudotsuga menziesii
TTGGTATCAGAGCCACATTGGCTGATCCGGCCTTTGGCCATTAATTTCATACCTTGTCTATTTTTTGTGGCTTTTAGCCTCACTTCAGGGTTTCCCTAAAATATTGAATTTGCCACTGCCCACGCTTCCACCTGCAGTTTTTCCCCCTTCTCCTCATGCTCTGTCAGCTCGTTGCCGGTCTTCTCCATTCTCTCTGCACTTTACCATTTTTCACAATCCATCCTCCCACCTCCCTCCACCTTCATGCCACCTCCTTCATCCACTACGCACCTCCACCTTCATGCCACTTCCTTCATCCATTGGCCCTCCTCCACACTCCACCATTCTCCACTCGTTCTTCCACCATTGCACTCACCTCCATCGTGTCGCGCTCTCCATTGTCCACCATTCTGCTCCAACTTTCTGCACTCACCCTCCACTGCTGCACACCCCTTTTGCATCTCCCCTCTCCCTCACCGCCGCATTTCCCTTCACATCGCCATCGGTACCCCACCTCTGTTCTCCATCGCTGCATCCATCCTCCATCCTTGCGCATCCATCCCACTTCTGCACACCTCCACGGGCCACCTCCTTGCTTCCCCCTCCATGCCCTTAGCCTCCTCTAATCGCCATGCCTCCTCCATCGACCATCCCCCCATACACACCCGCCACCCCTCATGCCTTCCACCTCTTATGCGCACCCCTGCCATCGCCTCCCCTCACACCGTCATCACACCTTCCGACTTGCAAAACACAAAAAATATATATATATATATATATATTATAATATAATATATATAATAATATATCATATTTATAGTATTTAAAATTGTTTTGTTATATTAAATAATAAAATAAAAATTTATTATTTAAAAAAAAAACAACTATATACAATTACTATATAGTTTATATTTAAAATAATAATAATATTATTAATTAAATAATTAATATTTATTATTAAAAAAAAAAGAAAAAAAAGGGATCTGTCTATCATCAAAAAAGCGAAATAAAAGAAGTCAAGACTATAAATATCGTCGAAGAAGCCAAAATCCAAGGAAGATTCGTTAAGAAATTAATAGCCATCTATCAATAAGTAAAAAAAAAAAAATTAGAGATCATGGAATCTGGGTTGCGACTACAAATAGAGAAATTAGAAGCCAAATTAAAGCGTTATCTAAGAGACAATGAAGAATTACGAGACACAAATACGAACTCGGAAATAATAATTAAAATACATGAGATGCAAAAAGAGCTCAAGGAACAAAAAAATTTCAAGCAGAAAAATCATATAGAAAAATTGTCTACCCAAATTGAGAAATTAAAAGACGAAAACAATTTTAACCAGAGATTGAAAAATCAAGATATAAAGAAAGAAATAAATGGTTATGAAGCAGAAATAAAACGGTTGAACAAAATCGTTAGAGACAAGGGTGAAGAACTAACACAGATACGACATATATTAGAAAATCAAGAATCAGTGATCGACCAGTATTGACAACATATAAAAGTTATTCAACAACAAAATGATGACTCTAAAAAGACTCATAAGTAGGAGATCGCAAAAAGTAATAAAACACTATCCAACAATTCCGAAGAAATTTTCAGATTAAGGAATCATAACAAAACATTAGTCATGAAAATTAAGAAGTTGAAAAATAATTGGAAGACAGAACAATCTACAGAAGACATTGAAGGGAAACTTCTAGACAAGCAAGAAGAAAATAGTTGCATCATAAGTCATAACAAATATCTTAAGGAACAACTTAAGAAGTATGAAGTTGACAGAAAAGCACAAGTAGAACTGATTAAGAAGTTTCAAAATGATTACGTGCAGTTGGAAAACAAGTTGGAAAAAATACAGAATGAAACCTTAAAACCTCAAGAAATGAAAATACAACTTCCAACTAGCATCAATGCTAAAAAGACGACACTCATAAAATAAAGTGACATTGTGAAAATTCCCTATCGACACCCCAACCATAAAAACCAAAATTCTAAAAAGTGGGAAATGTTGAAAGATAATGATACTAATATGATCAAAGCTCCTGACGAGAGATCAGTAGGGAATCCCAACAGTCAACAACAAATCAATTTAGTATGGATTGACCCATCCACATATCGAAATTTATGCTCTATACTTAGCAGTTCATATCAACATGTTTCATCAGCCATGACATCACAAAGAACGACATGAAAACATTATAAAGCTTTGAGGACAAATCCTTTCTAAGAGAGTGGCAATGTAACGAACATAAAATAAGATAATAATTAAATAATTAATAATTAGGTTAACTAAGTTAGGTTATGAAATGAGGCATCTCCTCAAGATTAAATGCCCAAGCCATATTTAAGGCAGGGCCACCATTTGTAGCATATTATCTCTTATCTTATCATTAATATATATATTTTCCTTATGGCTTATCTCATTTACCAAGTTTTCTGGTAATATCATTTGTATGAGCGAATAATTATTCGGCTCATAGACCCAAGATGACATGAATAATATGTAATACACCACAACATAGGGGGTAATGTGCCACCCTATAGGGGGGAATCTGTCCAACATTTAGGTCTTAACATTCTGGAGTTAAGACATAAGTTTGATGCGCACGGTCTAGGTTTGGTAATATTTTTCTAGATGATGATAATATTGAAGTGAATTTGTTTGGGAGAAAATCACTATTGTTTTTAAAGTTATGAGTATTCTGTTAATTGTGCACATGTGTGATATGTTCATGTTAATAATTTGAATATGTTATCAGCTACTATTAATGTGTTATATGTTTTGTACATAAATTGAATGTATGGTAGATGACTAACAATGATTGCCTCAAGTCCCTTAATCATTATGGAAACTTAGTTCTTATAGTTCCCATAGATGCCTCAAGTGAGACTTCATATGCTTGTAGGTGATTCTAGAAGGGCTAGTTTCTAACGGTTTTATTGGTGGGTTAGTTTTAGAACCCAAGTATTCTCACTACATGACAATAAATGCATTATTTGCTGATATTGAGATCTGCAACTCAAGGGATAGTGGAGGATAGATAATGGTTCTATGGAGGCCGACGTTAGAAGAGATAGACCAATGATTATACAACAATAAACTCAATTTTTCCAAAAACCAATACAAACTCGCACACCTTAGTGTAAGAGAGTGGTTGAAAAGGCATGTATCTTCAGATATCCATGAATTTGTTTTGTAGAATTCCCAATAATATTGGTGGAGTGGCTATTGTGTTCATCCAAGTAGAACCTGAAGTTTTGTGTTGTTGTGGAAAGAGATGGGACCCCTGAATTGATTCGACAAGTAAATATTGTAAGCAACCAGATCTTGCACATAGTATATTTTTGGTTGGATAGTGTGCTTAAGGGTTATGTTATAGGATTTACTATAGACTACACCCAGGCATACAATACTACTGAAGTTAAGTTTTTTAAAGGTCTACGTGGTGCATATTTGATATATTTCTCCACTTGGATCAATATGTTGTTTTGTAGTAAGGGTATTTTAATGTTGGAATCCGATCACTAGGGTCCTTCCCACGCATAGGGGTACTGCGGGATAACCAGGGATTATCTAATAATATGGAAGGGATGCACAAGATAATGCATAAATAATGGATGAAATAATATTTTCGATAAATGAAAAATATATGATGATATATGAGATCATAGTGTTGCATGGTGTAAAAATATTTGAATCAGTGGGAAGAGGACTATGACTGACAGAGAAGAGAAATAAATAAATTTTGAATAAAGAGACATTATCTCAATGTTTGAGATTACAGGAATATTGTGCAGAGAAATCAAGGAAGAGGATACTTAGCTTATCCCAGTAGGAGATGATCCATTGCATCCCAACAACAATACTCGGGTTGTTCCCTACATCGAACCCATTAAACAATTGTCTAGAAATAAGAAAAGAGTTGTCTAAAATTAGACAACCTAAGAGTTATTGCACCATTGGATCCCATGGAAGCAATAAGGAATGAAGATATGGATAATCTATACAATATGATTGTGCAGATGGATCAATATATCAATCCTACTATCGATATACTACTCAATTGGTGCAATATTAGTTCATATGTGTCAAAATCAGGATCAGGCTTAAAAGATTGGAAGTAGAGGATGCATGGGATACATACCAAGAGGTGTGCACTCATCATTCGTTCCTTGCACTGGATTGGAATTGAGGTTTATCATCCCACAAAGTATGATGTATTAACTGATATAAATTCATTTGTCAAATAATTTGAAGTACATATTCTAGAACATCAAAGGATGCTTTCCTTGGATGTCATGTTAAGAGCGATTCCAAAGAGATGGTGGAACACACATTAATACAATATAGAGTATTGGAACCAATGAACAAGACTATTGCAGATCATATTAGGGACTAAATTTGTTGTGTGGAAGTACACTAGGAAGAGTTTCTATCTGAATCATATGATGCAGTGCATTATAACATGGAGGTCATTACCCAAGCAACAATGGACACACTTGTTTTTTCATACTCTAGATACAATTCTAAAGAGTTGGAAATGTGTAGAGGAACCAATGATTGGAAAGATTTGGCATGAAACTTTAAGGTAACTTTTAGTTTCAAACATGAAGATCCTTTAGAAGATACAATATTACAGGTTATCAAAGAGAATATATTTTCACTAGAAAACATTCCAAAGACACTATGTAGCGTGCACATACCAGCGGTGATTGTGTGAGAAATTTTGGAGTGTTATAATGTCGTTGAAGGAAACTAAGAGGATGAGTACTTGAGAAAATTGCAAATCCCAAAAACTAAAGGAGAGCGTGCAGTAGAAGGACCTGAGATTGGATTTGTTAATTATACACAACCATTGAAGACATTGTTGGGTGCTATAATGTCTGAATTAATTCACCTAATATTTAATTATCAACCGAGGTTGGTAAGCTTAGAGTTGACACAAAATATATGCAAAGGTAGAGGGGTTATTATAGTGTCGTGGAAATATTTTAACAAACAAAAGATCAAAAGATCTTTTAAAATGAAAAACCGAGTCAAAATCCTAAGAATTCAACTATTAAGTCAATTAAACCGAGACAAAATATTAGACTAAATATTTAATAATTTATTAAACTGGAAATGATATTATTAACAACTAATCTTTAACTTGGAAACTAAGATGGAAGGAAAACCTAATTAATAAGTAAGTAGAAAACTTAATAAAAGAAATATCTTTATGTTTTGCTGTACAAGTTCTTTCAACAATAACACAATGTAAAAGGAACAACCTAAAAACATACTAAGGATATCACATACAATACTAAAATTACATGCAAAGGAATAAATTAATCTAAAGGCATAAACACAAAACAATACATTAGTAAAGAAATTAGAAACAATATCCAGGGAACAAAACACAAGGTAGCTTAACACATGCTCAAGGTGAAAAGAAGTAAAGAAAATAATAAATCGTTAATACATAACCTAAAACAATTAAACTTTAACTTCAATGTTAAACAAAACTATCATGTAACTATTACAGTCAAAACATAATTCAGACATTAACAAAACAGAACTGAAAACAATCTCAAAATACATAAAGAAACTCTAAAAACGAAACTAAGGGCTGAATGACAGACTGAACTGTGGGTTTGCAAGGAGTGGTTAAATAACAGGCTGAATAGGCTGTCCAAATGACAGTCTACATAGTTAAAATAATAAAAACTAACATAAATGAGCTAATCTTCAGCTGAATTTGTGCAGATGCAGATCTAATGCATGGAGACAATAAGTAAACCTGCTTATTAAGCAAATTCAACAATTAAATAACCTTAAACAAATTCATAAACATAAGGAAAACATTGCATATTAATAAACAAACTAGAATTTAAATTTCACAACTGATAACTTGTAACAGATAAGAAATAAACAGAACTGAATTCAAAAGAAATCTATCTGTTTATGCCAGAAATTGTTTCCAGACTACAAGAAAACAAGCCAACATAATCTCAAATATCTCAATAAAACAAAAGAAGGTTTTTAGAGTTTTTTAAGGTTTTCTAGTTGTGAAGTTTGATGACAAGAGGGAATACATTCATAACCCAAATAAAAAATAAATCACAAACATAGAAAAACTGAGATGCATAACATAATAACCATGTATCCAAAAAACAACAACACTGAGGTTCATCCACAAATGGCAAGCACTACAAGCATAAAAACTTTAAACCAGCAATGAAATTACCAACTAAGTAGCTAAAACAAGCTATAAATGAAGCCAGAGAACAAACTGAAGGGTAAATGGAGCATATATTTCATAATCAGTCTTTCATATACACATAAGAGTCATTTACTTAGCTTATGGACAAGTCTGAAGACCTCCTCTTGCCAGCCAAAAAGACAAACCCTTAGTCCTCTTTGTGACATACATTAATACTATCCTTCACAATTTAGTTAAAAACTAAACCCTAACTGCTTTCATCCTACTCATCGAAATAGTTCTATCAAAATAATAATTACAAAAATGAAATATCCTTTCAAAACATAACTAATAACTGATTGTGTTAACAAGCTTCATAGATATTTAGTTGCCTCTGCTAACAAGGCTATCCCTTCTAGGGCTTGGGCCTTTCTCCTAGCCTTCAGTTGCTCTGCTTCCATCTCTGCCATCTTTCTAGTGAGTTCTTCATTTTGTTGATGTATATCTTTTATGGTTTGCTTTAACATTGTAAATTGAGACTTTGTATTTCTTTTCCTTTTCAATGCCTCTTTTGAGACTGAAATCAGCTCCTGATAGTGGCTATTCACCTCATCCAGATCCTCTCTGAGTCCTCTATTGGCCATAACCAAGCCATCATTTATCTCTTGCATATATTTCACCTGATATTTATATTGTTTTACAGTTCTCTGTAAGTTCTCTTTTTCTAAATCAAATGCTTTATTTCCTGCTATACTTTGCATCTCAGTGGGAAGCCATGGAAAGTTTAGTCTTTTATAGATTTCTTCATCTTCTGGCAGCAATTCTATAGGAGTTTCATGAAAACTTAGGTTTTATTTAGTCTCAGTTTCACAGGGAACATTTTCATCCACTATAAGCTTGTTTTCTTAGTGAGAAACCTGTATCTCACCTTCTTGTTGTTCTTTTAACATTTGACTTCTTATCTCTAAAAATACATCAGACAGTTTAGTCTCATTAAGGGCAGATTCTCGTTCTGATTTCATTGGCATTTTTCCTTTACTGTCACCCTTATCAACATCTAATTTTTCATTAGAGGAGGAGTCATCTATCACAGTTACTCCTTCTTTATTCAATTTAGGGTTTAGCAATTTCTTCATATTCATCCTGAGCTTGTTTCTAGGTCTAGTCTTTGGTCTCCACCCAGGAGCAAGTTCCCCTATCATTTTGAAAGTTTTTCCCTGATAAGTGACTAAGGAAAATTCCATGACTTTTAGCTTCTTTTTCTTTGGTACTGCTACCTCATCTTCTTGGATGTGAAATTCCTTTTTAGTGCCAACCTTAGTTTCATCAATAATAGGAAGTTTATCCTCCTCAAACAGGTATGTCTCATCCTCTGATAAGACTATAATTGGACTTTGCTTTTGGACTTTAGTATCCTCTTCATCACTTGAAACTTTCTCTGCAAGTACAATCTTTTCAGCAACAAATGTCTCTACTGGTGCATCATCCTAAATAGGCTTGGTCTCCTTATTATCAGACTGCAAATCTTTGCTCTTAATATCATTTAGATGTTGTAAAGACTCACAATCTTCTTTTGCAGGCTCTGCAACTTCCTCCAATTTAATACTATCTTCATCTTTAACCTTTATCTTCTATCCTAACTTTCTAATCAAGGTCTGTCCTTTATCAGCTTGTTTTCTATTAGACTATCCTTCTTGACTATTTTGAAACCCTGACCAAAAAAGGAAGTATTCCCAAGTTTTTCCTTTACTCTACAAAACACTATTGATAATTATTTTGATAAGTCCATGGTGAAAAATGGACTGTCTAGTATGATTTTGGTGTTCCTTGATTCTGCCAGACATCTTCTGTAGGTTCTTTAGCAAGGAAAAGGGCAGGTTCATCTTTGACTCATTGCTAAGGTGTTGAAGAAACCTAAAATGGTATTTAAAAATGAAGGCATACCTTACTTCACATGTAATATAACTTTGTAAAACCTTAATAGGTTCTACCCATTCATTCCTGAAGTTATGGATGGATACACCCTTACCCCAATTTGAAAATATACCAAGTAGTAGGTACCTTTGTGCATTAAAAGTGAATGGCACTTTCTTGAACCATAGCTCTCCCTCATTTTTAACTCCTATTGCCTCAGCTACCAACTCTTTGGTCAATTTGAATTTCAAAGTATCAAAAGATACAGTTGCTTTGTCATAGCACTGGGCAAACTTATGGGAGACCTCTGCATTATATCCATCAATTTTCTTGAAAAATATCAACCATCCTACATTTTCAAATAGCTCAGCACATCCTAGGAATTTACCTATCCAACTAAGATCAGTGGGCTCAACCCTATTAGTTTTTCCACTCTTCTTCATTTTCCCTATGATTTGCAGCACCTGTCAATAATCTCACAGTCTAATTATCTTCAAATTCGCACAGTTTTGGTAGTCTATTTATCTTCAAACTCTCACAGTCTGACCTATCGCCAGTTTAAGAAATGTTTTGTACCAAGTTTCAATAATTTGACCTAATCACATATTCAGAGACCTCCAATAGTTCTGCTCTAAAATTTACTAACTTAAATGATGAATACTCAGATATATTGATTAATATATCATCATTCAAAGTCTATTGAGTGAGCAAATTCATGTATTTCGTTAGAATTTTGACATTATAGGCTTTATCAAAAAAACCCCCAAATTTAACAAACCCTATCAAATGTCACGTGAGGTACCTACTCAAAATCTTAATACAGGCGCTAGAAGTTGATCCCTTGAAAGGTTAGGTGTCGAATTGCACGTTCTAGCTGTCTTCAACTGTCTAGAACACTTCGAACTGTCACCGCTGGGAAGCCCTAAGTATTCCTTCAACTATCAAAACTATGATTTCTTAGCAATATGTCTCCACCATGACTTTCAATGCCTTCGTATTCTTCAGCTTAGGAACCTATCCCCAAAAATTCTGCCTCGTTCCACTCACTGTCATCATTTGCCATGAACTTGCATACAATTGCCACAATCTCCCTCACACGATGACCAGACACCTGTTTCAATGATTAGCCTGGCAAGACACATATCAAATGTGATAATTGATGTGGTTAACACCTTAGGAATGAAACCCTCAAAAAAATCGGACTGAAAAATGACTATTTTGGCACTTGCCACTTTCTTGTAGCACGCTAGTGCATTAATTTCTCTCTTGCGCTACAAGAAAGTCCAAACACATAATTTCATGTCATTTAATCACTAATCCAGTTTTAAGACTTGGTCTATATGATTAATATTGATCTTAGTGTCATTAATGAAACCATTAATCAATATACACCTTATAGAACCCTTCAAGAATTAACTCCAAGCAAAATTTATAAAAAGTAAGCTTAAAAATAGGAAAAATCAAAATGTTGAAAACTAAAAGGCATAAACTCAAAATTAACCTTTACACCAAAATTTCCTAGAAGTAAAAATATTAGCAAATTTCAAAAACATAAACAAAAGCATAAAACTAAGGAAGAAAAAATCATGGCCTAACATCTGGCTCCTGCTGCGGGATGAAGTCCTCCTTGTGAGGCGTCAAGAACCTGTAGACCAGTGCGTTCTTTCCTGCTACCTGGTAATCTGCAAAATTTCCATTGGGTTATGGATTCCTTATTTTTTTTTACTCACACCGGTATATATAATGAAAAACTAAAATTCCCCTCAAAAACTGTAGAAATTCTTGAGGAATCGTCCATTAACTGGACTTGACAATTCCTCACCCTCCAAAGTCTGTAGGGAAAAAGTGTTATTTTCCAAAAACTTAGATACTAGGAAAGGGCCAAACCAGAGGTTGTGAAATTTGTCGTGTTTCCCTTTTTGCTCTTTCTTGGCATCCCACCTTAGAACCATGTCACCAATTGAGAAAGTGTTATCTTTGATTTTCCTGTCAAATCTTTCTTTTATCTTCAATCCGTATAACTGTGCCTTTTCTTCCACTTTTTCTCTATTCTGCTGCAACTCTAACATTGCATAAATCCTTCTCTGCATATCATTAGGTTCCTCCTGACAATCTTGAAAGAACTTCATCACTGGAATGCCCAACTAAGTAGGAAAGACTGCATCTGTACTATACACTAATTGGAAAGGTGAAGTTCCAATTTCTTGCTTGATTGTTATTCTATCATCCCATAATGCATATTTCAACATAGAATCCCATCATCTCTTATTATACTTCAGCAGTTTCCTGATGCTCTGAATGATATTTTTATTGGAGGACTTAGCTAAACCATTACCTTGGGGATAGTAAGGAGTTGAATGTTTCAACAAGATACCATTCTTTTCACAAAATGCTTCCATTGTCTTAGACTTAAAAGCTTTTGCATTATCTGTTACTATTTTCTGAGGACACGCAAACCTACTAAGGATATTTTCTTCAATAAATTCCATAATCACCTTATCTGTGGCATTCCTAGTAGGGATAGCTTCCACCCATTTGGTAAATAAGTCCGTTGCAGTCAAAATCCACCTGTGTTGTCCCGAGGAAGATGGATTTATCTCTCCTATAAAATCCAAGCCCCACTGCTGGAAAGGAGCACTTACTGCAATTGGTTTTAAAGGTAATGACAACAATTTTTGTTTGCCAACAAAATGCTGACAAGGTATGCAAGCTCTTACATACTGATAAACATCTGCAAACAAAGAGGGCCAATAGTATGCAGCTCTTAGGATCTTGTATGTTGTTTCCTTCCAGTACTTGTGACCTCCATAAGCACCATCATGAGATTCATGTAGATCTTTTATGGTTTGTTTTAACATTGTAAATTGAGACTCTGTATTTCTTTTCCTTTCCAATGCCTCTTTTGAGACTGCAATCAGCTCCTAATAGTGGCTATTCACCTCATACAGATCCTCTCTAAGTCTTCTATTGGCCATAACCAAGCCATCATTTGTCTCTTGCATATATTCCACCTGATATTTATATTGTTTTACAGTTCTCTGTAAGTTCTCTTTTTCTGAATCAAATGATTTATTTCCTGTTTTACTTTGCATCTCATTGGGAAGCCATGGAATGTTTAGTCTCCTATAGATTTCTTCATCTTCTGGCAACAATTATGTAGGAGTTTCATGAAAACTTAGGTTTTCTTTAGTCTTAGTTTCACAGGGAATATTTTCATCAACCATCAGCTTGTTTTCTGAGTGAGAAACCTCTATCTCACCTTCTTGTTGTTCTTTTAACATTTGACTTATTATCTCTAAAAATACATCAGATAGTTTAGTCTCAGTAAGGGCAGATTATCCTTCTGATTTCATTGGCCTTTTTCCTTTACTATCACCCTTATCAACATCCAATTTTTCATTAGAGGAGGAGTCATCTTTCACAGTTACTCCTTCTTTATTCAATTTAGGGTTTAGCAATTTCTTCATATTCAGCCTGAGCTTGTTTCTTGGTGTAGTATTTGGTCTCCACCCAGGAGCAAGTTCCCCTACCATTTTGAAACTTTTTCCCTGATGGGTGACTGAGGAAAATTCCATGACTTTTAGCTTCTTTTTCTTTGGTACTACTACCTCATCTTCCTGGCTGTGAAATTCCTTTTTAGTGCCAACCTTAGTTTCATCAATAACAGGAAGTTTATCCTCCTTAAACAGGTATGCCTCATCCTTTGACAAGACTATAATTGGACTTTGCTTTTGGACTTTAGTATCCTCTTCATCACCTGAAACTTTCTCTGCAAGTACAATCTTTTTAGCAACAAATGTCTCTGCTGGTGCATCATCCTGAACAGGCTCAGTCTCCTTATTATCAGAATGCAAATCTTTTCTCTTAATGTCATTTAGATGTTGTTTAGACTCACAATCTTCTTTTGTAGGCTCTGCAACTTCCTCCAATTTAATACTGTCTTCATCTTTAAACTTTATCTTCTGTCTTAACTTTCTGATCAAAGTCTATCCTTTATCAGCTTGTTTTCTATTAGACTGTCCTTCTTGACTATTCTGAAACCCTGACCAAAAAAGAAGTATTCCCAAGTTTTTCCTTTACTCTGGAAAAACTGTTGATAATGAGTTTGATAAGTCCATGGTGAAAAATGGACTGTCTAGTATGATTTTGGTGTTTCTTGATTCTGCAAGAAATCTTATGTAAGCTCTTTAGTAAGAAAAAGGGTAGGTTAATCTTTGAATCATTACTGTTAGAATATAATCCGTCAGGATTATTGTAAATAAATAATTAAATAGGAATTTGAATAGTTGCCCGGGAAGGTGAAAAGGCTGGTTCTCAACCGCCTCATTGTAATCTATAAGTTAATGTTTTAGTCGTGAATAGAATCGAATCAGGAGTTATTACCAACAAGTGGTATCAGAGCAGGTTCCTGCCATAACTCCTGCTGTTAACATTTCAGTCCTGGCACCCTGTATGCTCGCCAGTCTGCCCTCTGCTCTTCCCTCCTGCCAGTGCATGCATTGCATGCGTTACAATCCCTTCTCGACTGAGTTTTGTGTACTGCCATTGTGTAGAGGAAACCCTAATCCCTACCAGCGTTTCGTATGTGTAGTATTATGCGTGAGCACCATTAATTCTGTGTGATACCTATCAGTGGTATCATAAATCTCCTCCATGTATGCTACGTTTTGCATTGTGAAGTACTGTGAATTCGAGGAGCTGCGTGGAATTTCAAGGAGCTGTTAATTCAACGAATTTCACATGTTGTGCAGTGTTATTTCCTGCAAACCCATACTCTCAACATTGTTGACTGCATTATCGTGCCTTGGTATACATTGTTGACTGCATTATCGTGCCTTATTGTTGACTGCATTATCGTGCATTATCGTGCCTTGGTATACTTGGTATACAACGCTGAGCCTGAACCCTAACTTCCGTTGAGAAGGCTTAGGAAATCTCCTCCCGCGTGGACTGTGTGTATTCATATATAATGCGTAGACTGTAGACTGTGTGATGCGTGGTGCATGGTGTTGAGAGTCTATATGCCACTGAAGATATATGCTGCGTTTTTGCTGTACGTGACTATACTGAGGCTGCGTGGAGAGATTGTGCAGTGGGAGACTGCCTGCGTGAAGCCTGAAGAGCCCGAGCGGTAATGCTGGTGATTATTTTTGAAGGATGCGACCTATCCTGTGAATGCGATGATATAATACATGCTATTGATATAATACATGTTGTTGATGGTTGATATTTGCTGTTGATGGTTGATATAATACATGCTGTTGATATTTCCATTTTGAGAGCTCTTCAGTCTAGAATTGTATGCTATTTCGATTTAGTCACGTTGAAGGCCTGTTGAAGACTGCCTGGGAGTTATACCCAAGGCTACAAAGGTTTGTTGCTGTAACAATGGTCTATTTGATTTCTACGTGGACTAAATACTGCTAAAGACTGAGCGTGGACTGCATGCTGCGACCTGTGCTGCAGGCCTTAAAAGATAATATGCATTATATATGCGTTGATCATATATATGCTGTAGTGAACCCTAATTTTTTTGAAGTAAACCCTAGTTTTCTTGCAAAGTCTGGATAGGGGCTGAGATTGATATTGCAGACCAATATAAGGCTGTGTATGACTGACAGTAATATATATTTTGTATCTACTCATATATTTGCTATAAACCTGCATTGTATTCACCGTGGCAGAGACTCTAGACCTGCAAGGTTATTAATTTTTTTATTTTCTCTTTGAAAATTACACTGACAGTTGTAATAATGCAATCTAAATCATCTATAGTCGGTGCCACCCTCACTGGGAAAGACACCTATTCAGAATGGTGGAGGAAGATCAAATCTGCCTTCATCTACAATGACCTTTGGGACGGCATTTGTGAAGGCACCACAATAGAGACAGCAGATGAAAATACCATAACCACAGACCCTCGACCTCCAGAATCAGAGAAAGAGAAAGCCATTTGGACAACTAAAGACAAGAAATCCTTAGCTATAATCACTGCCACTGTCAGTGAAGAGGTGAGCCAGCACATATTGCCTGCAAAATCATGTTTTGAAGCATTAAAAACATTAAAATAACTGTATGATTCACACAGTGAAATGGAAGTTATTCAACTAATGTTAAAATTATTCAGTCTTGAAGTGAAAGACAATGATCCTATGTTAGTTGCCTCTGAAATCAAAGCCATCATGCACAAGATTCAAGCCTCTGGTATGAAACCAGATCTTCCTCTTGCAGCATTTGTAAAATCTTTGTATCCTACACACTCCAACTATCTTGAGTCATTGCAAGCTAGTGACAAGTTTAAATCACTAACATTTGACACCCTGGTAGAAAAGATAGCTGACAGAGAGAAAGCCTTTGGTAAGAAGACAACCGAGCCTACTGGAGAATTGCTTTTCTTTGCTCAAAAAGCAAAGAACCATGCCAAAGACCAATCCAAAGATCATGCCAAAGGAGAAAGCAGCAAAAGAGGACGAGGAAGAAGAAACTTCAGAGGCAGAGGGGGCAGAAATAACTTCACCAAAAGATCAGATTTGCAGTGCAAGCGGTGTGGAAAGAGTGGGCACACATCAGATCAGTGTTGGGCTTCATGGGACTCCATCAAAGACAAGCACAGCCAAAAGAAAGATGATAATAAACATCAAGATGCTAGTAAATCTTCTGATTCTGCTCATTGTATTGTTGCAAATTGTAATCTTGGAATTAATGAAATGACTTCTCTTTCATCTTATAAAGATTGTTGGCTGCTTAATACTGGTGCAACATCACATATGACATTTAGAAAAGACTGTTTTGAAGATTTGAATGAAATAATAGATGGCATAGTTTACTTTGCAGATAAGTCAAGTATTAAACCAAAGGGAATGGGCACCATTCGACTGAAGATGCCTGGATTCCCCGGTTTCTTGTTGAAGAACGTTCTCTATCTTCCTGAGTTGCAGAGAAGCCTGCTATCCATGGTGGAAATTCGACAGCAAGGCCATTCCATCCACATGTTTGATGGA
>LPNX011029985.1:35533-101249 GCA_001517045.1 Pseudotsuga menziesii
AATCCGTCAGGATTATTGTAAATAAATAATTAAATAGGAATTTGAATAGTTTCCCGGGAAGGTGAAAAGGCTGGTTCTCAACCGCCTCATTGTAATCTATAAATTAATGTTTTAGTCGTGAATAGAATCGAATCGGGAGTTATTACCAACAATTACTAAGGTGTTGAAGAAACTTGAAATGGTATTTGGAAATGAAGGCATACCTTCCTTCACATGTAATATAACTTTGTAAAACCTTAATAGGTTCTACCCATTGAGGGCTAAAGTTATGGATGGGTACACCCTTACCCCAATTTGGATATATACCAAGCAGTAGGTACCTTTGTCCATTAAAAGTGAATGGCACTTTATTGAACCATAGCTCTCCCTCATTTTTAACTCCTGTTGCCTCAGCTACCAACTCTTTGGTCAATTTGAATTTCAAAGTATCAAAAGATACAATCTCTTTGTCATAGAATTGAGCAAACTTATGGGAGACCTCTGCATTATATCCATCAATTTTCTTGAAAAATATCAACCATCCTGCATTTTCAAATAGCTCAGCACATCCTGGGAATTTATCTATCCAACTAAGATCAATGCGCTCAGCCCTATTAGTTTTTCCACTCTTCTTCATTTTCACTATGATTTGAAGCACCTGTCAATAATCTCACAGTCTAATTATCTTCAAATTCACATAGTTTTGGCAGTCTATTTATATTCAAACTCTCACAGTCTTCCCTATCACCAGTTTAGGAAATTTTTTGTACCAAGTTTCAACAATTTGACCTAATCACAAATTCAGAGACCTCCAATAGTTATGCTCTGAACTTTACTAACTTAAATGATGAATACTTAGATATATTGATTAATATCTCATCATTCAAAGTCTATTGAGTGAGCAAATTCATGTATTTCCTTAGAATTTTGACATTATAGGCTTTATCAGAAAAACCCCCAAATTTAACAAACCCTATAAAATGTCACACGGGGTACCTACTCAAAATATTAATACAGGTGCTGGAAGTCGATCCCTTGAAAGCTTAGGTGTCCAATTGCACGTTCCAACTGTCTTCAACTGTCTAGATCACTTCGAACTGTCACCATTGGGAAGCCCTAATTCTTCCTTCAACTGTCAAAACTCTGATTTCTGAGTAATATGTCTCCACCATGACTTTCAATTCCTTCATAGTCTTCAGCTTAGGAACCTATTCCCAAAAATTCTTCCTCGTTCCACTCACTGTCATCATTTGCCATGAACTTCCATACAATTGCCATGATCTCCCTCACACGATGACCAGCCACCTGTTTCAATGATTAGCCTAGCAAGACAAGTATCAAATGTGATAATTGATGTGGTTAACACCTTAGGAACGAAACCCTCGAAAACATCGGACTGAAAAATGACTATTTTGGCACTCACGACTTTCTTGTAGTGCGCTAGTGCATTAATTTCGCTCTTGTGCCACAAGAAAGTCCAAACACATAATTTCATGTCATTTAATCACTAATCCAGTTTTAAGACTTGGTTTATATGATTAATCTTGATCTTAGTGTCATTAATGAAACCATTAATCAATATACACCTTGTAGAACCCTTCAAGAATGAACTCTAAGCAAAATTTATAAAAGCAAGCTTAAAAATAGGAAAAATCCAAATGATGAAAACTAAAAGGCATAAACTCAAAATTAACCTTTACACCAAAATTTCCTAGAAGTAAAAATATTAGCAAATTTCAAAAACATAAACAAAAGCATAAAACTAAGGAAGACAAAATCATGGCCTAACATCTTGCTCCTGCTGCGGGATGAAGTCCTCCTTGTGAGGCTTCAAGAACCTGTAGACCAGTGCCTTCTTTCCTGCTAACTGCTAATCTGCAAAATTTCCATTGGTTTATGGAGTCCTTATTATGTTTTACTCACACTGGTATATACAATGAAAAGCCAAAATTCCCCTCAAAAACTGTAGAAATGCTTGAGGAATCGTCCATTAACTGGACTTGACAATTCCTCACCCTCCAAAGTCTGTAGGACAAAAGTGTTATTTTCCAAAAACTTAGATACTAGGAAAGGGCCAAACCAGAGGTTGTCAAATTTGCCATGTTTCCCTTTTTTCTCTTTCCTATCATCCCACCTTAGAACCATGTCACCAATTGAGAAAGTGTTATCTTTGATTTTCCTGTCAAATCTTTCTTTTATCTTCAATATGTATAACTGTGCCTTTTCTTCCACTTTTTCTCTGTTCTACTACAACTCTATCATTGCATAAATCCTTCTCTGCATATCATTAGGTTCCTCCTAACAATCCTAAAATAACTTCATCATTGGAATGCCCAACTGAACAGGAAATACTGCATCTGTACCATACACTAATTGGAAAGGTGAAGTTCCAATTGCTTGCTTGACTGTTATTCTATTAGCACATAATGCATATTTCAACATAGAATCCCATGATATCTTATTATGCTTCAGCAGTTTCCTGATGCTATGAATGATATTTTTATTGGAGGACTTAGCTAAACCATTACCTTGGGGATAGTAAGGAGTTGAATGTTTCAACAAGATACCATTCTTTTCACAAAATGATTCCATTGCCTTAGACTTAAAAGCTTTTGCATTATTTGTTACTATTTTCCAAGGACACCCAAACCTACTGAGGATATTTTCTTCAATAAATTCCATAATCACCTTATCTGTGGCATTCCTAGTAGGGATAGCTTCCCCCCATTTGGTAAAGAAGTGAGCCGTGAGCCAGCAACGTGCATATACATAAGTAAGTAAATTGATAAGGTTTGAAATTAATTCAACCATGTCCAAGGTAAAACTTTGGGAAAGTTGAACATATGACATGAAAACTATAAATCACATTTATAATCAAGAGAGTTAGTTAATTAATAGTTTACATGCATGATTGGGTAAAAGGATAGGATTATCAAATAATAAAATGATAAGAAGAATTTCTAAGCATCCATATGAAGGTAAAAATTATTTTCCAAAAGAAACAAAATTTGGTTAGCAAATTTTAATTATAAATACTAAAATATTACAATGTTTTATTCAGATCGTCATTTGGTATTTCATTTGGACCTTATTTTGATTCTTCATATAGTTATCCATATTGATTTTTCTGTAAAAATATGCTTCCTGCTATAATCAAATTCCACTCCTTATATTATCCTGAAAAATACTTATCATTTGTCAGAGATAAATAGATCGATCATAAATAATGAAAAGTAAAAACAATCTATTTTTTCCAAATCCATCTTCCCCCAAACCAAATATATGGCGTGTCCTCAAGCCATAGAAGAGAGAAGAATTGGTTGTTCCAAAAAAATAAAAATTAAAGAGTTCTATCATGCTGTTGATTATTTTGGAAAGAAAATAAGAAAAACTAACTAACTAGTAAATGGAAATGATTCAGAGATGTATATTCATGAAAAATATAATAGTGCTTAGAAAGACCACGTGAATGATAATAATTGAACCAAAAGAATACCATAGGAAAAACTAGTCATCTATGCCTCATTTTAAAGATATCATGTCATCACAAAATATTTAAGTGTACCCTGGAGTATGTGACATTTACAGCTATGGGTCCCATTTCTTGGATAATAACATCCTAGGTATATGTTGAATTAGATGGGTAGGTTCACTCCCAACTTACAACCATTCTCAAATGACATGTTAAACAAGTGGCAGTAACATGTCTATTCATAAATTCTAAAAAAAAATCTTCATATTTATCATTGTTTTACGAACTATGTGCATAATAGTACATTAACCAGATCTCTTTTACCAGGTATTTCCCCACTGTGATCAAGCATGTTCAGTACCCCGACGGGTTTACCTTGGTACCACGCAAGCATAGTCCCGCTGCCAGCGAGCCTGTTCAGTACCCCTATGGGTTTACTTGCATTTATCGAGCTTCCGTGTTTTGAGTAATTTTACTTAGCATTGACCCGCTTCCAGCTAGCGTGTTCAGTACTCTGGCGTGTTTTCCTTGTATAATGATATTAAATATAGGGAAGCTGATTGGTACTAGAGCATGTTAAGTCCTGCTAAACACATAATTCAATTTTTTTCAAAATAAACTTATAAGTAATTTCATAATGGCCATAACCATAGATCATGTCAAAAGAGAATAACTTAAATCTATTCTTTAACCTTACAGTACTTCTTCTTCATAAAATAAAAGTAATGTTCCCCACAGACAAAAATTCCACTTACGCTCGAATTATCACCAAAATACTTGACAGAGAAGTTTTGACAACAAGCATAAGATGAACTAGTAATCCCTAGGTATAAGATGACAATGTGAAAATATGATAATGAAAGTAGGTCTATCAAGCAACTGTTAAAAAGAGTAAATCAGAAACATACATGTCTAAATCAAAATACCAAAAACCATATGAATCATAGAAGAGCTAGTTAAGAATGATATACAGAGGACTGTAAATTTTATTTTCACTATAAGCTAAGAATTTCAAAAGTATCCCAAGAAAGGTTAAGATACCTGATAAGTATTTAACATACTTCCCTTGTCCAAGTAATACTTCATAAGCTTCTTATAGAGATAGAATATTTGTAATCAAACTACAAAACCACTTGTTAGATGATTCAATTTATTCATGAAGACATAATAAAAAGAAAAAGAGTCTTGTGTAAACAATCTATTAGAAATTACTCTTATTTATTCAAAGAAACAAGCACATATTTACATATATACAAGTGATAAAAACCCAAAATATTTTTCAAGGATCAGGAGGAGGAGGAATAACTTCCCCTTCAACTAATTCTATTTCATTTTGCTACAAAAAATTCTGTATAAAATCCTGTTTAGATGTCAGTTGATGATAAAGTCCGAGTCTATGTCCATTTACTACAAAGGAAACTTCTGAGCCATCAATTGTTTTAATTTTTACTTACCAATTGTCAAAAGCTGTAACTACTTCTTATGGACCCATCCAATGGGTGGTTTATTTTCCTTTAAAATTTTTAAACCTTGAGTCAAATAGTAGTGCCCAATCTCCAGTATTAAATTGCTTTTTTTTTTAATAAATTTATCATGCCATGTCTTTCATTGATTCTGTATTAGCATGGTTCTTTGGAGTGCATCTTTCCTAATTTCATCTAACTCATTAATCTGTAATATTCGTTGTTTTGGTGCTTCATCCAAATTCATGCCTAATTGTGCTTCCATACAAAAGGATTTAACTTGAAATTCAATAGGTAAGAGGACTTGTTTTCCATACACTAACTCATAGGGGGTATGTCTGGTAGTGTTTCTCCATGTCATCCTATAGGCCCAGAAAGCCTCTGGGAGTCTATCTGCTCAATCCTTATGATGTAAGTGAATTGTTTTAGTTAAAATGTCTTCTAATAATTTATTAGTTGATCCTACCTGACCATTATCCTGAGGGTGATAAGGTGAAGATTTGCAATGTCAGATGCCATATTTCATAGTAAGTTATTTCATTAATTTAGAAGTAAATTGAGTACCTTTCTCTGTGACAATTTATCTAGGTACGCCAAACTGGGTGAATATTTCTTCATTTATGAATTCTACCACTAATTTCCCTGTGGCTCTAAACAAATCTTTAGCTTCTACCCATTTGGTGACATAGTCCGTGCAAACTAGGATATATTTCCTTTTACGAGACATGGGAGAAATTGGTCCTACAAAATCAAGAGCCCATTTCTCAAAGGGTTCAATCATGACTTGAGGTTATAGAGGCATTTGATCAGATGATGTAGGTCTACCCATTCTTTGACAACTATCACATCCTTTGACATATTTGGTAGCATCTTTAAAAATGATTGGCCAATAGTAACCAGAATGTAAGACTTTATATGCCGTCCTCTTATCAGAAAAATTCCCTCCACATGGTCCATCATGGCATGTATGGAGGATGTCTGTCATTTCATCCTCCCACACGCATTGTCAAATAATAAGATCTGGGCCAATGCAGAAGAGATCGTTATCAACCCAAGAATAATTGGAACTTTGAACTATAATACGATGCTTCTCATGTGGGGACAAATGGTTTAGTATTTTCCCAGTGGATAAATAATTGGAAATATTTGTGAACCAAGGGGTTTGAATAGATACAACAAATAGATGTTCGTCAGGAAATGTGTCGTCAACTGGTTTAGTACCGTCTTCATGTTGAACATGGGAAAGGAAATCTGCTACTAGATTTTCTTTACCATGTCGGTCAATGATGATAATGTTAAATTCTTTTAATAAAAGAAGCCACCGGGTCACTCTAACATTGGTAATTGGTTTATTCATGAGAAATATAATGGCAGAGTGATCGGTATGCACAAAAAATTCATAACATGTAATATAATGACGAAACTTATTAATAGAATAAACTATTGCCAAGAATTCTTTTTTAGTCACTGTATAATTAAGTTAGGCAGGAGTCAAATTCTTACTAATAAAATAAATGGCATAAGGTTCTTGTCCTTATTTTTGGCCGAGGACTCCTCCTATGGCCATATCAGAGGCATCGGTAGATATGTGAAAAGGAAGGGACCAATCGGGACCCCTAAGTATTGGTGCCACTGATAGTTTAGCTTTTAGGATTTCAAAAGCATTTTGACAAGATTCTGTCCACTAGAATTCTACATCCTTCGTAAGCAACTTAAACATTGGTGCAACTATTTTAGTGAAATTTTCAATAAAACTGTGGTAATAACCTACATGACCAAGAAAGCTTCTTACCTCTTTCTGAGTTTTGGGAGAGGGAAGGCCAACAATTACTTCGATCTTCGCAGGGTCTACCTTAATTCCTTGGGAACATGGTGTCCCAAAAATATACCTTTTGTTGGTAACATTTTACATTTTTCCTGAATAAGAGATAAATTCCTTTCTTGATGGTAGATCAATACCTTCTCGAGGTTGTCAAGGGCTTGTTGAAAAGTATTACCATAGGCCGTAAATTCATCCATGTATACCTCCACACAGTCATGTATAAGATCGGAAAAGATTCCTAAGACTACTCGCTAGAAAGTGGCAGGTGCATTACATAAGCCAAATGGAAAAACTCGATAAGTGTATGTTCCCCAAGGGAATGTAAAAGTGATCTTGTCTTGATCTTCAAGTTCTATTAAAATTTGGTTGTAACCACTATACCCATCAAGAAAGGAAAAATATTGTTTACCTGACAAAGTATCTAATACTTGATCAATAAAAGGTAAAGGAAAGTATTCTTAAGTGTAGCTTTTTTTATCTCTCTAAATTCAACACAAATGTGCCATTTCCCTGTGACTTTATTTGGGACTACTACTAAAGGAGATACCCATTTATTGGAGATAGGATAGATGAAACTAGTAGTGAGGAGTTTTTGTAATTCTTCTTTTACTATATCCTTTAGAGCAGGATTCATCCTCCTCTGTGGGTGCCTTACATGTGACATGCCTGGATCCATATAAATATGGTGAATATAGGTCTCAAGGGGTATATCCTTCATATCAGTGTATTCCCATGCAAATGCTTCGGCTTTTCTCTTAAGAATTTTAAGCAGCTGTGCTTGTTGGTTTTCACTTAATCCTGTGTTTATATGCACAAATTTTTCAGGACCAATCTCACAATGTATGGTATATGGTCCTGTATGCTCTTCAATAGTGAAGACACAAGGTTTTTTTGTAAACATTGAGAGCACCATATTCTCTTGAAACTCATCTCCAAAAATATGATCGAATTTAGTGAAAGACCGAGGAAAATTCATACAGGTTGTTGAAGAGACAAACTGGTTTAATACATTCTCAGTGGTCTGCTCTTGAAGTGCCAAGGAGAAATCACTAGGAATGGAGAGATCATAAAAGTATTCATCCCGAAAAGAAAAATTTAACCCCCATGAATTTTTAGTTATTGGTTGTGCTAGGTGGTATAAAATAAGTCTTTGTGTGGACAACCGATTGGAAATAGTCATCTCTCCATCCTTACATCCTATAAAAGAAATTGCAATAGATAACCATGGTCTTCCCAAAATAATAGGATTCCATTTAGAAGGATCCTTTGATTCTATGACCATAAAGTCAACAAGGTATTCCCATGAGGCTACTGATACAAAAATGTCATCCAATACTCCAGCAGGTTTTACCGTAGTATGATTTGCTAGTTCTAGGATGGAAGGAGTAGGTCAGAGAAATTGTCCTAACTGTAAAACTTGTAAAACTGCGGTGGTCATCATGTTAATAGAAGATCCTAAATCAATTAATGTATTTTCTATGGTGGTGTTGTTTATAATTATAGTCACTACTAGGGCTCCTGGATTTGTATATTTTGCAATCCGGGACTGGCCTGTCATACATTTAGACATCTCTCCTATAACATGAATTGTAAGAGGGTCCTTTTGCTTTTTTCCTGGGCGTTTAATACATAGCTCCTTTATTACCTTACTATAGATTGGTATATCTTTGATATCTTTTAATACAGGTATTTTAATATAGATATTATTTAATTCATTCAAAATGTTGTACTCCGAATGAACTACAGGTTTTTCTATTACTAGTCTGTCTGGAAATGGAGGAATTCTTTGCTCCTGAATAGTTTCTTGCGGAGGGTGCGTGTGTACTGGAAACTTTGGAATGTTCACATCCTCCAAAATAACATCATTCGTGGGTTCATTTGAATATTCTTCTTCTTCATTCGGTTCCTGAATGATGACTGATGAGTTGGGTTTATTATTCACAACTCTTCTCTATCGTAATTGAATTTCATGTACAGGTATAGTTGAAATAAGGTATGATGGAATATTTTGTAATTCAATGTTGTTAAGAGCTTGAGTTGGTTTATTATTAGGGTTAGGTATCAATTGCGTAGGTAATAATTCTAGTCAAGGAGGATTTTCATTCTGAAAGTGATGAGGTTGCTGTGTGACAAAAGGAACTAAAGGTGCAAATCCAGGTGACATTTGTTGGAAATTTGTTTGATTCTAAGGATAAGGATGATTAGGTGCGGGGATAGATTGTGGCTAAGGATATGGTTTTCCTCTCCATCATGGTGACCAATATTTATATTGTGGAAATTGAGCAGGAGGGCAATGAGGTGGCCAATTCTGCTAACTTGAATTGTTCCATTGTTGAGGTGGTTGATACAGAGGATAATAGAGTGGAGGTTGCGGTGGAAAGTTCTGATATGTTGGTTGGTCTCTAGGTTTCCAAGGAGGCCTCTTATATGTTTTAGATACATCCCCACTCTTATAGATGGCTTGCAAATCAAGAAAGGATGGGCATTTATCTGTCGGATGCTCTTCTGTATAGATGTGACATATGGAGATGTTGTTTAATGGGCATTCCCTTTGGGGATGTTTAGTTCTACACCTTGGACAAAATATATTCATTGCCACTCGTTCTTCATCCTGCATATTCTTAGATTGTAAAGCATCTAGTTGAGAACCCATTGCTCCTAAGATATCAATTTTGAAATTCTCCAACAAGTTTCCTAACTCTACTCTTGTAACTCCACATGAACTAGGAACATTTCCTCTTACATTTCTACTAAAAGGCTCTCAAATTTTTTTCGCAACTTTCCCCCTACTCCTAGAATAATTTTTACACATCTCACCGATTTATGCAAAAGTTTTATGAGAAATATCACCAGATGCCATAAGATTAAGACTTTCTAACAAGTCCTTGGAGATTCCCTTAAGAAAAAGTGTATGTACCACATCTTCTCAGGAGCTCACTATATTTAGATTTATTTAATGTATAAATGAACCTTTCGAGATAATCCTCTAGGCTCTTGTCTTCAATTTTTGTATCTTGAATATATCATGTAGAGAGTCCTTGGGTTTGCAATACTGTTGATATTTTCATAAGAATGAAGTTTTCATATCATCCCAAGTCCTGATAATAGATTCTCCTAATCCCATGAACCATCTCAAGGCGGGATATTTTAGTGTAGCGGGAAAGAGTTTTAGTTTGTGAGAATCTTGTAGATAATTGTAGCTCCTACAATGAATATCGAACTCGAACAAGAATGTGTCTGGGTCCTCATTACTTTTTCCATAAAAAGTAGGTAAGGAGGAAGGAGGGATGTTTTTCATAGTTACATCCTGCATTGTATCTAAAATAGGGAACCTGAAGGTAGCCTCAGTTCGATTCTCCCCTTCTCCTTCTTCATTTCTAAATTCATCATGATCTTCGTTTTCTCCTCGTTAAGCTGGATTCTTAACGTAGATATACCTAGGAGGCTCCTTTCAAGGTGACAATGGGGCGTCCCAACGTTCTTTTTTTGAAGAGATCTTCCTCTGATCAATTATATTTTTATTGAATCTTAGAGGGATAGTAGGTTTTACTGTAGAAGTTTCAATTTGTGAAATGACTAGATCTACTAAGGTTCCAAAGAGAGCTTTTACTTAAGTAGGATCAACAAAGTCAACGAAATTCGGGTCTCCTACTAGTGAAAAGGTTGTATTAATTGGATTCAAAACTAGTAGAGGGCTCGATATTTCTAATGGCTGATACTCTTGAACTTCCTTGGTAATGAGGTCCTTAGGACCCCTTGCCAAGGTTCCTTATCCTTCTATGGCTTCCCCGGTAAGATCTCCTAAGAGAGTTTCCTTAGGTTTAAGGGTAGAACTACTTCCTGTAGGTGTCTTTCGATACCTTTCTAGTGAGTTAATGGTTGGGGAATTACGTCCCCTACGGTAGTTAGTAGGGACTTCAATAATTTTTCTTGTCTTAACAAATCTACCCTAAGGATCTCCAAGTTTTCTTATTGTTGTTGCTGGATTTGGGGGCACCTGTTATAACAGATGCGCGGGTTCTTACCTCTCGTCTTACCACTCCCCCGCTACCAACCTATTGCTAAGCTTCATAAATAATTCTACTCTACCTTACAGAACAACTCCCCAGCAACGACGCCAAAAGTGTTAGGTGTTATAATGTCTAAATTAATTCACCTAATATTTAATTATCAACCGGGGTTGGTAAGATTAGAGTTGACACAAAATATATGTGAAGGTAGAGGGGTTCTTATGGTGTCATGGAAATATTTTAACAAACAAAAGATCGAAAGATCTTTCAAAATGAAAAACCGAGTCAAACTCCTAAGAATTCAGCTATTAAGTCAATTAAACCTGGAAAAAATATTCAACTAAATAATTAATAATTTATTAAACTGAAAATGATATTATTGACAACTAATCTTTAACTTAGAAACTAAGATGCAATGAAAACCTAATTAATAAGTAAGTAGAAAACTTATTAAAACAACTAAAGAGAAGCAAGTAGAAAACTTAATAAAAGAAATATCTTTAGGTTCTGTCCTACAAGTTCTTTTAACAATAACAAAACCTAAAAGGAACAACCCAAAGACATACTAAGGATATCACATACAATACTAAAATTGCATGCAATGGAATAAATTAATCTAAAGGAATAAACAAAAAACAATATATTAGTAACGAAATCAGAAACAATATTCAAGGAACAAAACACAAGGTAGCTTAACACATGTTCAAGGTGAAAAGAAGTAAAGAAAATAATAAAACTTTAATACATAACCAAAAACAATTAAAATTTACCTTCAATGTTAAACAAAACTATCATTTAACTATTATAGTCAAAACATAATTTAGACATTAACAAAACAGAACTGAAAACAATCTCAAAATACATAAAAAACACTAAAAGCAAAACTAAGGGTTGAATGAAAGACTAAATTGTGGGTCTGAAAGGGGTGGTTAAATAATAGACTGAATAGGGTGTCCAAATGATAGTTTGCACAGTTAAAATAATAAAAACTAACCTAAATGAGCTAGTATTCAGCTGAATTTGTGCAGATGCAGATCTAATGCATGAAGACAATGAGTAAACCTACTTATTAAGCAAATTCAACAATTACATAACCTTAAAATTTTTTATAAACATAAGGAAAACATTGCATATTAATAAACAAGTTGGATTTTAAATTGCATAACTGATAACTTGTAACAGACAAGAAATAAATAGAACTGAATTCAAAATATATCTATCTATTTGCTTGGAAATCAACTGAACAATATACTAGAAATAAAATGATTGAAAATATATTTAAAAGAAAAATATGCGTGCAGTTAACAATCTAATTCAGAAATAAAATTGCATTACAGAAACAATAAAACAAACTGTAAATTAAACTAGCTACAACAAAAAAATGAAAGAAACAAACAAGAAAAGAAACCTCTGATTGATGAGGGGCCCTCTCAGTAGTCAGGGGTGGTGCCTGGCTAACTTCTAATCAAATGCAATCTTGAACAACAACACATACAACTCTTTATTCAAATGATGGAACAGAAATACAGTGTGCTTAAGAAAAAATCAAAGCATGATCTGATAACACTGTGAACTAATTCTTCTTGGCTAACGTAGCTCTCACACAGAGGCTGCTATATATAATAGTTTACAAAGATGAGCAAATCGACCCTTTAGTGGTCGAATGCTCTCTAAATTTAGTAGATCATAAAGGAAGATAACATATCGCAGGCCAATGCATAGGCATATTCCCTTCTTTAGCATAGTTCTGGTCTTCAAAGGTGGACAGCGAACACACATGCTCCTTCTTCAGCGCAGCAGGCTTTCAGAGGTGGTGCACGGGTGAATCTTCTAGAGCGTAGGTTAAATGAATCAACCCAACGTGTGTATGGATAATGTGGTGGCAAGCGAAGGAGGTTGCAGGATGGTGGATTATCTAGAACACGAGCTCCATCACCCAGATGCATGGACAATAGGTCGTTTGCAGGCCTTTTCACATTTTAATTGTCGGCAATTAATTCTCAGCAGTGCGCAATCTGGTTAACGATCTGGACGGAGAGCTAAATAGCAAGCTGGGCCGTGAGATGGATAGGCTCGGTGTCGATCTAGGGTGAACAAAGTGTATGTTTGCTGGCACGCTTCATGACTGTTATCTATACCAACACGTTTCAACATCTAGCAAACTACCAGCGAGTTTCGCGTAGTGAGCTGGATGACAATATGGACGTCAAGATGGACGTGTTGTGCACAAGGCAGGATGAATGTGTTATGTTTATTAATTTGTCCCAAAACTATTGTAAAATATGCAAAAAAATATATAAATTAATTAATACATCAAATGTGCTTTAATAATGTCAATTTTAATTAATAAAATCATAAAAATGATAATAATAAATAGATTTAATATAAACCTTAAATTCATACATACTTGAGCTGAATAGTGATCTGCATGACATAAAATATACAGAAAGATAATAAATCATATGTTTAAATGAGTAATTTAATTGCCAAATATGATAACAATTCTAGGATCAACAGACACATAGAATGAACATTGTCATAGAGGAAAATCCCAAGTTTGTGAACGTTGAGGATTATTGGAATGATGAAACAGTGGAAAATATTGTTGATTTATTGTGTGAATATCAGCATCTGTTTTCAATCACATTTTCAGAGACGAAAGGAATTGTTGGACAGATCAGAGAATTGAATATCTCATTGAAACCAAATTCCAAGCTAGTAAAGCAGATGCCATATCGGTTGAAACGAGTATATAATCAGAAGGTGAATGAAAATATGGATAGAATGTTGGAAGTTGGAATCACTAAACCCATTGAAGAATCATAGTGGATCATCCCAATGGTGGTCTAGCACAAGAAAATGGGTTTGATCAGAATTTATGTCGATCTTCATAAAATAAATTATGCTTGTTTACAATATCTATTTCCTACACCATTTATAGATGAAGTGCTTGAGAATGTTTGAGGACAAGAATCCTATTCATTCACTAATGGGTTCTCATTATATCACCAAATCAAAATTACGCATGAAGACAAACATAAGATAAATTTTGTGACATAATGAGGATGTTATAAATAAAAATTATTCCCCTATTGTGATGAATAATGCACCAACAACATTCTCCAAAGTGGTGGTCACAACCTTCAAAGAGTTCATCCATAATTTTCTTGAAGCATATTTGGATAACTGGACAATATTTAGTTTACTAAAGAATGTTAAAATAGTTTATATACTTTGAAGAACAAGTTGATGGCTATGCCAATTTTGGTGTTTTGATACTTGAAAAAGGAGTTTCATGTCCATGTGGATGCATAATTGATAGCATTGGGTGCACTACTAGCTCAACCATGGGAAAGTGTTAGGATTATATATTCTTTGCTTGTCCATAATAGTCTATTTGATCATCTTATCTAGCTTAGGGAGACATTTTATTGTATTGAGTGTGGGGAACACATATAGATGTTAACTGCCACTTACTGCATGTTCATGCATGATTTTATGTGCCTATGAGACCAATCACTACATTATAGGAGCCACTCTAAGTGCCGCCAACAACCTCCATTAGTTGGTTGTTGTAGGTCGGCAATTATGCTGAGTCAACCTTCAGTTACATTCAATTAGATCACTCTGAGTTATTCTAGTGCAATTTTTGCATGGTTGCATGGGAAATGACACCTTTTTCCACCTACCTCGTCAGCTTAACTATTTTAACTAATTTAACTGGTTGTTGGACTGATTTAGACATCAGGAGTTAGACTAGTGGATCCCATGTAGTGATATAGACAGTCTATGTCATCTAGCCAGTCAAGTTTAGTTTGTAGATTCGAATATTATCTACATGATTCAGATTCTCGTTATTGTAACACTGTTGTATAATAATAGGGATAATGAATATTAATGTTGTAATCAACTGATCAATTCTTATCATATTTGTCTTAATTTTTTCTTGTTCAGTGTACATTATTCTTGATATTCCACTGCACAATTCATGTCTCAATTGCTGTCATTTTCTTATAGATAAATGGTTCAATAATTTAACATGGTATCAAAGCCTTGTTCAGGCTAGCAGCAAGTCTTGTACGATCTCCATTGTACACCAGAAGTAGTTTATTTTACACACAAACCATGGAATGATAACCTTTCTCCCTCTGTCTAGGTGTGATGGACTATAAGAAAGTGTACATGTTAACGTGGAAAGGCTTGAAACTGACATGATTGTGAATTGCATTAGTTTTTGTAGTGATATCTACAAGTAACTATGTAGCTTCTTGAGGAATTGACTATTTTGGCATACACAAATATGGATTCTTATCTCTCCTACCCTGAATCCTTACACCCTTCAACTATTTTGATTGGAGGGAAGATATGTAGGTAGCCTTGCACAAGATTAGTTTGTTTAGGATGACAATGGGCAGAGAAACTCAGCCCCAACAATATGTTCAAAAGAACAATTTTTATAATCGGCTTGATGAGGCATTCAAATTCATGTGCACTCATATCTCCCATGATATTTTGTTCCATCTTGAAGGACTAAGGACTCTGAAGGAATCTTGGGATAAGCTTGAATATTTATTTGGAAAAAAAGAGGAGCTTTGAGGGCATATATTGGAGAATGATCTCATTGATTTACAACCCAGCAGTTTCAAATCTATTCAACAATTATTTACAAAATACAAGTCACTAGTACTGTAATGAAAACAATGTGGATTAGAGAGGAAATATGAGCATCTTGTGTTGTCTGTACAGAGAAATATTGGCTCTAAGTACTCAATCTTTGTCTCTACATTTCATTTCGGAAGAGCTTCCATTCCCAATTGGAATATTCCTTTTCTAGATGTTTTTGATGATTCCTTAATAGAAGAGAAAGATAAATTTGTTCAAATGGGAGTGATTCAAACCTCCAAGAATCAATCACTCTTGATGTCAAACCCAAACAATGTGAAATCCATAGGGAAGAATATAGGGAAGGATCCCAAATCCACTAATTTGAAGCCAAAGGAGAATTGGATATCTTTCGATGGAGCCCCGGATTCCAAGAAAAGGAAGAAATATGAGAAAACTAAATGTCCATATTGTATGAGAGGCTTTCATCTAGAGAGCCAGTGCAAGAAGAATACAATCGACCAGATGCCAACACTCCTTGAACAGAACAATATTTCTCTTACACAAAGAGTACATAAGTCTAGTGTTGTATAACCAAAAGAAGATAATGATAGGTGCCATGACTTGAAGGCAGGCCTCACTCGGTCAAAGGCTTACTTGATAGATTCTGGAAAATACAACCACATGGTTTCCTCTGGGGAATCCTTCACCACTCTCAATATCATAGGAGGACATATTATTCATATGGGTGATGACTCTCAGATCCCAGTAGCAAGAAGAAGTTTTGTTAAAATACAGCATGGAGAGTTCAGAAATGCACTCTATGTGCCATCCCTTGCAATAAATTTGTTATTCGTATATCAGATGGATCACACTGGCTCACCAAAGAAAGTGGTATTTGTTTGTGACTCAGTATATATCACATATATATCAACTAGGAATATTATAGAGAAAGGTGTTGCATACCATGCTTCCAATGCATATTCATTCTCACACTTCATTCCATACATAGATCCAGTACAAACACAACTTCCATTCGAAGCAGGTAAAGGTATTAAAAATCCTTTAATTCCATTTGTAGATACATATTTATTTCTAACATTTCATATTCATATTCAAAAGAAGAGGAAGAAAAAAATGATTTTGCTATTAAGGATCTAGATTTGGATTCAACATCTATTTAAGCTCAATAGCCAAATGGGCTCAACAGCTCATTAATGCAGCTGGGGATGTTACTAGGGGTCCAGAAGATAAAATAAGAATGAGGTCCTAGTATCAGAAAGAGTATGTTGCATTGTACCACACATATCCACTTCTCCTTGATAGGTGCTTCATGATGTTGGGACCAGATCCTCAAACATTCAAAAAATCTTTCCATTATCCAAGGTGGAAAGCATCTATGGCTGAGGAATTTGATTCACTACAAGAAAAAAAACTTGGGAAATTGTCTCCTTACCTCTAGGGACAAAACTAGTTTAGTGCAAATGGGTCTACAAGACCAAGATAGCCTCTGATGGAACCACAACCAAATACAAGGCTTGGTTGGTGGCCAAAGGATACTCACATGTTCAAGGATTAGACTATAATGAGACATTCACTCTAGTAGAAATAATGGAATCCATAAGACTTGTCTTGGAAGTTGCAGCTTCAAAAAGATGGGAGGTATATCAAATGGATGTGAAAAGTGCCTTCCTCCTCGGTGACTTGAAGGAGGAGATTTAAATGAAACAACCTGAGGGGTACATTGAGGATTGTTCCTTAGTTTGCAAACTGAGGAAATCACTCTATGGGATCAAACAAGCACCAAGGGCATGGTATTCCAAAATATATCCCTTCCTCATGTCATAGATATTTGAAATATGCAAATCATATTGCAATGTTTACATGCAGAAGAAAGATGGATCCTTGCTATTGATGGTGTTGTATGTAGATGACTTGCTCATTACTAGAAGCTTTGTTGCTAGATTGAGATGCATCAAGTCAGCTCTGAACAAATCATTTGATATGACTGAGCTAGGACTGTTAATACATTTCATTGGCCTTGAAGTAATTCAAAATATTTCAGGAATCATGATCTCACAGTCCAGATAATCATTAGACATGCTCATAATATTCCACATGGAATACTATAAGGAAGCCCCTTTTCCCTTCCTATCTAGAATTGGGCTAGAGGAAGGTGGATCTACACCATTGGCAGACAACACTCTTTTCAGACATTTCATTGGGATCCTTCTATACCTCACACATTCGAGACCATACATATCCTATGCCATGAGTGTTGCTTCCAAGTACATGCAGGAGCCATATGAGATACCCTGGAAGGAAAGAAAGTGTATCTTGCACTATCTGTAGGGTAATATAGATTATGGGATCCATAATGCAGCTGGTGCACAACTTGATCTCATAGGCTTCACATATTCAGACTGTTGGGATTATATAATCCCCCGTTGTCCATATTTAGTCTAATTGATCATCTTGTCTAACTTAGGGAGACATTATTATTGTACTAGAGTGTGGAGAACACATATAGAGGTTAACTTCCACTTACTTCATGTTCATGCATGATTTTATGTGCCTCTGATACCAATCCCTACATTATAGGAGCCACTTTGAGTGCCACCAGTAGCCTCCATTAGTTGGTGTGGTAGGTGGGAAGTTGTGCTGAGCCAACCTTCAATTACATTTAGTTAGATCACTCTCAGTTAGTCTAGAGATAGTTTTTCATGGCTTCATGGGTAAGTGGCTCCTTTTTCCACCTACCTCATTAGTTTAACTGGTCTAACTAGTTTAACTGACTCTCAGACTGATTTAGACATCAAGATTTAGACTAGTGGATCCCATGTAGTGATTTAGACACTCTTAGTTATCCAGTAAGTCAGGTGTAGTTGGTAGATTCGAATCTTATCCAGATGATTAAAATAATATTTATTGTAACACTGCTCTATATTGCTGGGAATAATGAATATTAATGTTGTAATTTATTGATTAATTCTTATCAGAATTTTCTCAAATTTGTCTTGTTCAGTGTAAATTGTTCTTGATATTCCATTGCACAGTTCACCTCTCAATTGCTCTCATTTTCATGTAGATCAATGGTTTAATAATTTAACATGATATCATATCCTTGTTCAAGATAGCAGTAAGTCTTGTTTGATCTCCATTGTACACCATAAGCAGTTGAGTTTCCACATAAATCCTGGAATGATAGCCTTTCTCCCTATGGATTTTGTTTAGAGAAGTCTATCGAGGTGTGATAGACTCTGAGAAAGTGTACATGTCGAGTTGGAAAGGCTTGAAACTAATATTATTGTTAATTGAATTGGTTTTTGCAGTGATATTTTGTAGGTACAACTTCAATATGGATTCGAGATTATCGGTTTCTCTTCTTACTCCATTCACACGATATTCAGAATGGAGATTGAAGATGATTTCATATCTAAAGAGACAAGGTCTCTATGAGGTATCTATTAGACTTGGTAAAGAGTCTTATGAATATGAGAATGACTATATAAATGATGATGATAGAGCTTTTGGAACAATATGCATGGCCTCTTCTCCAAGCTTGTGCTACCTTATTGATTCTGTTGAATACCCAAAGGATCTCTAGATAGGATTGGATAGACCTTTGGCAAGCACAATGAGGATAATTATAAAAATTTGGAGAGCACACCCAACACCACAAGAGTTATTTCTTCAAAATTATCGGCCTCTATTCTCTCTGATGAATTTTTTGAATATGAAGAAGAAGCAGAATCTTCAACACAGTCAATTCGAATTGAAGAAAATCTCCTTGGAGTTACTCCTTCTCCTATTGCTATGAAAGTTTATGAGATATATGATATCTCATATTATCATATAGGAGATCCAAAATAATACATTTGAATCCCTATTATTGAATAAACACTCTCCTTCCATTATACTCAAGCATTCTCTAGTGATTCTTCTAGTTTAAATTTTGTGCAAAGTTTTCCATTGATTGCTTTAGAAAATGAAGAGGAGTTCGATTTATCTCTCTCTAATGTTGTTGCTGGTGTGAAGAAAAGTAATAATTTGGATTTTTTGGAAAAAATATCATATTTTAGGATTGATCTATTCACTCTCATTTATCTATAGCTTCCATAAAATTCCTACATGTTTTCTTGCACCACTACTTAGATTTTTGTTGAAGAAGGTGAAAATTGTGCATCTACCATCTCAGTGGAGCACTTGGAATGTTTTGTTCCATACTCTTGGATCTGATATGACTTTATTTGTATATCATATGACCTTATTTGGTTCGGATTTTAAGATTCAAGAGCCTCCAGTCATGCTTGTAGCTGTTGTCATCAATTTTGGTGTGAAAAATCAAGTAGCTCAAGTCTCTTTCGAAATTGTTGTTGGGGATTCGATGTTAGTTTTCTCTCATGGGTTTGCTGATATTAGATTTTGTGAATCATTGGATATTCTAGAAGCTCATGGGGCCTTCACTTAGTTAAACCATGCCATAGCACGTTCATTCGTGGCATGTGAAAAAATACCCCTATTTTCAAATAATATTGGAAAATACCTCCGAAAATTGTTTTTTTTAACCCCCTCCCAATATGCCTTCCGAATTAAAAAAAAACCTATTTTCACTATATATTGCATGTATCCATTTTTTCATTTACAATTTGTATACCCCTTTATATTTCTACCTAGTATATTGACATGATACCCCACATGCATTCTACAATGCACCTTGCTTCTTTCTATGTATATTGTGGATGCACAATACTTCACCCACAATGATCAACATCACAGAGATCACATTCCTTTCCTAAATTAACACTAGTTTGTCACTCTTCCTTTGAAATTATTCCTCTCAACAATGGACAATCACATAAAGGTTCTACATTATGTTCAAAACATTGCTAAACACTCACTACTTGACACTACTTGACTATTTTTCAAAAGAAAGAGAAAAAACACCAAACACTAGATAAAAATCAGAGTATATCTACACAAATATTGCTAAATTCAATTGACAAATGGAGATATTTTTTTACCTTTTTCCCAACAATGGACAGTCACATCAAGTTTCTACATGATGTCAAAAACATGGATAAACACTGAATATTAACATCAAAAACCCTAAAACCATGCCCAATAACATAAGAAACTCTCAACTTGTAGTATAAACGTTTTCCATCCCATTTAGTGAGTGGTGTGGCCACTATGATAATTTGACAACATGAAACTAAAAAATATCCAAAGCAATTTATAAAGGCACCTTGACAATTAATCTTGTAGTTGAAAACTACACAAGGATGGGGCAGATGGAAAATTAAGCCTGTAGTTGAAAACTGCACATGGATGGGGAATATATAGAGTTTTGGATGTAGTTTTTTCCTAACAAAGGAAAATGGATATGTTTCATGTAACATGCATTAGATACCAGGGGAAATAAAATACCTAAATCCTTAAAACCATTAACAAAGAGTGTCAGACAATGGGATATATTTATATGTTTGTAAAGTGGATAGGAAACAACATGTCAAAAATTCCATTCTAATATCATGATCAAAATGAAAATGAAATAACTTTGCAGGTCTACCACCAGCTATGATACTAGATGTGCCACCCTTATGTGTAGGATCTGTGTCTCTAATCCAAATCCACCAAGATCCACATAGAATCCACCATGGAAGCAGAACCCCTAGAGAAGGAAACAGAACTTGAGCCTATGAAATAGATCCCAGCCTATGAAACAGATCCCATGAAAAATGAAGTGGATCCTGAAATTTTGAAACCAATCCCCTAAAATTTTGTTTTTTAATGAAAAGACTTCCAAAATCCTATAGCCCTAAAGATTAAAACCATAAACCCTAATGACTACAATGCCTTCTTAACAAATGGTAACAAAGAAAATGTAACTGCATGAATCTGCAATCCAATATCATCATATTAGTCTTTAATACATCAGATATAGAGTCTTTAAATTATATTTTCCAAAATTAATAGCCTTGTCATATGAGGACAAGGACTTGCAAGGATTTTTGTTTGTCTAAGTTGAATCAATGTCACAATTTACATATATGAGACAATTCCTTGAAATATCTGGGACATAAAATTACTCAAACAAATATAACACGTTTATTTTATATCAAAAGCATGCATGTTAATTCTAAAATATATATCCTTCATCAATCATCACAAATAGGACAGTCTGAAGACAATAGACTATGTTAAGATTCTACCAATAACAATACAAATTCCAGATTAAAACTTTCAGAATTGATAACAAAAAAAATATACTATTTCTTATTATATTATTAACTGAGAACCCGTAATACTTTGACTGAGCAATGACATTAATTAAGTCCAATTTTTATATTACTTCCAAAATATAATCATCATAAATAGGATACAATCTAAAGAGTCTAGGAATATTACCTCTGAGTTATAGTACTTAGTTGCAACCTTCTTCTCTTCAATGGGATTGACAGGATTTCTGAAATCTACTGTTGGTCCTTCAGTTGAGCAAATAACAAGAACCACAAGGTGGCAATGTCTATGCTATTTGGGTTTTGATAGATATCTTGTAAATAAATATGAGAGTATATTCATGACGATGTCATTATTACATTCTTGTGACAAGTTAGATTTACATTTGATTGATAGGAATTTTGCACATGACACTTTTCCTTTAATAATTTTACCCCAACTACACACTTAACGTACCTTAGTTATTTTATTAAGGTATTGAAAAGAAATAGTTTACTACACAATTCTCTACAACTCTTCTCTGAATCCTTTAGTTATTTGATTAAGGTATTAAAACATTTATTTCACTACACAATTTTCCCAAGCTCTTCTTAGATACCTTTGTTGTTTGACTAAGGTATTAAAAACAAAAAAAATGTGAACCATTATTGTATTGCAAATCGGGCATGAATCAATATCATTTTTTCACTTGTCTTATTAAATTAGAAAAACTATCCTTCACTATGAGTGTGATTGTTCCTTTTTTGTTTTTACCTTAACAATAAACAAAATAATAATCAATAAAATATACTATAATCATAATGAGATTACTTTTTTCATAAATCTATTTATTTTTAATAAGGTTTTGTAATAAGTTAAGTTATGAAAAGAAATTTTTTTCTTAATATTATAAAAGTATACATTGATATACACATAGTACAAACTTATAAATACTTTATGAAAAATTAAAATTAAAATTGATTACTATTTGAATACAATATTGTTTTTCACAATAAATTTTACAATAAAAAACTATTATTTTCCTATTCATATTTTCACCTTGTGCTATTTGAAATATACATTTTAAATATTTTTAGCCTACTTAAAGTTCAAAGACATAAAATTAATTATATAATTTAAATACCTCAAAAGAAAGTCAAACCAAAAAAAGGTCAAACTACATCGATATAGATTTTCATATTTGCAATGAAAAAAAATCTATTTTCATAGTTAGGATGAAAAATAGTTTTTCATATTTAGGATGAAAAGTAGTTTAAATAATTTTTTTATTATATAATTTTTAGTTAAATTACAATTTTTTTATTTTTTGAATTTGTATTTTTAATATATAATGGATTCAATTTCTTCAAAATCCTTTTTTATTATGAAAATTTGAGAAAAGAAAAGATCATAATTATTTTGACAATATTAGGACAAAACCCATATCTCATCAACAATTAGTGTTCCAAGACCAAGTCATCTAAGCTGGAACTAAATGCTTACTGAATGTTGTATCACTACTTCATAGCATCAACATGGTATTGCAAAATGGTTGCATATTTTAGCTAAGAAATGAAGCTTGTGGCATATGATCTACAACATGAAAATTTGTATATTGTTATAAGAATGTGAATTGATATAACACATCAAATAACATTTGATATCTTCCCAAAATAAAATTGAAACTTGGATTCGTGTTTCAATGATGTAAATGGTTTTTGGTATTCTAATAATCAACAATAAGTTGTCCTTACATTAGAAGGCCTAACTGTCCAACTTGAGTATTCGTCGATTTTTATTTCTTCTGAGATGTCATAGGAAATGCTTGGTCAGTCATGAATTCTACACATTGTAGAAAGTGATTATCTTGGGTTCCATTGAGTTGAATACTTTTAAACTAAGATGTTCCTTATTTCTAGAATTTGACCAATGGATTTACGTTTTTTTGCAAGAGATTGTATTCATATACTTTCCAAGCACCACAAAGTGACTAGTTTCAAGAAAACTCCACATCATTGGAAGAGTGGGATGTTACTTGTCAGACTTATACTTATGCATATCACCCAAGCCACAGTAGAACATGGGAATCTAAAATGTACGAGGCATCGATTGATCCCTAACTCTATCAATTTAAAAGCTAATTAACCAAGGAGAAAGAAGAGGAATTGAGAGCAGAATATAATCAATGCCAATTAATGTTGGTTATTATCTAGAATAACCAAGGAATGTAATATAATATCAATAAAACTAGAGCATACTCAGCCATTCTAGAACACTTGCACTTCTAATAAAATTAAAAATTCCTCATTTAGTGTTCTCAAGAACTTTAATGTCTCTGTGGAATTTAAGATGACAGATAAAGCATTGTGACAAACATTAAACTCAACCTTAACCCGCCCCTTGAATGTTTCCCTATCTAATATTCACAGATCAGGAACAATATCCTATCTATAACACTCGCTAGATTACCAATAATAGTTGTTATAAAGGAAAACACCTGAACCTCAGCCTCCTGATTGACAGAGGCCCCAACAAAGTAAAATCCACTTAGAAGTCCACGGATAAACCTAAAAGTATGCCATCCTGGGAAAGGATACTTGGACCTAATGTGTTCAAAAAATAAATCTTCGGACATAAATAGGGTATTCTGGACAGTGGAAGAAATAAGAAATAAACATTATAGAAAAATCAGAAAACAAAAGGGAAAACAAAAAACTTGAAAGCAATTTATCCATTTGAGGACTAAGGAAAGGGAAAAAACACTATCAATTCCCATGAAGTGAAAGAAGAGAAGTAATGTACATACCTTGAAAGCTTCAACCCATTTGTTATCTATGAATTCGAGATGGGGGGAAATTTTGGCATGATTCAATATCATCTCTTATTTTGTCTACAAGAAGTATATTATATACTCGTGATTGTTAAGGACCTTTGTGACCACACCCATCATTCTCATAAGTATCAACTTCCTCATACAGAATAAACTGATCTTTACTCTACTCTGGAGGGCTTGGCCTTATGCGAAGCTCATCTACTCTCTGCCTTAGTTTTTTTTTGTCATCTTGTTGAGGCCTGGAAAATTGTAGGTAAAAATAGTAGGGATTCTCCCCAATAAACGTTCCCAATCAGCTCATTATTGTTAGGGATGGGGAATCCATCCGGTTTACGGTCTGGCTACCGTAGGTCAAGTAACGATTAAAGCTTTTTTTACCAGTTGTGGCCCGATCCACTGTTTAAGTGTATTTTTTAGTTTTATGTTTATATATGAAATGCAAGTGCCTAACTAAGTGTAGTAGATAGAGATAACAAACAGTGTCACAATGTGATGTGCAGGTTCTTACCTCTCGTCTTACCTCTTCTGCTTCTAAATCATAGACAAAGAAATAATAACTAAATCTATCTAACCTATCCCTAGGGAGCAATACTGTAATTGATAATGAGTAATGTACTGTATAGCATGCATTTAGAATACTACAAATAGATGTTCATATTTCAGAATACATGAATATAAGAAGACAGATAAACAAAGAGATAGCTCATTGTCAGTTAAAACATTCATTACTCATATATGATGTGGAAATTTCACATAAATAAACAGGAACACATTCATAACATGAAATAATTCATGAGTTAGAATGATCTCACAATTCATAGAAACAAGCTGAAATAGAAGTAATTCACATTCAACCAATCTATGGCAAGCATTTGAAACTCCACAGTGCTTTCTCCAGCCGAAAATATAAATTCTTTATTATAAGATGAAATAGTTCTTCTTACAATAACATTACACACAGATAGCCTGAAAAAAGGTTCCTTCTTACATCTAACTCACCTATATTTATACAATCATGCAAAACTCTTGAACTACCCTCTTTTCCCTTTGGGATTCCCCTAACCTTTCCTTAACAAAATTTTGTCCTCTATCGTAAATACTTAGAAAAATATAAATACAACATATTACATAATTAATCAATCGTTTGAAATAGCACAACAAGGATGGACCAACTTGATCATTCATAAATTTCTTCCACACATTTGCATCTGATGCTATATTTTCAAAACCAGAAGGCTCTAAAAATTTGATGGTGATTTCATGCTTAGCAGCTTCAGCCTTTATATTTTCCACTCTGGCTAGAATCAGGCAAAGTTGGTCTTCCAGCAAGTGAGTTCTAACTGCTACATGTGCTATTGTAGTTTTAAGCACCTTTTCGTCCAATCCCTTGACTAGCTGAATAGCCTGTTCATCCTCCTGCCAGCATTCCTGCAATTGCTTCAAATACATTTAATGATCAGGAAGCTCTTCTAACCTCCTTCTAGTAGAGGTCTGACACCAATTATAAGTTAGGAGAACTTTCCTACAGAATTCTGCACAAGCACTCTTCATCCTCCTAACTGTCTTTACTAGTTCCTTTTCTACTTTACTCAAAAATTCTATCAGCTCATACTACATCTTTATCATCTCTAGGTATTTGATGGGTACATCTATTGGAGGTTCCTTATTTGTTTCTAACCAAGTCATTCATCTCTGTAGAGTCTCCAGGATATCCTCTATCCCGTCTAAGAAACAGGAAGCTGTATTTATAATTTCCTCCAGCCTTATTTCTACCTGTTGAACCTTTAATATCTCTTCTACCATCTGAAGCTGCATTTCATGAATCTTGTTTCTTAGTGTAAGAGCATGCTTCTTCAAAGGTTCAATATCTTTTTTCTGCTCCATAGTTTTCTTCAATGAGATTTCCAATGAAGTTTTATGATTTTCCAATGCCACTATCTGAGTCTCATAAAGCTTAGATTTTCCTTCCGCAGTAGTCCTTTGCATTTCCAATTATTCCACTTTATCCTATAACTTTCCATTCTCTTTATTCAAATCTTCAATTGATAGTTTCAGATTATCTCTTTCTGCCTCCAAAACCTGACGTCTCTACTGGAGTCTCGCAAAATCTGCCAAGATGGCCTTGGACTCTTTTTCTATATTGCTTGTGGATAGCACCAAAGCATCTTTGTCTGATTGTACATTCTGGCACTTTGCTTTGGATACCTCAACTTCATTGATCATATCTTCATACTTTCTTTTCAAATTATGACTTTCATTTCTTTTCTTTTTCAAGGTCTCTTTCAACTGTGTGACCTTATTCTAGGATTGCTCTAAATCCGTCATTATTCTATCCACATTATCTTTAGTGGCTAAGGTTGTGGCTACACCATCCCTTGCCATTAATCATGGATCTTTGTCGGTACCGTGAACCATTTCTTTATTGGCCACCATCACTCCCGTCTTACCTCCAGTATTCACCTTTTTTCTTTGTTCTTTTAACAATCCTCTTTTTGACCTTGTCATAAAAAGTAGTGTTTAAATTAGGCACTTCTTCTCCTTCTATGGGAGTAAAAGGAATTAATTCAATTCCAGATACTTCTTGACCTTGTCATAAAAAGTAGTGTTTAAATTAGGCACTTATTCTCCTTCTATGGGAGTAAAAGGAATTAATTCAATTCCAGATATTGACAAAGTATTCTCTCCTGCTATACTATTAGATGGAACAACAGGTTCTAATAACTCAGCATAAGACTGAGTCTGTCCTTGATCACTAGGGTCCTGTTGCTCTTGTGTCTTTTGTCTCAATTCTTCAGCTTCTTTTTCTGCTTGATCTTTTTCTGTATCAACAATTTTTAATATTAATCCCTCACTTTCTTTCTTCCTTCTCTGTATTTCTTCTTCTTATTTTCTTCTTCTATTTTCTTCTCAGCCTCTTCAACTGTGTTTCTCTTTTCTTCTTCTTCGGCTTGCAACTAGTCTTCTGCTTCCTGTGCTAACCTGTGAGCTTCTTCCTACCTTTTCTTTGCTGCCTCTTCTTCTTTCCTTTTAAGTTTCTCAACAACTTTTCCCTTTCCGCCAACAGTAGTTATCTTTTGTTTGAACCTTCTTCTCTAATTTTTCATGTTCTGAGCATTCTAGAAGACTTCTTCATCTTTATCCCATAAATTTGTATACTCAAAATGCACTCCAGTTGTTGTGCAATACTCAACAAAATTATTTTCAGCATCATTCCTATGGAAGATTATTTCACCGAAATGAAAATATTCTAGTTCGTTAACAAATTCTGTTGTAGTTTTCACCCTGGAAAACTTATAACTTCCTACATAAAAGGGGACTGCAGGATATACCGCCTTCTTCTGCTCAAATAGGAAGCTACCCACTTCGTCAATGTACAACTATCTTACGACTTCTTTTCGAATCACATAATCTGTAGCATATATAGGTAGAATGGAAGGAGCCCTTGATCCTCCAAACATCCTTAGATACAACCCTTCCTCTGTCAAATAATAGTTCCCGTTACCTTGCACTACTTTCATAGCTTCCTCTAACATACAATTACATTCAACCAAGAAAATTAATGTGTATAATGGCATAATGAAATTCTCACAAATCTCCTTGTAATGGCTATAATACTTGTGAGCCCAGAATAATTGATAGGCAGTATACACAGAGGATCGGTCTTTATCCCATTGGCATTTCAATGCTGGGAATGGCTGAGTACATAAAATGCAATCAATTAATATTGAACTCATATAAAAATCTATCTTCTTATGGGACACTCCTCCCAATGTTGCACTTATGCAAGTTGACAAGCTATTGGGCACTATATTTTCCCAATTAAAGAATGTACCTTGGGTGGCTACAAAAAATATCACTGGTACCCAACCTATTTTAAATTTCCTCCCATTATCCCTCCCGAAAATCCGGTTTAACATCAAGGAAATTAACCTGTATGGAGTGTGGAGGATTGATGTTTCTTACTCTCCTGAAGGCCTCATACAGAATTTCCTACCTGGAATCATCATTATTTTAACTGTTTCCACCATATCTAGGTTGATATCTTTCAACCAACTCTCAGTCAAATAGGTTTGTGGTGTTGGCAACTTATAAGCCATGGATACATAGGCTAGGCTATATGTAGCATAAGCATGCCCCTCAGTGTTGGCCAATATCATCCTCGTTACATATGGCCTTGGAAGAATCCATCCTATCACCTCAGAACAAGGGAAAACTTCAAGTCTTGTAGCCACCTTCATAATGGTTGATCTCTCGATGTTGGCACAGATAGGCAGATCTTCGAACCCAGCCTCTAGAACACTCTATTTTGAGATTATTCTGTATATCTTTCACCATTTATACTCCATATCAATTCCAGTAATGGATTTAGTATCTTCATAAATAACCTCAACTCTGGTTATTATCTCTATTTTTGTTTCCTCCTCGGCTACTTCAGCCTTATTTTTCTGCTTTCGTGGCATATTGTTGTGCTGATGATTAGCCTATATGGATCATGCAAAAGTATTTAGTGCACTTATTCATAGCAAACTACATATTCAAAGCAACAACACAAATAACTAGAAAATTACCATCTCATTAAGATGCATGCTGAATAGATTTTATTTTATCAAAACAAATGGCCCTTTTGTATGTGGAACTTTAAAAAACCAGGAAACTTGTAAAAACCAATCGGACCCAAATCTGCAAAAAAAACTTCTTCTCAGGTAAACCCTATATCTCCACAACACCCTTATGTCTATGGGTAGAAATCTTGACCATGGGAAAATACTTAAAACCGCAGACCGCTAAAACCCCAAAACCCCCTCTTTACAATTGAAAATTCTTCCGACATCCCACAAAAACCTACTACTGCTCAAACAATTGTTGTGCAACATGTGGTTAAAAATGGTGCAGGGAAAAAGGGAGCAATGAAGATGGAAAAATGCTTGTTTGCACCCTACCCTTATTTTCCCAACAACTTTCAAAGCGTCAATCATGGCTACTTAAAAATCAATCAAGAGACAGCGTGAGAATAAACAAGAAGATGGGCTAGCCGGTTAAATGATGTTCATAAAACAAACAGGGCAAACCCTAGAAAAGAAAATGACCGCCGTAATTTGCAATAGAACCCCATGGGATGACCAATACCATAAACCTATTAAAATATGTAGGTAAAACAAATACTGAGCAATAAAATTTTAGGCGAATCCTACTTGGAGAAAACCCTGCTGATGACCTGGACGGACAACAACCTTCACTGGAAGATGATTCGTCCAGACAAAGATAGTTGCACAGCTTCAATGAGTGACAAACATAGATGACACTAACTAGATATATGACCCTTATGGCTTTATAATCTTGATCGCGAAAGGGATAGGTTAACGGGAGGCACATAATATAAGTGCTAATCCAATATCAGAAACATACTCCTGAGAAGATCTGAAACATCGGATGGCTCCATAAAAACACAACCGGGATATCAAGTGAAATCATCTAAAAACACTATCAATCGTTAAAACTACTAACATGCCTCAGTATCGGGGGTAACTATGGGAAGGCGTCGGATGTATTTGGCACTGATCCTCCGCAACGTCGGCCAACAAAATAACTAGGCTTTTAGTTCACTCCATAGGACACAACCGATACGGCGGAAAACCAAATACGAAACTTAATAGGATATCAGAAGATGATAAATGAATGGAGACCCGATTCATCAACACTTCTCTGGACTAAGCTTTTGGTGTGTCAGCAAACAACTTCCGACATGATAGCTGAAATGACATCCGATATATCGGAGAAAACCCTCGGAATGCTCCCGATGGGTATATCAGGGAGCGAGTCAACTGTGCATCTGAAGCATTAGAAACATAGTCAACTGTGCATCCAATACAAATAGACCAAACTTCAAAAATTTTCGAATTTTTAAGTCACGGGAAAAATATTGATGAATTCATTAGATTCCTTAAGCCTTTTAAAAGACTAAAAATATAAGGGGGCCCTAAAAATAAAAATAAAAATTGGGGAAAATAGTTGCAGCTACAACAATTGGAGACTACCTAGGGAACAAAGATCTCTAAACAACTTGTCCTTTGAGACAACAACTGCTTTGATGGTATCTTGTTAGATTACTTTATTAGATTTCTTTAAGAAATTTGGATCTCTAGAATAGAATATTTATGAACTTTAAACATTAACGATGGTCTAAATTGAAGAATAGGGAACCAGGATTTCATAGTCTCGATAACTCTTCTAAGGCCTAAGATATGAAGTTTATTTTACCTCTTCCTTTGGATAGCCTCCAACTTAGAATCCACAGGATTGTAACAGATGGTGAACAGATATATTCGTTTGTTCCTCATTCCCATGCCATTTTGTATTCTTTTGATGCTTCTGGACTTTTGTCCTTTTGAGTCCTCGCTGATTGCTTTCTTTCTGAAATTTAGTTCAGGCCCCTCTATCCATAGTGTCCTTTTGTGTGAAGATATTTTGATTTCAGCTCACGGACGGAGAAGAACTTTTTAGCAATCTTATTCAAATTGATTTTGTTCAGTATGTGTTTTTTATATATATTTGCTTCTTGGGAGATTTTGACTCTTGTTATCCTTTTGGATTTCGTTTGTGGCATGGGATCATTTAAATATAATACAACTGTTTATACTACTTCCTTTCCATGGGTCTTTTGTTGTTAACCTCCTAGGACAATCTTTAGTGTGAAGTGAATGGAACCTCAAAATAGTATTCTAGACTTTTTCTATCTTTAGTTATTTTACAGGGGTTAAGTAGGACTTCAATGTGTTCATAATCGACTCAGATAATATGCTAATCTTAAATAATCTTTAAACATTATGTATGTGTAAATTGTAAGAAGTCTTTGATCAAAAGATTTTTTAGTTTACCTAGAACTCTGATGAACTCCAAAACCAAGAGTTGTGTTGATTTATTGAAACATAAAGCAAACCAAAAATTACAAGCAATCAAATCTTGAGCAAGTAAAATGTAAATAAACTAAAGCTAATCTAACAAAGAAAAACAAAAACAAATCAAACCATTTATTTATGTACAAAGGGAAAAATCAAAACCTTAAGAAAAATATGGCTTGAGAACTAAACCATTTACTGGTAAGTTCTCCTCCCACCCTTGTAAATCTCGCAATTTGTAAGTTGAGGAGCCTATCTTCTATGTAATCTGAAAAGGGCCTATCCATAGTTGGTGAAATTTAGTGTGCTTTCCATTCTCATCATGTGGGTGATCCCACTTGAGAACCAAATCACCTACTTTGAATTCCCTTTTCCTAGGCTTGTGCTTGTCAAACCACCTCTTCACCATCTCTTGTTGGTGTTTAAATCTTTCTCTGGCTTTGGAACTAGACTCCTCTAACTTCAGCAGATTGTGAATTCGGATTTGCAGAATTTCATTATCAGTACCCCTAGAGTATTGGGATAGTTTAAAGGATGGGAACAGAATATTAGGAGGTAGGATAACTTATTTCACATAGACAAGAGTGTAGGGTGACACGCCTAAGGAGTTCTTGGGTGTCACTCTATCAGCCCAAAGTGCATTAGGCAAGGCTAGATTCCAACTCCTTTGATTTTCTAAAATCATTTTCTTCAAAATTCTAATGAGTTTTTTATTGGTAGATTTTGCCAAACCATTTCCTTGTGGATAGTAGTTAGCATAATAGTGCAACTTAATTCCTTTTTCATTTGCAAATGCAGTCAATTTAATAAATGAAAAATATAAAGCATTATAAAAAAATAAGGAAATTGGAACCCCAAACCTGGTCATAATATGATCTTGAAGAAAGTCCATAACTACATCTTCATTTACTTTATGTAATGGAATGGCTTCTACCCATCTAGTGAAATAATCAGTTGTCGTCAGGATGTACTTATGCTGCAATGAATAATTTGGATTGATCTCTCCAATAATATCAATCCCCCATTGCTCGAACGATTATGAGATAATAACTAGTTTCAATGGTCCTGCTGCCTTGGCTTGTCTCCCACTGCTCCTTTGGAAAGTATCACACTTCCTAACATGAGCATGAGCATCTTTAAACAATGTTGGCCAATAATAACCAACTCTTAGAATCTTGTGTGTTGTTGTGTCTTCTGGAAAATGGCCTCTAGCAGGTCCATCACGTAGTTCTGCTACAACCTTATTTACATATTCACGTTCCAAGCATCTAATAAAAACTCCATCGTAGTTCTTTCTAAACAACACTCTACCAATAATCTGATATAAGGAAGATTTCAGATGTAATGCTCTTCTTTGCTTGGGATTCCAATGTTTCGGCAAATATTATTCTTGAATATAATGAATTAAATCTCTATACCAGGAGTCTGGAGCTGTGAAGAGAGGACATACACCCACCGTGTAATTCAGCTTCATTATCCCAACTCTTATCTTCATGGTTTTGACTCTCGACCATCAATTTACAAAGTCCTTGTCCTTTAATTATGGTTGCTGGTTTGAATTCCAGATCATACTCTTGCAAGGAAGCCACCCAGTTACCTCTTCTTTCTCCCAATTCTCTTTGTCCAAAAAGAGATCGTACTACTGGGTGTGGGACTATTACTTTAGTGCGGTTCTTAAGTATATATGGCCTGATTTTATTGACTGCTTTAAAAAATGCATAAGCATGTTTATCGACCACGTGATAGTTCAATTCAGCCCCTTGCAGACCAGTTCTCATAAATGATATGGGGTACTCATCTCCCCCTTCTTCTTTCTGCATAAGCACCGCTGCTAATGAATCATCGAAAGCAAAAGTGTACAAGATAAAATCCTTTTCAAAATCAGTACTTTTGAGTGATGGTGCATGAGCTATGGATGTATTAATCTTGTTAAATGCATCCTTCTCTGAATTAGTCCACTTGAATTGCACACTTTGCTTGACCATTTGTTGCAAATGTTTGATGATTTGAGCAAAGTCTAGCACAAACCTTCACACAAAATTTATTGTCCCCATAAAAGATTCCATGCCATTTTTACTATGGGGTAAAGGGATATGTTATATGCATTTAATTCTATCTGGGTCTATGGAGATCCCTTTTGTAGAAATAATGTGACCCAATATATTTCCTTCGGTCACAGCAAACACACATTTCTTCGGATTTAAAGAAATGCCATATTTTCTACAATGTTTGAAAATCTGTTTCAAATGAAATGTATGCTCTTCTCTCTTCTTCGAAAATATTGTAACATCATCTAAATAGACCACAACACTACGGCCAATCAGAACATGGAAAGCTATATCCATAGCCCTTTGGAAAGTTGCTCCAGCATTAATGAGTCCAAAGGGCATCCTCCTATACGCAAAAGTCCCCCACTTGGTTCTAAAAGTGGTATTGAGCCTGTCTTCTTCTGCTATGAGCACTTGGTTATAACCTGAGAATCGATCTAATAGAGAAAATAGTTCAGACCCTGAAACCATTTGTAGTATTTTTTCCATGGGTGGGATAGGGTCATTATCTTTATCTAACGCATGGTTCAAATTATTGAAATCAACGAAAAGTTTGTTCTCTCCATACTTTTTCCATACTGGTACCAAGTTTGAGAGCCATTCTGAATGTCTGAATTTAAATATGATTTTAGCATCCAACATATTTTTCACCTCACTTTGAACTAGGGGCTCTAATTTGGGATACATATTTCTCAGAGGCTGCTGATAAGGTTTGACTCCAACTTTGATTAGAATGACATGCTGTATGATTCTGGTGTCATAAGTTTTGAGGTCCTCGTAGGTCCAAGAAAACACATTTTTGTATTGTCTAAATAAACTAATGAATTTACTCTTCTCCCCGGGTGAACAATACTTTCCCAAATTCACATATTTAGGTTTAGCCTCTATCCCTAGATTTATCAGCTCGAATTGTAAATACAAGCTATGTGTCTTAACATTCACTGGTTTTCTGAACATGTTGTCTAGATCGTACATCTGTTCCAGAGTTCTAACCCCTTTAGGGATGAAATTTCCATTCTGGAGGTCCGCTTGATGATCCTCGTCATCTATTATGGCTCCTTTAAATGTATCATTATTCATTAAACAATCCAATATGTTTTTATCATCATCAAACACCCTTAAGTTGGTAATTTTGTCTAGAACAAAAGGCCTCAAAAGAAATTCAATCGAGCATCTATTATTTGTAGGTACTAGTCTAGAAGCTGAAGTAGCTAACAAGTCAGCTACAACATTTTTTACTCTGGGAATTGAAAAGATATTGAACGCATCAAAATTTGTTAAGAAATCCCAAACCTTATTTTGGTAAGCCTTCAAATGTGGTGATATACAATGAATTTTGTTTCGAACTTGTTTAACAATGATTTTGGAATCTTCGTATACTTTTATATTTTTTTCTTTTAATTCCATTGTTTTTTCAGTCCTTGTACTAATGCTTCGTATTCGGCTGTGTTATTTGTACATTCAAATTCCAATATACATGAAAGAAAATGTTTATTTTTTTTCTGGATCGATCGGGACACATCCAGATCCTGATCCTTCCAAGGTTTTAGAGCCATCAAAATAAAGAATCCAACAACTTTCTACTCCTACTGAATTTGAACTATTAGCTACATTTGAAACTAAATCTACTATATTACAATCAATCTTATCAGCTTGTGAAAAATGAAGGAGATCGAGTTGGATATCTGATATGTTGTCGGCTTCTTCAGCTTGGTAATTTCCTGGTTCTAGTTCAATAAAATAGTTTCCAAGCACAAAGTTTACTGGTCATTCTTTCCTTCCAACTGAGTTACGTTGTATTTCATTTGAGGTTATCTCAACACCTTTATTTGAATATGACATCCTTTTTAGGGTAACCATACATGTGACCAATCTGATGCAAAATATCCTTCCAATTTTGGTGACCAATCCCAGCTCAAAACCAAACCATATGCGTCTGGGATATCAACCACAACAATGTCTATGTATTGACAGACTCTCTCATCTGCTAACAAACGGATTAGGACATCTTCCATTTCTCCTATCACTTTCACTATAGTCCTATCCAATTGGATAACTTGGCCTGTGGTTGTTTTAGGATGACCATTTATTTGTTTTCAAACTAAAAGTGGCATGACATTTATGGATTCTCCAGAGTCCACCAAACAATTATGCACATTGTAATTGAAAATATCAAAAGTTAGGAGAAAAGCTGGAGTTCTATACTTAGAGTTTCCTCCTAAACTTGCTTCACCAATCTCTTCATCAGTTTGGTTTTCATTCTGAAGTTCCTTCACAGGTGTTTCAAGTGCTTTTAAAAGATTTTCCTTTTGTTGGGGTAGATTGCACATTTCAAACAAGGAGATATTTTCCTTAGCCTTTTTAATATCTTCTACATTGTAATATCCCATTTCATGCTCAGCCAAATTCTGCTTGACATTCTCAACTTTACTTTCAGTAGATTTTACTGGAATATTAACTTTTTTGGGACTCTGGCTTGAAGTGACAAACTTGGGTATATTAATAGTTGGAGTATTATTTTTTAATTTTTCTCATGTTCTCCTAAATCTTCTTAATCTTGGGCAGTATCAGGTTATCATCTTTTAATGAATTCTGACTTCTTGTTGTAACATGTGCCTCTGGTGTTTCTTCTTCCTCAGTGGGCTCTTCATATTCTACATTGAACATGGAACCACAATTCCATAAAACCAAAGTGTCCTCTTCTTGAGTCTCTGTTGGTTCATGAATTTTCTCTTTCTCATCCACAGTTTCTGTTAACTTAGAATCCAATAATTGATTCATCACTAAGGTCATGGAATTTATCCACTGTGGGAAATTTTTCTCAAAGTGAGACTGCTGATGGAATGTACAGAAATTATCCATTCCTACATCTGTCAAATTCATGGCTAAGGGACTATGCAGGGGAGGCTTGGGTTGACTGTTATCATCCCTCCTTTTATAATAAGTCTTGTATTGTTTATGGGCCTCCTTCTCTTTTTCCAAATCAATTACCCTGTTTGACAACTTCTGCATCATTTTCACCACCCCATCTAACTCTTGTGATCGCTCATCCTTTGGCTTAGTTGATAATAGAGGTTTTTTGTTTCCATAAGTTTTTTCTTCTGACTGCATAGGATAGTGGTCTATACTCTCCATTTCCGCCTCCACCTTCTTAGCTTCTTCATAACTATCTTCTAAAGTGGGTCTAACTGATCTTTTGACAAACATGGATAGATCATCTTTTGACAAACATGGATAGATCATCTTTTGACAAACATGGATAGATCAGGCCCAAGAGCTAAGGTACAATACTCAATTAAGGCATGCTTAGACGGTTTGTCAGCTACATCTAAGTTATTTTGGTAGGCAGCAAACCTCTGAGTGAAATTATGTATCCTTTCTTTCTTCTCTTTCTTTAGGGGAATTAAACCTTTCATTAAAATAGCATGAGTTTTCTGGATTCTGTATTTGTTTCTGAATAGTCTCTCAAAAATATTCCAATTTGTGATTGAATTTTCCAGCAAGAAAAAGTACCATGAGGTTGCTTTTCCCTCAAGAGTATGTGGGAATAATCTGCAGACCACATCTTCGTGTTCCGCTGCTTGTAATCCCTTTAAATCTAGATAGAAACTCTGTAAATGATCATCCACAAGAATTCCTTCATTTGGTTCAAACTTGGGTAAAGCTTTGTCAAAATTATAAGGCATAGCATGCAATGGAGGGGTCAGGTTCAAAGGGGATCTAGCCCTCCAAGAAGATGGTGGAGGTGGCTGATTTGCATTCACATTGGCCATGATTCTAAGTGGATATTGAGGAGGAGACTGGACAGGGGTTCGAAAAGGAGAACAGTGAGGGGAATCTAGTCCCAGCTGATTCAGAGGTTGGACAACTTCTTGCAAGGATGTTTCTACAAATTCTTCAAGGTTTTCTACTAACACTAAATCTTCCAATTGAGGACAATCCTTCTTACTAAACTCTCTTCTAGGTAAATCAGGAATAATGGGTAACCCTCCAATATTCTTTGCGTATGCCCTATAAATTCTCCTTAAATCATTGACCACTTCGTTATCAATGGGATAGAGATACCCTATTCCCTTTTCTTCAAGAGTAGGTCTTTGTGGGATACTGGTCTCGGAACTGTCACCAATGGGGAATTCTCGAGAAAACAAATTTCCTCGGCCACCCTTGCACTGGTGGCCCTCCTTCTAGCGCCAAAACTATTGAGGCTTGAAAAATTGTACGTAACAATAGTAGGGATTCTCCCCAATAAACAAACCCAATCAGCTCGTTATTGTTTGGTATGGGGAATTTGTCTCGTTTACAGTCTAGCTACCGTAGGTCAAGTAACGGTTAAAGCTTGTTTTACTAGTTACGGCCCGGTCCATTGTTTAAGTGTCTTTTTTAGTTTTATGTCTATATATGATATGAAAGTGCCTAACTAAGTGTAGTCGATAGAGATAATGAAGAGTGTCACAATGTGATGCGCAGGTTCTTACCTCTCGTCTTACCTATTTCGCTTCTAAATCATAAACAAATAAATACTAACTAAATAGATCTAACCTATTCCTAGGGAGCAATACTGTAATTAATAATAAGTAATGTACTATATAACATACATTTAGAATACTATAGATAGTTGTTCATATTTTAGAATACATGAATATAAGTAGACAGATAAACAAAGAGATAGCTCATTGTCAATTAAAACATTCATTACTCATATATGATGTGGAAATTTCACAGAAATAAACAGGAACACATTCATAACATGAAATAATTCATGAGTTAGAATGATCTCACAGTTCATAGAAACAAGCTGAAACAGAAGTAGTTCACATTCAACCAGTCTATGGAAAGCATTTGAAACTCCATAGTGCTTTCTCCAGCCGAAAATATAAACTCTTTATTATAAGATGAAATAGCTCTTCTTACAATAACATTGCACAAAGATAGCCTGAAAAAAGGTCCCTTCTTACATGTAAATCACCTATATTTATACAATCATGCAAAACTCTTGAACTAACCTCTTTTCCCTTTGGGATTCCCCTAACCTTTCCTTAACAAAATTTTGTCCTCTAGCATATATACTTAGAAAAAGATAAATGCAACATATTACATAATTAATCAATCATTTGAAATAGCACAACTAGGATGGCCCAGCTTGATCATTCATAAATTTCTTCCACACACTTGCATCTGATGCTATACTTTGAAAACCAGAAGGCTCTAAAAATATGATGGTGATTTCATGCTTAGCAGCTTGAGCCTTTATATTCGCCACTCTCACTTAAATCAAGCAAAGTTGGTATTCCAACAGGTGACTACTAACTGTTGCATGTGCTATTGCAGTTTTAAGCACCTTTTCATCCAATCCCTTGACTAGATGAATAGCCTGTTTATCCTCTTTCCATCGTCCCTACAATTGCTTCAAAAAAATTTCATGATCAGGCAGCTCTTCTAACCTCCTTCTAGGATATTTCTGACACCGATTATAAGTTAGGAGAAATTTCCTACATAATTCTGCACAAGAACTCTTCATCCTCCTAACTTTCTTTACTAGTTCCTTTGTTGATTTACTCACAAATTCGATCAGCTCATACTCCAGCTTTCTCATATCTAGGTCTTTGATGGGTACATCTACTGGAGGTTACTTATTTGTTTCTAACCAAGTCATTCGTCCCTGTAGATACTCCAGGATATCCCGCGTCCTGTCTAAGAAATAGGAATTTTTATTTATAATTTCCTCTAGCCTTATTTCTACCTGTTGAACCTTTAACATATCTTCCGCCATCTGAAGCTACATTTGATGAATCTTATTTCTCAGTGTAAGAGCACACTTCTTCATAGGTTCAATATCTATTTTATGATCCATAGTTGTCTTCAATGAGACTTCCAATGAAGTTTTCTGATTTTCTAATGCTACTATATGAGTCTCATAAAGCTTAGCTTTCCCTTTCGTGGTAGTCCTTTGCATTTCCAATTCTGCCACTTTATCCTCTAACTTTCCATTCTCTTTATTCAACACTTCAATTGATAGTTTCAGATTATCTCTTTTTTCCTCCAAAACCTGATGTCTCTATTGGAGTCTTCCAAAATATGCCAAGATGGCCTTGGACTCTTTTTCTATATTGCTTGTGGATAACACCAAAGCATATTTTTATGATTGTATAGTCTGGCACCCTGCTTTGGATACCTCAACATCACTGATCATATCTTCATACTTTCTCTTCAAATTTTGACTTTCATTTCTTTCCTTTTTCAAGGTCTCTTTCAACTATGTGACCTTCTTCTGGGATTGCTCTAAATCCATCATTATTCTATCCACATTATCTTTAGTAGCTAGGGATGTGGCTACACCATCCCTTGCCATTAATCACGGATCTTTGTCGGTACCATGAACCACCTCTTTATCGGTCACCATCACTCCTGTCTTACCTCTAGTATTCACCTTTTTCTCCGTTCTTTTAACAATCCTCTTTTTGACCTTGTCATAAAAAATAGTGTTTAAATCAGGCACTTCTTCTCCTTCTGTGGGAGTAAAAGGAATTAATTCAATTCCATATACTGACAAAGGATTCTCTCCTGCTATACTACTAGATGGAATAACAGGTTCTAATGGATCAGCATAAGACTGAGTCTGTCCTTGATCACCAGGGTATTTTTCCTCTTGTGCCTTTTGTCTCAATTCTTCAGCTGCTTTTTTTGCTTGCTCTTTTTCTGTATCAACATTTTCTAATCTTAATCCATCACTTCCTTTCTACCTTCTCTTTATTTCTTCTTCTATTTTCTTCTCAGCCTCTTCAGCTGTCTTTCTCTTTTATTCTTCTTTGGCTTGCAACCAGTATTCTGCTTCCTATGCTAACATGTGAGCTTCTTCTTGCCTTTTCTTTGCTGCATCTTCTTCTTTCCTTTTAAGTTGCTCAACCGCTTTTCCCTTTCCTCCAACAGTAGTTATCTTTTGTTTGAACCTTCTTCTCAAAGCTATCATGTTCTGATCATTGTAGAAGACTTCTTCATCTTTATCCCATAAATTTGTATACTCAAAATGCACTCCAGTTGCTGTGCAATACTCAACAACTTTCTTTTCAGCGTTAGTCCTATGGAATATTATTTCACCGAAATGAAAATATTCTAGTTCCTTAACAAATTATGTTGCAGTTTTCACCCTGGAAAACTTATAACTTCCTACATAAAAGGGGACTGCGGGATATACTGCCTTCTTCTGCTCAAATAGGAAGTTACCCCCTACGTCAATGTCCAACTGTCTTATGACTTATTTGTGAATCACATAGTCTGTATCATACCTAGGTAGAAGGGAATGAGCCCTTGATCCTCCAAACATCCTTAAATACAACCCTTCCTCTGTCAAATAATAGTGCCCATTATCTTGCACTACTTTCATAGCTTCCTCTGACATACAATTACATTCGACTAAGAAAATCAATGTGTACAATGGAATAATGAAATTCTCACAAATCTCCTTGTAATGGATATAATACTTGTGATCCCAGAATAATTGATAAGCAGCATACACAGGGGATCATTCTTTATCCCATTGGAATTTCAATGTTGGGAATGGCTAAGTACATAAAATGCAATCAATCAATATTGAACTCATATAAAACTATGTCTTCTTATGGGACACTCCTCCCAATGTTGCACTTATGCAAGCTGACAAGATGTTGGACACTATATTTTCCCAATTAAAGATTATACCTTGGGTGGCTACAAAAAATATCACTGGTACCCAACCTGTTTTAAAGTTCCTCCCATTATCCCTCCTGAAAATCCGGTTTAACATCAAGGAAATTAAACTGTATGGAGTGCAAAGTTTTGATTTTTCGTACTCTCATGAAGGCCTCGTACAGAAGTTCTTACCTGGAATCATCATTCTTTTAACAGTTTCCACCATATCTAGGTTGAGATATTTCAACCAACTCTCATTCAAATAGGTTTGTGGTGTTGGAAACTTATAAGCCATGGATACATAGGCTGGGATACATGCAGCATAACCCTACCCCCTCAATGTTGGCCATTATCATCCTCATTACATCTTCCCTTGGCAGAATCCATCCTATCACCTCGGAATAGGGGAAAAGTTTAGGCCTGGTAGCCACCTTCATAATGGTTGATCTTTCGATGTTGGCATAGATAGGTAGATCTTCAAACCCAGCCTCTGGGACACTCTGGTTTGAGATCATTCTGTATATTTCTCCCCATTTATATTCTGAATCAATTCTAGTAATGGCTTTAGTATCTTCATAAATAGCATAAACTCTGGTTATTATCTCTATTTCTAGTTCCTCCTCGGCTGCTTGGGCCTTCTTTTTCTGCTTTCGTGGCATATTGCTATGCTGATGATTAGATTGTATGGACCATGCAAAAGGATTTAGTCCACTTACTCATAACAAACTACATATTGAAAGAAACAACAAAAATAACCAGAAAATTACCATCTCATCAAGATGCATGTTGAATAGCTTTTGTTTTATGAAAACAAATGGACCTTTTGTATGTGAAACTTTAAAAAACCAGGAAACTTGTAAAAACCTATCGGACCCAAATATGTGAAAAAACATTCTGCTCGGGTAAACCCTATGTCTCTGCAACGCCCTTATGTGTACAGGTAGAAATCTTGACCGTGGGAAAATCCTTAAAACCGTAGACCGCTAAAACCCCCAAACCCCTTCTTTACAATTGAAAACTCTTCCGACATCCCATGAAAACCTATCGCTGCTCAAACAACGGTTGCACATCCCGTGGTTAAAAATGGTGCGGGGAAAAAGGGAGTAGTGCAGACGACAAAATGATCATTTGCACCCTATCCTTATTTTCCCAACAACTGTAAAAGAGTTAATCGTGGCTACTTAAAAATCAATCAAGAGACAAGATGAGAATAAATGAGAAGATGGGCTAGCCGGTGAAACGACGTTCACAAAACAAACAGGGCGAACCCTAGAAAAGAAAATGACCGCCGTACTTTGCAATAGAACCTCGTGGAATGGCAATTACCTTAACCCTATTAAAATATGCAGGTAAAACAAATACTGAGCAATAAATTTTTAGGTGAATCCTACCTGGAGAAAACCCTGCTGATGACCTAGACATACAACAAGCTTCACTAGCAGACGATTCGTGCAGACAACGACAAATGCGCAGCTTCAATGGATGACAATAACTGGAGATATGACCTGTATGGATTTATAAGCTTGACCATGAAAGGGATAGGTTAACGGGTGGGACATAATATAAGCACTAAGCTAATATCATAAACATACTCCTAAGAAGATCCAAAACGTCGGATGGCTCCAGACAAACACAACTGGGATATCAAGCAGAATCATATAAAAACACTATCGATTGTTAAAACTACTAACATGACTCGGTACCAAGGATAACTATGGGAAGGTGTCGGATGGATTCGGCACTAAGCCTCTGCAGTGTTGACTAACAAAATAACTAGGCTTTCGGTTCACTCCATAGGACACAACCGATACGACCAAAATCCAAATACCAATCTTAATCAGATATTGGAAGACAATAAACAAATGGAGACCCATTTCGTCGGCACTGCTCTGGACTAAGCTTTTGGTGGGTCGGCAAACAACTTCTGACACGATAGCTGAAATGACATCTGATATATCGGAGAAAAACCTTGTAATGCTCCTGATGGGTATATCTGGGAGTGTGTCAATTGTGCATCCAATGCATCAGAAACATAGTCAACTGTGCATCTGATACAAACAGACCAACCTTCAAAAATTTTCAAATTTTCAAGTCATGGGAAAAAACTTGGTGAAGTCATTAGATTCCTTAAGCCTTCTAAAAGATTAAAAATATAATGGGGCCCTAAAAATAAAAAATAAATTGGGGAAAATAGTTGCCGCTGCAACACATCCTCATCGTTCGCAAGGTCTTTGTACTCCACCAAGTACCCTGCCCCCTGATTTTTTACAAGACGTGCACAAAACCAGGCCCCTCTAAACCCCTCTTCATCACTGGAAACCTCCACGGCCAGGTCACCATTGCTCAACTTCAATTTCTCAAATTGATGATGGGACATCCAGATCATGTATTGATGAAAGCTTAAAGGATTTTGCAGAGAAAGTATAGTTTACAAAAAATGATAAAATCAAAGAAGCATTTGATGAGTTAGAGGAAATGTTGAAAATGCAAAAAGATACATCTAATCAAATGCATTATGAATCTTTTTCCAAGAAACATGATATTAAGAGGGAAGTACTTAGGTAGGAAATCTGGAAAAATACACATGGGGTAGGTGAGAATAAGAAAAATCCTGCTACATCCCTAATATCGTCTGATAAGAAAGACAGGAAGATGCTCAATTCAATTCAGGTTGGGCTTAAAAATCACAGTTCATTATCAACATCTAAATCCAACAATATGAGGTCCGTACTAAAGATAAAGAATCCTGCAAGCCATGTTGAGGACCATTTGAGGTCTGATGTTGTTGGTGCAGTGCCTACAAGCCATTTTGAGAACCATTTGAGGTCTGATGTTTATGGTACAGTATATTTAATAATTGAGCCAGAGTTGAAGACAACAAAGAGAGACTTTAAAAGGTCATTATAGAGTGAAAGAAATATTCATAATGATCGAGACAATATTTCGAATTTTTCTTCTTATCTTGAAGAAATTAGGATACAATCACCAGATACATGCATTATTTCATAGTAGACCATGAGTGAAAAGTAGTTTGGTTAGAAAAGGCAAAGCATGGAAAAATAAATTAGAGGTTCTCAATTAGTTCCTGAAAGTGAGTTCCTAGATCGTAGAAAAATAATGATAGATAACATTGTCAACAATTTTGAATATTTTAAACATGGAAACACTAAAGAGAGCATGCAGGTTTCAAGCTGTAAAGAAAATTTGAAAGGTGAAAAAGATTTTGAAAATATTCATGAAAATTATGTTCCTAATGTCAAAGATCATGTGATTTCTACATTTGTGACTAAAGACAATGAATTTAGGGCAGTTCCAAACACTTCTTTGCATCAGAATTCCATTCTGAAGAAGAAAAAAAATCTCTTGAAGAAACATAATTTAGGGTTATCAACTCTACTAGAGAGATCAGATAATCAAATAAAGATAAATATTTGCATGGAAGAAGAAAATGTTCTTGAAGTATTATCTCGACTAGATCATTGAAATAAAAGGACACAGATCAAGGCAAGGAAACTTAAATTTGGTGAATATTTTCATTTGGTAAAAAGGGAAAGAATTGAAGCTGAAGATGAAACCAAGAAAATTGTAGAAGGCTCGAATAAAGGAGGCATAACAAGTGCCAATGAAAATAATGGAGAAAATATGGCATTGGATAATTCATGTGTGTTAAATTAATTCCATTTGAGAACTAATAATATCTTAGGTTCTAACAGTATTGAAACTGAAGGTGATTTTCCACATGGGTAGATGTGTTCAATTTTTATGGAAAGGCCTATGTGTTTGCCACCAAAGGCTGATAAATATCATTTGTGAAGTAGCCTACCGAGTGATGAAGATTATGTTCCTACCTCTAAACGATGTCACTGGGCTCAAGAATCTATGTATGCATGTGTTGCAGAGGCTACAACTACTTTAGTGGATCCAGTGGTTGCAACTTTAGTGTGGCTTGGTGTGTTTGGGCTTGTCCTTGTTGCAGGAAGAGTGGGATAGAAAGATGTGATGTCATTGTGGTGAACAACAGTATAAGCAACACTTTGGTAAGTGTTGAAATATTCAGTATCTCTGGTAAAAATTGAAATATTGGATATGCGACAATGGGGTTGAGTATGCTTCCGGAAGCATTGGAGGATTTTTCCATTCTTAGAAAATATGAAAAGGGTAAAATTGGAAACTACAGCATGGGGTCAAAGTTTTGCTCAAAAAATGATCTCAAGGATGTGGAAGAAGCTAGATAAGAATGTAGTATAGGAGGTGTTTTCTCAAAAGAAGAATTGAATCCCACTCCCCTCAGGGATTTGAAGTTAAAAAGAAACACTTTCTTACTAAAGAGGAACTTGATTGGATTCTAAAGCACAGATCCATTTGAATCTCAGAGGGTGATGGGAATATTACTAAGTTTTTTCACAGGTTCTATGGAGCATAAATACTATTTGGAAAATCAATAATTTTCATGGCATTAGAGTAAAAACATTCAAGGAGATGGTTGAAGTGGGAAAAGAGTATTTTGAAAAAATTTAGGAAGATCATGAGGAATCCAATACTGGGAAATCATGAATACCATTAAGTTAATTCCAATTAAATGAATATAGATATGGAGGAAGAGGTGTTTAGGGAAGAGATAAAAACAATCAGGAGCTCTTTCAAAAACCCAAAAATCCCCGGGCCTCATGGTTGGTCAACATATACTTTCATAAGTTTCTTTGACTTGTGGATAGATGCATCGTCTACAAAGAATTATGAATCCCTACAGTCAGCTAATCCACTTAGTTCAATTGCAGTGAAGGAAGATCCTGTGAATTCTTTTCTGAACAGAAGTATGAAACTTAGCGCAAGAAAAAAATCCTGAAATATGCAAGTAAGCTCATCACTTCAAAACATATGAAGGGAATATAACTAAAATTTGAACATTTATTTGAGGAATATGGAAAGAACATATCATTGAAATAGAAAAGAAATAAAAATATTAGATAAGTTAATCGAATAAATCAAACAACCCAACCAAACAAAGCCATATTTTTCCAAAATAACTGTGATTATTTTAGTCTGGACTCTAGACCCTATCTAAGCTCCCACCACCTCAATTATAAATTTCTTTAGTCTAATTAGGCCATCAAACTCTAACCATGGCTTAGCATATGACCAAGTAAATGAACCTAAACCAGAACTAAACACCTAGTATGGACGAGACAAGTTAAGGTCATCATACGAACAAACATAATAAAGTTTGAATACAATGTCATGTTGCTAACTTGTAGTATTTGTGAATAACAGAGCATCCATAGAAAATATGGCTTAGACCAATTAGGAAGGTGTGATATAGAGCTCCATATAATGAGGAAATAACAACTATTTTGACATAAACAATTTGAGTATCCATTTTTGAGAAGACATATTATTAAAATCCCATAGAAATATGCTAGGGTTAGATTATTGTGAAGTCAAGTACAAGGTTTTTGAATGAATTTTCTGTAATACCCCAGTTTTGACCCCGTTTGAATTAAATGTATATGATGTATATATTGTAGTTAATCGTGGTGTGGATCTATAGGAAAAATCCTCGCCATCGATTTTGTGTTTTATGTTCGGCAATTAAAATCGATGTTGATTGTATTTTGTTCTAGCCAGGCACATTATAATTTGGACATCATGTAAATATGCATTTTAATTAAAATACCCACAACCAGCTATGTCAATGCAACAAAAATGAGAAGGGGCATGATTTCCTAAGGATAAGGGGGGTGGGGTTGTCTAACCTCCGAGCCATTGGGGAGAAGCCAAGTGTCAAAAGGAGAACCCATTAATAACCAACTACCTTCCCTTGTCTTATTCACCATTCAAATTAATTGGATTTGGTTGGGCATTTATTTCCTCGGGAGAATGTATACATGGACAACCATTAGTCCTGGAAGAACTGTTAGTCCTTTGACCGCACACATGACCTAAAGAGGCAGATCGCATTCATTTTCCTCACGTGAGTAGGGGAACCTCATTCCCACACTCATACGGGAGGAATCTTGGCCTCAGGAAGACATTGGTGTTCTGCATTTTTCCTTTCACGACCGAGTCTAGTGTGTGATTTTCCCTTACGTTGGGGCCATTTCCTTCATTATAGGCAGGAAGGGAGTTGGCCATGTGGCATTCATGTTCTATATTATCCTTCCTTGATTTTGTATGTGTGTCTAAATTCCTTCATGTTGGGAGGGGTCGCGCTCGTCATCGTACGTAGGCTGGGAGATCATTTTATCTTCCTCACAAATTTTGGGGTGTTGTGAGTCGTTTTGGCCACATTAGGGCCATAAACGACTCCAAAAATCGATTGTCACAGACTGAGTTGTGTTCTCCAATTTCCATACCCAATTTGGTCTCTATGGTGTTTTCACTTCAATCCCAGAGTTGTTAGTGTTGTGTGTATATCGTTGTTGGTATTTGGACTGTTTTGGAGTGGAAATGGGGTTTGAGCTTGCTTGAAAAAACTAGTGTGTGCAGAGCCTCACAAATAGAGCTAGAGGGATGGATTTCTTCTCTGCACACCCTAAATAGCACTGGAAGGGAAGGAATATCTCGAGGGACTACATAGCAGAGAAGGGGATGTTTCCTTTTGTTGGGTGGTGTAGATGTCTTAGAATTCAGGATAGATCTAGTGCAGGTGTCCATAGCTCTTTGGTGGAGCTCACTAGCTTAGCAGTCAACCTTTCTAGATCCTTTATAGCCTGATAAAACCAACTATGTTTGGCTTGGTTGAATGTTGTTAAACCTTGGCTATGTGTGAGCCTGCTATTGTTCCCTTGTTCCTTGTGGGAATCATGCCCAGCTCAAAGGTGGCAATGTTACTAAGAGATTGATGAGAATGCTGACCTATGGTTGGGTGGAATGTTGCAGCGACATAGCTGGTTGTGGACAATATTCTTCATAAGATAAGTATCTATGTGTTAATCTATGCATGGTATTTGCTTAATGATTTAATATGAACATGCTAAAATGTGTGGAATGCTTGAATGAATTGTAAATGCTTTCGCTGTATATTGAATTTCTATGCATCTGTGTATGTTTATTTCCATTACATTTTTAAATCATGTTCATAAGGCTATTTTTCCTGGGTTAGATAGCTAGCAACTATGTTTAGTTGTGTCCTCTCTGCCGAGTAGAGGGGTGGGGACGTGACATTTTCTCTTGTTACTCTTTATTTTCTTGTATTCATGTTTTGAGGTTTTTACTCCTATTCTTAGTAAGTGCAAGATATATATTTCCTGCAGGCATTAGAGTGTATATTCATTTTCTGTGAGATAGTGTCAGACCATCTTCTTGGTACATTTGATTCATCTTCTCAGTTTCAAATGAAAGTAGTAGTCCAAACATTAGATATAATATATCAATCAGGTGATAATAGACAAAAATGATATAAGTGAACTATACTATCTCATTCCAAATCCAAACGTATCGCAGGCGAAGTCTCATTCTCTTGATTAGACAATGGAATCTTCCATAGTACAATACAAACACAACAATTCCATGTCCAAACCGAACCACTACTAATCGCTGATATCCTGGAATTATTGTTCATCTACTCAGTTTCAAATGAAAATGGTAAACCAATCATTAGATATACTATAGAAATTAGGTGATAATGCATGGAAATGATATAAACCAAACTGCATATCTCATTCCAACTTCGGCCATAGTGAAATCCTGAGGCTTGTTCTCTTGACTAGATAATAAAATATTCCCTAATAAAAATTCAACAATTCCATGCCCAAATCAATACGAATGGTTGATAGCCTCACATTATTATTCATGTGCTTAGTTTCAAATGAAAAGGGTCGACCAATCATTAGATATACCATATCAAATAAGTGATAATATGTAGAATTAGAAATGATATAAGAGAATTGTAAATCTCATTAAGACTCCATCTGTATTGCGGGCTAAGTCTCATTCTCTTGATTAGACAATAAAATATGCCTTGATACAAATGCAACAAGTCCACGCCCAAACCAATACCAATGGATGATAGCCTGGCATTATTGTCACAATGAAATTATTACAACTCGAATGGGCCTAACAGTTACGAATATGTGTTTATTGCTTGGAGGTCACATGTTTAAAAGGGAACGAATGGGATAGCGTATGTACGCCTCCATATAGCACTCAAATATCTGAACATAAGGATACCTCATCCACCATTATTTGGAGCACTTAGTTGAAAAGAAGGGTGCCCAAACCAATACCAATAGTTGATAGCCTGGAATTATTGTTGCAATGACATTATTACAACTCAAATGGGCCTGTACAGTTAAGAATATGTATTTTTTTAAGAATATGTGTTTATTTTTTGGAGGCCATGGGTTTAAAAGGGAAGGGGGCATAGTATGTATGCCTCTGTATAACAGTCAAATAGCTGGAAAAAAAGAAGAAGAAGGAATTAGAGTATGTACACACCTCTTCATATTTTTCCGGACTGGAAAGATGGAGAAAAGAAGGAATTATGTTAGTAAAATGGAATGAAGTGGAAAACTTGAAATAAGTGGGAGGTTGGGGCCTAAAAATATATTCATTTATTTAATTTATCTCTAGCTGCAAAATTTTATGGAAATTTGTCTATAGACTATGGGGCAAGGTCATGGAATCCAGATACTAGAGAAAATACTCTATAACAAAGTGGTTCAAACAATAATTGAAGAACGTAAGTGGTGGATCCATAGCTTTGAAAATATTTAGTGAAAGGATTTCCCTTGGTAAGGAAATGGTTAGCGTGGAATATTGGATTAGGGAATATAATGATGACAGGGAACACCCTTATATTGGATGCAAAGGAAACTTCATTTTGTCTAAGGAGTTGTTAATAGATCTCCACCTTTTAGGAATTTTTTCCATGGGAGATGCAACATCATATGATGTTGGGAATGTGTGGCCTTGGGGCTAGAAGAAGGTAGAATATTTGACTTTTTATGGGGATAATGCTGAATAGTGGAACCATTGTGTGAGAATAATATTGTCCAGTGCTACAAAACTCCCAAATAAAGAAGATTTGTTGAAGTGGTAAAAAAACTTGGGGCCATGAGAATGAATTGCAAGGTTGGGTTACAAGGAGGCATCAATAGTAGAAGGCTCCATGGGTGAAATATATTAGTGGTGGTCCATATTTTGGAAGTTATAATGTATTTTGAAAGAAATTATTTTTCTTTGGTAAACCCTAGAAAATAAAATCCTAACTTGGGATAATTTCCAAAATATAATAAAGTTGTGCCTAGGAAAGTGTATAATCCGGTGAAGAATATGTGAATCGCCTTATTTGTTTCCAATCCTTTGGATAGAGTTTTATGGTCAGAGCTTTTATAGGTTTCTAGGGAGAGAAAAAAGTGGGAGCAAAGGACTCTCTTTATATTTTTTTTATTCATGGATCGTTGGTAAGTCAGTTAAATTTTTTATGGCCCTGTCTTGTTATATGATATGGCTTATTTGGTTATCAAGAAATAAAACAATCTTCCAAGGTTTAGATTTTACTCGACCACAAGTGACCTAGATTATTAGGAGTGCTTGCAATAAAAAATGGTATTTTTCTGAGGAAGATCCAGTCAAAGCATTAAAGGAACCTAAAATTAATTTTGAATAGGGTTGGGGGTATTTTTATGGGGCATGCCAAGGTGTCCTAGGGATGTGTGGGGTTGGAGCTATTAAATTGAGCACATATATCTGTGGACAAACACACAACTCGCAAGATAGATCACACAATTTACTCAGCAATTGAAGAATGAAACAGTGCAAAAATGGCTTGCAACTATGAATGCTTTCATTAATCAAAAAGTAATTAGATGATAAATTACAATGTAATACAATGGCTAAATAGCCACATGAAATTTGAATCCACATGAGGAAATTTGAATTGATTAGAATCTACTTGACTGTAGGTAACTAAGACCTTTCTAAATCATTATCGGGGGACTCAATACTTAATTGACCTTGTCTAAACCATTATCGGAGTTAATCGAAGTTATAAAACACAACTCAAGTGTCTAATTTAGTGTTAACTAAGGATAAATGACTGTGGTAGGTGAGAAATGCACCTCTCCTGCATGCAGCCATGCAAACCTAGTGCTAACTGAATGTAGAGGACTAGAACTAAATGTAACAGACTCCTAACTCAGCTTGACTAGTCATTAACTGAACTCAACTGATGAAGGTTGGTATCGACACTCCTAGTGGATTCTAAATTGTAGGGAATGATCTAGGAGGCTCCTAAACTGATGCATGCAAGTGAAACCAGTGGCATTAGGCCTCAATTAGTGTTCCTCACACTTTAGTAACTGGAACATGTGCCCCAATTAGGCCAAGTGGACCCATTGTTGCTAGTGACTAAAAATAGACTGGATGGACTCCTGATTTAGACATGACTCCTTATTTAGACATATGACCAAATTGGACAAGGGAGGATTAATAATCCTAACACCTCCCCTGAATGATAACTTGGAAAATCTATGGGCCCTAGTAACTAAGACCATAGGTCACCCATTACATCAAGTAAAGTAAAGTAACTGCTTAATACAAGGAGCTGGGGAAAAACCACATGGAAAAATATCCAACCCTCTATCTAAGTAGATAGAATATAGATTCAAGTTTGAAAAACTTGGAAATATGTTGCTGCAACCTGTATCTCTATGATGTAGTGAAGCAGTATGAATGGTGTTCTCTGCACAGGTATTCTGGGGCCTGGCATGTAGACTTATCCTTCTTCTCCCAAAATGTTGATGGAAGGAAGGAGGAATGTTACCTTTGCCTCTTTTTGGCTGAAGAGGTATATGATCCACTCTATTCTTCTGAAGGCAGTGTGACTGATCAGACCTTGCCATGTGACATATTACAGGAAATTTGTTGCATCTCTCTGGAGGAGGTAATATTGCATGACATAGCACAAGCTTCTTTGTCTTCTGAATGTCAAATGGATTTCTAGTCATCTTCCTAGCTTCCTGCTTGGAAGTAGGGACTGAATCTGAATATGAATCTAAATGAATCTTAATCTCATGAACTGATACAACTGATTTTGCAATACTAGTGGAAACTACAAGAGAAGGAGATGGAATTTTTTTACCTTCCCTTTGAGATTTCACTGGTTTTGAAAAAGGCATAAAGTGTGAAAACTCATATGCCTTGGAGGAATGATTTGCAACACCCTTCGCTATGATGTTCCTAGTAGAGATATATGTGATCTCCACTGATTTAGGACCAAATATCACTCGCTTTGGAGATCCAGTATGAGTCATCTGGTATACAGATAACATATTTGAAGCTAGGGAGGGGAAATAGATCACATCTTTGAACCTCCCATGTTCAAGCTTGATAGATCCCTTCCCTTTGGTTTGAACTTTACAGTTATTTCCTAGCTGAATACTAGGACCATCAAAAGACTATAAAGAAGAGAATGATTCTCTGGATGCAACCATATGATTGGAATGTCCAGAATCAATGAGGAAGACACGTGGTATTGAGCAGCTGGCCTTCAGTGCATGGCCTATTTCAAAGCAATCTTCAGTGACTTCTATGTCTTCTATCTGGTCAGTCTTCCTTACACTAGCAGGTGTAGTAATGTTCTGTTTCATCAGAAGAAGAGTCATTTCATCAATTTGTCTTCTCATGCAGGAGCTATCTGGATGAAATCCCCTTCCACAGTAGGAACAAAGGCTCTTCCCTTTTCCATTCTTCTTACTTCTCTTAGAACTTAGAGGATCATTTGACTACTCTTTATTCATAGGAGACTCATCTCTTTGCTTCCCTTTTTCATTCACTACCTTACCTCCTCTTGCAACCAGTGCTTGATCTTTTGGAGATCAAATGATCCCCAATTGGATCAACTTGTCATTCTCAGAAGTGAGAGATTGGATGAAAGCATCAAGAGTGGTAATCTTCTAATTTGGAGTGGTGAGCTTCACTGTTTGAAAGGTTGATACAAAGTCTGAGTATTCTCCACTAAGTTTTGAGAGAATGGCAAGGATGAGTTGATCATCCTCCTTCTCCACCTCGCATTGCTTCAACTGGTATATCAGGTTCTTGAATTTTGTGAAAAATTCATTCATTGTTTCAAAGTTGGATGGATTAAGAGAGATCAGCTCACTTTCTAACTGATGGACCCTCATCTCATCCTACTTATCAAATAAGGAAGAAATATTGTCCCAAATCTCCTTGGGAATCTTCAATCCTTTGATGTGGAAGTGAAGATCTCGAGATATTGAGAGGGACAAGTATGCAAAAGCTTCATCAATCCTGTTAAAGTAATTTTCTTTGTCATGATTAAGAATTGGCTCTACCTCTATCTCTTCTGTGAGTGTCAATAGATTCTTTGTGCGAAGCAGTCCCTCCATGTCCTCCTTCCATTGGTGGTAGTTGAAGGAAGTGAGCGGCTCTACTAGATGGGCCATTTTCAATGCAGTAAAGAGGATTGTGATGTTGTAGCAAATGCAATGAGGAGAAAGAGCTGCTTGTAGTGAATGCGGTGAGAATAGATGATAACATGTAAACCATACAATCAAACATACAAAGTAAGGTCGACTGCTTTGACATTTTAGGTTTTCATCACACCCAGCATAATTGATCAACAAAGCTTGATCAACAATTCCTTAACTTGGGGTATTAAGTGGTAAACCTTCTGCTTCTGGTGCAGAGTATGAAAGGAGAAAATTGCTCCAAAAAATGATCCGGCTGGAGATCTCGGGAGGAGAAGTTCCTTTTCCCCCGAGGCTCTGATACCATATTAAATTGAGCTCATAGATCTGTGGACAAACACACAACTCACAAGATAGATAATACAATTTACTCAGCAATTGAAGAATGAAACAATGCAAAAATGGCTTGCAACTATGAATTCTTTCATTAATCAAAAAGTAATTAGATGATAAATTACAATGTAATACAATGGCTAAATAGCCACATGCAATTCGAATCCACATGAGTAAATTCCAATTGATTAGACTCTACTTGACTATAGGTAACTAAGACCTTGTCTAAATCATTATTAGAGGACTCAATAGTTAATTGGCCTTGTCTACACCATTATCGAAGTTCATCGGAGTTCTAAAACACAACTCAAGTGTCTAATTCAGTGTTAACTAAGGCTAAATGACTGTGGTAGGTGAGGAATGCACCTCTCTTGCATGTAGCCATGCAAACCTAGTACTAACTGAATGTAGAGGACTAGAACTAAATGTAACTGACTCCTAACTTATCTTGACTAGTCACTAACTGAACTCAACTGATGAAGGTTGGTATAGGCACTCCCAGTGGCTCCTAAATTGTAGGGATTGGTCTAGGAGGCTCCTAAAATGATGCATGCAAGTGCAATTAGTGGCATTAGGCCTCAATTAGTGTTCTTCACAATTTAGTAACTAGAACATGTGCCCCAATTAGGCCAAGTGGACCTAATGGTGCTAGTGACTAAAAATAGACTAGATCGAATCCCAATTTAGACATGACTCCTGATTTAGACATATGACCAAATTGGACAAGGGAGGATTAATAATCCTAACAAGAGCAATTTTATATCTAAATCGACAACACTTAATTAGTTTGAAGTTGCATATTCGATGTTCATATATTATCTTATGTACAAACAAGGACTCTGGAATTTTACTACAAAAATAGTTGTAACTTGTAACCTAAATGATTTTTAATATATTTACACCTTTATTGCATTAGCTTGAACAATTAAACAATGGTATAACTCTTTTCACTGATGTTTCCAATATTTAAAAAAACACTTTATGGATAGCATGATTCAATCTCATCTTCAAAGAGTGGCAACAACACAAACCTATATTAGATGGAACATAGTGTCTCCTACTAGGGGCCTCCTAAAGTCTCTAAATTATCCCCTTCCCTATCCTTGGCATCCACTGTCCCCTAGATTTTCTTGTCCAACAACTCGATTTGTAATTTTATACCATGTTCTTTTGTTTCCTTCTGGTCTTCTACTCGAGTCAATGTGGAGATATTTCTTTTTACCTTGAAATGTGGAGTAATAACTTTACTATCTATCATATTTCCTTTTTCTTTTGTTATGATTTTCCTCTACTTCCAATTCATATAAGAATAAATCACATACAGAATGTATTTTCAACATTTCCATCTCATCTTGGATATGAAAATGCAACCCTTTAAGGTATTGATCACAACCTAATATTTGGATACATGTATCTCCGTTCTAATTGGAAGCTACCTGATCTTCTTTGTATACTCTTTCACTAACAATACCTTTTGTTCTAAATTATAAAATTTCCTGAACTGTGCCTGATGATTGTTTGAGGATTGAAATTTGACCCCTAATATTTTTTCCCAAAATATGATTTTCTCCTTGCCTTGACTTGCCTTAATTTTTATGTAAGTGGTCCAACCATAAGGCTGGATGGTAGCTATATTCTCCATGTCAAAAAATTACTCAAGGTCTTGAACCCAATATATCAATGCATTTAAAGCTCAAACTTCCTGGAAATTCTGATTCCTCCAACTTCATTGCAACTCCCTATGTTGATATAGTTTCCATGAAAATATTTGTTGGTTCATGCTCTTATGTTTGGCTAGTGTTAACACTCATTTCTCCATCTTCAAAATCACTAAATCTTAATCTCGTCTCTATGGTCACTAACCTTCTATAAAACTTGTCAGCCATGTACCTTCTGTCTGTAATTATCTGCCTTCCTCTTCTTCCCGAACCAAAAACAAACTCTCTTAGTATCTGAATTGTATACAAATACATCACACTTATCTTAAGGGACAAAGACAATAGGATCTTGTAATATTGTTGCCTTACAACTAGAATTTGTAGGTGGAAAACCAACAGGAACTCTAACGATGAATAAATGCCCAAGAAAATCAATTTTCTAACCCTAATATTCCCAAAAAGATTAGTCCTGATATAGAGAAGGAACCAAAAATGAAAGAAACTCCACAGTTTCTAAAAGAAATCGATCTTACTACAAAAATTTTACAATGGAAATACTTTATATAGGGTTTCGAAGGAAGAACGTGACTGATGAGTTTTAATGAAAAATATTTAATTAAAGTCTCAATAACAAAGGATAGAGAATGTGAAACACCTTGGATAGGAAGAGGAGAGCATTCTCCATGTGCTCAAGAATCATTCTCCCTATGTTAAATGAATTCCCTTTGAGAACTAATAATATCTTAAGTTCTAACAGTCTTGAAACTAAAGGTGATTTTCCACATGGGAAAATGTCTTCAATTTTTATGGAAATGCCAATGTGTTTGCCACCAAAGGATGATAAATATCATTTGTGAAGTAGCATACCAAGTGATGAATTTGCCTTGCCTCCCTCTAAACGACGTCACTGGGATCAGGAAGTTATGTCTACATGTGTTGCATAGGCTGCATATGCTTTAGTGGAGCCAGTGGCAACTGTGTGACTGGACAAAATGATGCCTACAAGATTTCTGTATATGAAAAAACTTATACTAAATGTTTTGATAATGACAAGAAGTCAATCAAGGGAAATTAGGAATGTGTCAGAGTAGACACATTGATCCAAAAAGAAGCAACATAAACATGAGGTAGTAAGAAACCTGTGGTGTCTTTAGATTCATATCAATCCTTTATAAGGTTTTCTTTAGAACCTGCTAAATGGGTAGAGGAGAAGCAGATGGATCCATGGTTTGAAGATTCAATGTCCTCTAAGAATATGGATGAATGGTAGATTGGAGATAAGGATGAGAGGAGTGCACATGATAAAATTTATACTGAATCATTGACTAATACAAAAATGGAAGAAAAAAAGCTATAGAGTGTGACTGCACCAATGTTTCCTTCTCCAAAGAAGAAAGGTGTTTCAAATTTAGCTTCAAGGCAAGTAAATTCAAACAACACACCTCCTATCAAGGCTTATGTTGCACAAAAGGGTGATACTGACAAATATGAATACAAATCAAAGGGAATCAGGGTGAATATATATTGTGCGACTCCAACAAAGAAAATTAGTAGAGGCTTTAAGAAATATCATGGGAAGTATGGCTCAGAGAAGTTTAACCAAGGGCAGTTAGCTAAGCAGTTGTCTATTCGCAAGCATGAGTAAGTTTCTCCTATAAAATATGGCACTGAACCTTCATAAAAAAATGTGACAGGTTCATCAAAATTTAAGGTGAAGATAAATGACACTGCAACAACGAAATTTGATGATGTCTCACTATCTACATAGTTTCATTTAGAAAAAAGCAAACAAGCTTAGAAAAGTGTAAGTATTATATTAATTCAGTTGCGTTTCAAATTACAATTTTTTTTCCTTTTGTTGGATGATACATCAAGGCATAATTTCATTAAAGTGTACAAAAATATCTATGCTAATCACATGTAACTACTAACTTTCAAAATACAACATGGATGAAAGGGAAAAGGTCTAAAGAAATCCCAAATGTGCTCTGTTTTGTAGCAATTTATGATAACCAAAAAATTATTTTAAATAGGTGAATGCACAAATTTCTTCTCCTCTGGAATAATTTTACAACTTCTATAGGATTGTCCAAAATGGACACCAGAGCTATCCTCTATGGCTACCACTAGTTGATAACTTACTATTTTTCAACACTTTTCTTGTACAAAATGGGTCCAAGACCTACTTCTGCAAATTAGGAATAAAATCAGTGCAAAAGAAGAAAAATCTCTGTATCGGGAGCAATACTATTTCAGATCCTAATTATGTTGATAACCTCTGCTCAAATTGATAATGCTCCTGTCAATTTCTGTACTCCTTGCAAATTAACAATTTCAAGTTTTTGCGACTTGCTAGCCTTTGTACCTTCAGGTACAAGTATGCTTTTCTCTATGACTCATACAAACTGGGAAAATTTACAAATTCCGAAGATGACCGAAATCCTGTCAAGGGTCTGTCCTAGTAAGATCAAATTTTCCAATTCTATTTTTTTGGGACAGTTTTACCCGGAATTCCATTTTTTTCCCTCACCAGCAAATAGTAAATACTATTTTTTTCTTTTTCCAATTCCTTGAATTCTTTGAGGAATTATTCAAATCCATTTTTGGGTTATGTTCACCACATTATGTTCCTGCTATTAAATTTGTGGTTCTTTTTATGTTTCTAGCAGATTTCACAGTCCATTATGGTAAAATGCAAAATATGCCATGTTCTACAAACTGTTGATGAATCTACAAAAGTTCTATCAAGACTTTTATCTAGAGAATTCTTCTATAACACTTTTAATAAATCTAGTCAATATGAATTAACATGCAGGGGATATCTGAAAACCAAAAAATTGTTTCCATACTTCAGTTTTTTTTATTACTTTTCTATTTTCATTCTCCCTTTCTCATTTCTCTTCAAAAACTCAGTTCTGTAGCATTGCTAAATTTCAGGCAGGTGACTGAATCACTAGATTATCCTTGTTGAGAGCATTCTATTGAGTATATACTATAAACATGCCCCTGTTTGGATTTTTACAATCGCTCACGCCTCTCAAAAAACTTCCTTTTTAAGTTTTTTAGTACTCTTGTCTGTTTCTCTCAGGATTTTGCTCACTTGATGTAGTATGTACTCCATTGTCGCTCTGAATCCCTGTCACAACACCATCACTCCTTTTATTTGTTACTCTATAGTCAGTCCCACTATGTTACTCTATGTGGTCACTTAGACTCTACGTCACTCCACAGTCGCTCTTAATTTTTCTTACTCCATAGCAGTCAAGTTGTGCGCCACCACACTCCATCATACTCCATGGACCTTTACTCTGCCTATCTATGTACCAACTTACTCAGTTGGCATCGATTTACTCCATGGACCTTTACTCTTCATATCTATGTACCAGCTGACTCTGTTGGCATTGATTTACTCCATGGAGTTTCCTCTATTGTAAAAATTAGGATACAATCACCAAATACATGCATTATTTCAAAGCAGACCATGAGTGAAAAGCAGTTTGGTCAGAAAAGGAAAATCATCGAAAAAGAAATTAGAGGTTCTCGATTAGTGCCTAAAAGTGATTTTCTAGATTGTAGAAAAAAGTGACAGATAACATTGTTAGCAATTTTTAATCTTTTAAACATGGAAGCATTGAAGAGAGCTTACAGCTTTCAAACTATAAAGAAAATTTGAAGGGTGAAAAATATTTTGAAAATATTCATGAAAATTATGTTCCTAATGTCAAAGATCATGTGCTTTCTACATTTATGACTAAAGACAATGAAGTAAGGGTAGTTCCAAACACTTCTTTGCATCATAATTCCATTCTGAAGAAGAAAAGAAAGCTCTCAAAGAAACATAATTCAAGGTTATCAACTCTACCAAGGATATCAGATAATCAAATAAAGATAAATATTTGTAGGGAAGAAGAAAATGTTCTTGATTTATTATCTGGAGTATATCATCGAAAGAAAAGGACACAAATCAAGGAAAGGAAACTTAACTTTGATGAAAATTTTCATTTGGTAAAAAGGACAAGAATTGAAGTTGAAGATGAAACCAAGAAAATTGTAGAAGACTCGAATAAAGGAGGCATAACAAGTGCCAATGAAAATAATGGAGAAAACACGGAATCAGATAATTCTTGTGTGTTAAATGAATGCCATTTGAGAACTAATAATATCTTAAGTTATAATAGTCTTGAAACTGTAGGTCTCATGTCCCCAACCCTCTACTGGATGGAGAGGACGCGACTAACATCTATCAACCCGGGCAATCTAGCCCCCCATGAACATAATGCATATATAAAAATTACTTTGAAATAAAACATTCATAATCCTATAAACATATGCATAATAAAATGTACATGATATATATATGTATAGTGGAAGCAAATCATTCATTCAACACATTCATGCATTCAACATGTTCATGATAATTTCATAATAATTCATAAGCAAATACAGTTGCAAAACTTAAATAAACAAGAATACTTATATTTGGAGAAGCTTGTCCCGCAACCAGCTATGTCGCTGCAACATTCCACCCAACCATAGGCCATTGCGGTCTTTAATCTCTCAGTGGTACTGCCACCCCTGAGCTGGGCATGATTTTCCCCAAGGAATAAGGAACACTACCAGACTTTCCCCATATCCAAGGATACAATAAAATTTAGTCAAGCCAACATAGTTGGGTTTATTAGACTTATGTAGGAAGTGGTTTACACTTAGCCAAATTCACATGAGACACAACCAAGCTAATATATGGTTTTATCAGGCTACCATCCAAGCCATCCTTCCAGTTGGATTTATCAAGCTTCCAAGGAGGTGGAAATATTAACTACTAAGATAGTGAGCTCAACCCCAGAGCTATGAACACCCACATCTGATCTATCCTAATTTCTAAACAATTACACACCCAAGACAAGGAAGAATTCCCTTCTCTGCTACATAGTACCTCAGGCCATGCCTTCCCTTCCAGTGCTATTCAAGGCCTGCAAAGAAGAAAACCAACCTTCTAGATTGATCTATGAGGTTCTTTCCCACACTAGGTTTATCAATCAAGTCTAGAATCTATTTCCATTCCTTCAATAAATGTAGATGCCAAATCAAGGATGTGAACACAGTGATCTCAGTCCTAGGATTTACCAAAACATAGCAGACGACAGGGATTACATACACACACAAAAATTTATGAATTTATGAACATTGTCGGTGCGAAACCAACCGCTACAAAATACCAAAATTAAAACGTTGTTGGTATTTCAAAACAAAGAAACAAAATTGGATTCAGGGCAATCGTGTTTAGGAAAACAACTATCAAACAGGAGAAAACGTGAATAGAAACAATCCACAGAGGGAAAACCCAAAATGTGAAGGATCCAGATCAATGGATAGGATAAATTCATGAAAGGTTCAGACTTAGAATCCTTTTTGCTTGCTTGTTGGTGCGTGAATGCAAAATTGGTTTTCCAAAAACGTTTTTCCATTCCAAAATCATGAGGGAAGGTGAAACGCTGCCACATGAGGAAAAGGTGGTTGTTTTTTGTGTTTTATTTCCCAAGAAAATTTAAAAATGTTTTTCCAGAAATGGTGTTTTGCCCATTTTGAATTTCTTCCCCCTCTTCGAGTCCCCCACTCCCTCATCCTTAGGAAAAATCATGCCCCCATCTCATTTAGTTGCGTTGACATAGCCGACTGTGGGTTTTTAATTAAAATTGCAAATTGAACATGATGTCCAACTTTTTAATGTTTATCTAGCATAAAATACCATCGGCTCAACCTTAATTGCTGAAACATAAATACTAAATCAATGGTGGGGATTTTTCCTAGCTCCACACCATGGTTATTTACATCATTTATTTAAATGCAAATGGGGTCAAAACCGGGGTGTTACAGTAGGCTTGTTCACTATCTTAAGTTCTACAGTAAGATTTATGGACTTTTCAGAATGTGATGATGAGAAGAATAAGGTAGAGAAAAATAATTGGGAGAGAGAGGACGAAACTACTCAAATAAAGAGATATAGCTTCATTTGCAGGATATATTTTGCCATCATAAATTTAACAATGATACTTGCATAAAACAACATAGCTTCATCTACACTTTATATTTTAAGTATCTTTTCAGATATCCAAAACCATTGCAAGGGATGGTATTGCAGAATATATGTTATGAGTAGTTACCTGCATAGGGAGTTATACATTACATGTTTCAAAGTTTTTATGTACCCTCTCTAAGTAGAAATTCCACTGGAATATAATGCCAACCAAACCCTCATTATTCTGCAAATATATAACAGAGGGCCAAATATTATTTTGTAAACATGTAATCTACAAATTCTGATGTTTTTTCTAGGCCATGCGATTTTGATGTATCTATTTTATGGACATATTAACAATTTCATCTAAAATTAATAGAGGAAATTGGTTGGGACAAAAACTAGCCACTAAACTTCTCCACATGATCTATTTTAAAAAACTTCAAGGACAATCTATATTTGAAAGCATACTTGGCATAAAAATCATCATAATTGCTCATTATGTGTGTAGATTTTCATTTTGCTGCTTGGATCTTATGCTGATGAAGTATGTTTTGTGTATGAATACATGGTAGATGGCAGTCTAGAGGATCGGTTTTTTCAAAATGGAGCCACACCACCTCTTTCAGGGTTTGTGCACTTTAGAATTGCTTGGGAAGTGGCATATGGATTGTTCTGCTTACACCCTTCCAAGCTCGATCCTTTAGTTCATGAAGACCTAAAACTAGCTAATATCTTGCTGGATAAAAACTTTGCAAGAAAAATTGGTGTTGTGGGTCTAGCCAAACTTGTCCCCCCAATTATCAGATGAAGCATTACATGGTGTAGACACACATCAATTGCGAGAACATTCTTCTAAATTGATCTAGATTCCGATGTGTCATAGGACTGGGACACTTGAAAAAAAATCTAATCTTTATGATCTTGGAGTTTTTCTTCTGCAATTATTAATTTCCAAATCACGATAGGTCCTTACATATCGTGTTGAAAGACCTATGGAGAAGGGAAATTTTAGTGAAATTTTTTATCAAAATATTAAAGATTAGCTTACAAAGTAATCCCAAAATCTATCTGAACTTGCATTGAAGCAAGGAAAAGACAGATTTAGGGGCAGTTGTGCTACTAGAAATTCAAAGATTGAAATATTTTGTAGAAACCCATATTGATCTTAGGGGAACATGGGACAAGATGAAATGGATTCTATAGAGATGTTTCATTGCAAGCATTGCAAACTGCATGGAAGTCAAAATACAAACAAACAACATTCACAAAAAACAACCAAATCAAAAAACAAAAACCCTAAGTGCTTGGAAAAACCCACATAACTGGAAAGATAGCTAAAGCCATGATTCAAAGTGGATTCAAAGTAGTATAAAATGACAACAAGAGTGCCAGAATGACAAACTCACCTATGCCAAACACCATATACTCTGAACTCATCCTCCAGTTCTTGCTCGGTCACCTGGAAATCCATGTTGTGAAAACCATTTCCATAAAAAAGCCCACCGCAGAATCCTACTAAATAGAATCTGCTACCTATGAAACGTAGGAGTCAAAGTAAGAAATTGGTGGAACTAGATATGCTTCTTCATGTTGTTGGAACACCATCCGTTTACCCATAACCTCATAATTACAAGGGCAAGTGCTGCACCAACAGATATCACTCACATTATTCAGACCAATATCGATGGAAGAGTACAAAATCACAGAGTTGACGACTGACCAAAGGGAGAGAAGAAAGGAAGCCCTCATAAAAATGACATCAAACACTGCGGAAAACCCAAAAAACTATGTGAAAACCACCAACACTTTGGAAATCTTCTTCAAAAATGCCACTGTAGAAATATCCTCTAAGACTGCCACTACTCCCTCCATGAAAACCCATGGAAAACCCTGTGCATATGGCACTGCTACCTCTCGAAAACCCATGGAAGACCCTATGCATATGGAACTTCTCCCTCACAAAAATCCATGGAAAACCTTGTGCATATGGATTTTTTATGGCTTGTTTGCAATAAAAAATCCCCCATGATATTGGGTATTTATATATTATATAATATAGTCCCTTTTACCCTAAATAACATCAATATATTGGTTTGAATTTTTTTAATTTTTTACCCCCCAACATGAATGAATGTGTTATCATATTGGTTCCTCAGCAACGCCCCCGTGTAGAAGCTCTATCATATTGTGGAGCTATATCAGATTGTGGAGCACTTTGTCTTTCTCAAATCTCTTCTCAGTGTAAAGGCTTGATTCATTGTTCCTGATTCCTGCTTACTTTTAGGGCGGGGGGGGTTCCCATGAGGTTTTCCCCATTTTCCTTAGTTTATTAAGTAGTTTTATTTTTCATTAGATTGTATGAGTGACTTTTGGCCTAGTTTCTATGGCCTAAAGTTGTCCAATTCAAGATTAAGGGGGGATTATATAATCCTCCCTTGTCCATATATAGTCTATTTTATCATTGTTTCTAGCTTAGGGAGACATTATTACTATACTATAGTGTGGGTAACACATATAGAGGTTAACTTCCACTTACTGCATGTTCATGCATGATTTTATGTTCCTTTGAGACCAATCCCTACATTATAGGAGCCACTTTGAGTGCCACCAGCAGCCTCCATCTGTTGGTTGTGGTAGGTAGAAATTTATACTGAGTCAACCTTTAGTTACATTCAGTTAGATCACTCTCAGTTAGTCTAGCACCAATTTTTCATGGCTTCATGAATAAGTGGCACATTTTTCCACCTGCCTCATTAGTTTAACTGATTGTCGAACTGATTTAGATATCAAGAGTTATACTAGTGGCTACAATGCAGTGATTTAGACACTCTCAATTAGCCAATGATTCAGGTTTAGTTGGTAGATTTAAATCTTATCCATGTGATTCGAACTATCCTTATTGTAACATTGTTGTATACTGTTGGGGATAATGAATATTAATGTTGTAATTAACTGATCAATTCTTATCAGATTTGTCTCAAATTTGTCTTGTTCAGTGTACATTGTTCTTGATATTCCATTTCACAATTCACCTCTCAATTTCTCTCATTTTCATGTATATCAATCGTTCAATAATTTAACAAAAAGAGACTTATATCACCCCATTGCATTTTCAAGTCGAAAGTTGTCAATAGTTGAACAAAATTACACTACAAAAGAGTGCAAAGGGTTGGAAATGGTGTATGCACTACAAAAATTTAGACATTATCTATTGGGATCACATTTCAAGATGTATACATATTATTTTGCATTGAGATACTTGGTCCATAAGCTAGTGATGGGGGAATATAGACAAATGCCTATTATTGTTTCATGAATATGACTTTGAAGTAGTGGTGAAGACAAGAAAGTTAAATGATCACCTATTGCACATACTTAAAAGAGAGTATGCTTCAAATTTGGATGATAATATGCCATATGGACAATTATTTTCATTATAGATGGTTGATGACTATTTTATAGAGATTGCCCATATTTTTCACATAAGATTAGTTCCATCTCACTTTCCAGCACTAGTACAAAATGAGGAATTAGCTACTAGGCGACTAAAAATTCTAGTCACCACAGGTTTTTCAAGTGATTTACTACTAAATATGAGAAATTTTGATTGACCAAACTATAAACGACTAACTTAGTCACCGGTTAACAAATATGACTAAATAATAAGTGACAGAGTTAAAAATGACTAATTTAGTCATGACATAAAAAATGACTACCTAGAATAATATGAATTAGTCATTTATGTTAGTCAATTTAATTGTGTCATGGAAAATTGCAATTGTGACAATGAAGTGTTACAATTTAGTAAATTTTGTAAATTGTCTACCTTCTATCTCTGAATATGTGCAGGTTAACAATTTTGAATCCAAAATGGTATTTGTGGGGTTAGGAATATCTAATGTTTTTCCCAGGTGATGGGGATAGTGTTAGGGTGTTGTGGATTATTGCAGACGATATGCTTTAGATGGTCATATTGCTTTCCAGATATAATTTTGGGATCATAGATCCCAAATGATATATATGCTAGAGAACCATTTTTATGTAATGGTGACATGCACCTCGATCTTCAGATATCCAACAAAGAAATTGCACGGAATTTCTCTTGACCATCTAGTGTGTGACATCTCGGCAATGGAAAAATTGCAATTTTTGACAAGAGTGTCTAAATATATACAGATCAATTTAGTGCTAGTGTTCATTACATCTTAGTCATGTGTCATAGCTCAACAATAGAAACTATTTCAATTTTTTATGAGGGGG
>LPNX011029985.1:104269-131723 GCA_001517045.1 Pseudotsuga menziesii
ATGCTTAAAAAATACTCATAAATACATGATATTATTTGCTTTAATGGATTGCTAACCTACCAGAAATATTTATTACTAAAATGTTTCATGAATGACACTTAAAGTCACCATCAAAAATTATTTTCTCACCAATTTTCATTATTCCATCCCTAAATCTATAATTTGGAGACAATATTTTAATTTATTTTCTTATATATATGTTTGAGTTTTTGTTTTTTTTTGCATTTCTAAAGGTCACCATCAAAAACAATATTTTAATTGATTTTCTTATATATATTTCTGAGGTTTTGTTTTTTTTCATTTCTAAATTTAATTTTTATTATTTTTGTTGCAATTAGATGGTGTAATATTCATATTTGATATCAACAGTTTTATTACTGTAAAACAATTCTTTTCAAATTTAGGATTGATACAAATTTCCTTTCTTGTTATTTTGAATGGAAAAGTTTTTTTTTGATTGTATATTTAGACTACTACGTTATTATATACATCCACATAATACCCTTTACAAAAATGAAATAAATTGCACATGCATATTTCTTAGAGAAGATCCGTATTTATTTTACAATGAATCCATTTGATTAAATGGTTATAAAAAAATCTATCATTTATTAATTTATTTATTGGGTAAATTTGTTTTTTTTCATTTCTAAATTTAATTGATATACATTCCAAACCTGCCAAAACCTAGGGCAATATTGAGCATACCAAGAAGTCACCATTGAAGTAATGCCAAAACGTGAGCATTCCAAGAAGTCACCATTGAAGTAGTGCCAAAATGGTTCAGCATGTTTTGATGTGCCCCCTTCCGATTCGTCTGTTCCTTGCTTCCACTCATTGAGGCAGTTTTCATGTTAATCACTGATTTGATTTGGGGTTCGAGCATTGCAAATACTCACTATAAAATTTGATCAAAATGAGATGAATTTGGCACATGGATGAGTTTCAGGGGCATACATGAAAACTAGTACTGGTGGGGAAGGATCTTGTATTTTTCATGGAAGAGGCATCTTCTCCAACTCTCCCAATCACTGAGGATTTGCACACAAGATCAACCCCATTTGTATCATGCAAAATCTCATTTTGGATCCACCCAGGATGATGTCATTTGGAAAATTGTGCAGTCCCCATTAAAGGTCGGGATTCCCAAAGCCTTGGAGGGGAAACATATGGGACACAGTTATCCATCACTACACCAGCATGTACAGTCGTTCAACATCTCCTAATCCACAAAAACCCTATAATGTATATGTCCACAATGTAAGCTATATTTCTTCTTCTATTTTGAGTGGATCCGAATTGGCCATTGTCCGGCTTGGAAGGGATATTTCCTCATTAAATTTCTCTTAGTGGGTGAGGTACAAAATTGAGGAATTATACAATATCACTTCACAAGAAATACCACAGGGGAAGATTACAATATTTGTCTCTAAATCTTCATATCCAAGAGAACTATCAAGGTAAGTGACACATAATTCATTTATATCCTCTTACAGTCTTTGTCTCTAAACCTTGACTATGGTTTTTTTCTTTACCCGTGGATTGAATGGGGGAGCACATTTTTGGTGTTTGTCTATTTGCTTGGCCTTGGAATGGTATACAAGCTAATATAACTCATCCAACTTGATTGTAGATTTCCATTTTTGCTTGTTGATCGAGTCGTGGAGTGCAAACCTGGTGTGTTAGTTGTTTCCATCAAGAATGTGACGATAAACGATAATTTTTTCAATGGCCACTTCCCTGAGAGACCAATTATGATGGGAGTTCTTATGGTTGAGGTAATTCTTTTCAAGTTGTTTTAACTATTTTCATGAATGATAAAACTCTTTTACATCCTGCCTAGCTCTTAACTATAGAAACTATGTTAGTTGGGTTAGTAGGGAAGAATATGATTTCAACCTAGTTTTACTGAAATATTATCTTCCCCAAAATCTCCAAAATAACAGTAGTTACTAGCAAAATTACAACATATGAAAATTGAGGATTAACTGCCATTTGGTAAGTTTTCTCAATAGACCTGAAAAATTGAGGATTAACCACCATTTGCTAAATTTTCTTAGTAGAGGTGCATCTATTTAATACAATTAAGTACACTAGGGACCTTGAGTTCTGATTTCCTTGTTGGAGCTTCCCTATCGAGCTAGGGATGCCCATACCATAGCCAAAATTAGTTGGGATAAGGATGGTGAGGCATATACTAACCTATAATTTCATTTTACAGATGGTTTAGCCCTAACGTTAGCTCTTGCAAGAACTAATAGGGGCAACATTCTAGTGGACTAATCCTTTTGTTGATGTAGTTAATGTCATAAAAAAAAATACAAAAGTGATTTTTATTGGATAAGAGGATTATCTAAATTGGTTTTTGTGTGGATGGAAACCTATACAACCAAGGCAAATTATCTAATCATTGGGTATGCCCTTTTTAGTTAACAATGCCAACGAATAAATGAAAATTAGTTTTGAACTTGTTTCAAGGCAAGGTGAAGGCATAATTTCACTGGTATTTCCACTTGACTAGGATGCTTTCTATGAAAGATAGAATTTTAGAATATAGAAATAAATGTATTATACTCTTACATATATCCCTAGACTCTAGCTATTAAAAATGGTCATGTTTCTGTGGAGATCCCTTTGCAGGAAGGAAGAGGTGGAAAAGGGTTCTCTCTAGTGGCATAGGGTGTTTGCACTCTTCCTAGGAAGAAATGAGGGGTTAAACTAACTGATATTTTATATTAGGGCATGTTCTTTATTTCAAGTGGATTGGAAGGGCCACTACTAGGGAAGCCCCCTGGCAGGTCCTTGGTAAACACCAATTACAAACAGGTTTCCACATTGGGAATATAAAAGGGCCCTTGGTATTTGGGACATGATTGGAGGATCCTATTAATTCAATATCAGGTTTGTTATTCTAAAAAAAAAAGGTAATATTACGAGGAAGTCTTCCATGAGCTAAATAGGAATGTGAGGGACCTAGAAATGGATGGGATATTGTAGCTAGATCAATCTAGACCTTTCCAGCACCAATAGGGAAGATTGGGTATACTCCAAGATAATAGGCTTTCTAAGAGAGAGTTCATACATGGGGTAATCTACAAGATATTCAAACTGACTCATGGCTATAATTAGACACATTAGGGGCAGATCTTCTGTTTGAGTTTGAGATTTTTGCTAGTTATCAGGCATGTTTCAACTATTTTCACCTTCAAGAATGTCTTCTATTACATAGGGTTTATCCATTAATGAACTACCTCAATTTTGACATTATATTATCCTTTTTATTTTTTCTTTTGGGAAGATATTCCCTATGCACTACTTATTTTAATACTATTATTTGTTGTATTTACTAGTACCACTGACCTATTTTTTTCATTAGTGGATATTGATTTAATTTATTTCTTTCATCTTTTATTTTATGTAAGAATCATCCCTACATCCCTTTAGAATAACTTTGATAGTTATTTAAAAAAAAACATGGATATAAGAAATCCTTTTTGAAGTTGAGGTTAAAATATATAGGTTGCTTTTTGGAGGTGAACAGTTAAATATTATGCTTAGTGATAATTTCAATGGAACTATGTGCTAAGTATGGAGGTATGGGGATGTGTCTTTTTGTAGATACTTGATGGAATTGTCAAACCTGTTAACCATTACGTGGATGAACAAACACATCATTTTTGTAGATGCTTTTTGAACTATGGAGTGCTGTAAGTTTATATGTTTTTTCTAGTTTAGTCTAATATGATAGAAATACATATGTTTTGTAAACTCTTTAAATTTTCGTATTGCAAAGAAAAAATGGAGGAATTGAAGGTAGTATGAGCTATCTGCAGGCATAGCAGGGAAAGTTTTCAAGATTATATTGGAAGTAGTGTTAGCCACTCATCATGCACTAAAAAATTGTCAGTTTGTTTTCTCATTCATATACAAACACACAAACGCACACACACATATTGATATTGATATTGATATTTTTTTTGACTGCCCATCAATTATCTAAAATGGTTCCTTGAGGAGTCCATTGGATCCCCTCTAACTTAATTGCATGGTCTGAAATCCACCAATAATCTTTTGTTGAAGTTGCATATTTTATTATTGTCTAGAATCTATCGCTAATCAGAGGCTTGTAATGGATTCAAATACCTCTCAGCTATATTCTGAATAAAAAACACCTATATTTTTTCTATACGATATGACCTACAACCCTAAAAATGATAATGTGTGAATTTACATCTATGTAACATGCACATGACATTATAAATGCGTTAAAAGCAGAGCTCTAATAGTCACTATTGAATGACAAAGATCACTAAACAAGAAGAACCATAGTGACAGAGTATGTGGCGCAAAGATAGACATATGTATATACCATGATCCATCTAAGAAGCCATTAAAATTTCTCTTTGAAGTTTTAAGTGTCATGATCTGCTAATGTGTTATATATTCCAGCTATAGTGAATGAATTCAAAACATTGAGGTCTACATAAAAAATTTCTAGCTTGTTGTTGACGCCCTGTTCTTGAAACTTTGAAGCTGTGTAAACCAAGTAGGTCATGTCTATGTGTATCCTCTCCTCAACGTTTTCATTATCAGTCTTTCTTTTAACTTGACAATTTCTACATCAAATTCTATAAGGCTTGCCTGTAATTTATCAAAATTCCATGATATACTTGAACAGAGTGGGTGAGTTGAACATTGAGCAATGACACTTGTGAAACACGTAAGATAAGAAAATATAATTTTATTGATTTCCAACAAATGACCACAAAATTAAGTCAATGGTATTAAAAAGCACATTATATCTATCATATCTATGATGTGCATCTCAAATGGAATATTAATGACATATTTTATTGAGAAGAGGGATTTTTATTGTTTATGGGCTATAGAGCAGTTTTTCTTTGTTCCTACTTCCCATGACTATAAAATATTAATTTTTTGGAGAGCTATTGGTTACTTCTCTACTAATAGACCTTTCCACTCTTTGAAAGTGGACTATAACTACTTCGGCATTTTCATTTAAGAGTTCAATTATTTTCTTTGAGTTCAGGCTCTGATTGTGCCATTAACTGATTCAACAACAAGCTTATCCTTGCATGCTTTATATTAGCATTAGCAAATTTTGCAACCAAACAATCGAAATTCCTTAGTACATCTATTATGGTTTAAGTGTGGATTTTCTATGGAGCTTGGCATTTAATTGATTTTTATGCCCTGTAACCCACTCAATAATTATATATGTTGAATCAAATCACTTGGAGCATTTAATGTTTTATTGATTTAGGTGATTAATCTTTATTAGTTGCTTATTATCCAGAGTTATGTAACTTGTAATAATATTTCTCTTAGATTCTCTAATTTCCCTCCCTGTAATTGCTATTCTACGTTTGAACTTTGGTTGCAATTGTTTTATTCATAGTGTGTCCTTCATAAGAGAAATGATTCATAATGCAATTATTATAGACTATATTGACTAATGAACCCCTTTATATAAAATTGATTGGGTGATCTCAATATGGAATTAATATGGTTTTGCATTTGGTTGTAGTAGTAAAGCAAAAAATGCTCGTGTACAAACACACACACACACACACACTTATATATCATATGTACAGGTCATAAGGGCTTTAGAACTGTAGGGTTTTAGTTTTAATTCTCAAGGGAATATCATAGGTTCTACTTGGTTACAATTTTTGGTCACTAATTTAATAGCTCCCCAAAAGTATCTTATTACACTAAGAATTGCAGAAGGTAAATTTGAATGCTATAGATGTAGACACTGCACTTCAACCTTGTCTGAAGTGTCCCTACTGAAACCATCTTGGGAAAATTGTGATTGCTGGGTGAGAGAGGTTATGTTGACTAAATGGCTAGAATAATCAAGGCTTTACTAACTAAATGGGTAGAGAGGTTATGTTGACTAAATGGCTAGTTAATCAGGCTCTGTGTCTAGTTCTCTATAGACATGGGAGATTCTTATGATGTTCAAGCATTGAATCCTTTCCTTGATACTTCTCATTCTTGACTAATGGTGGATGTGATCAAGGTCCCATTGAGCCATCCTACTATAATTTTTGAGTCACTGTACATATCCAGATCATGTGTGTCTTTCTCCTATGCAATGTCCAGTAGTGTGCTTGCTGCTAATAGTTATTCCCTGTTGTTGGTTGTGTGGCCGATGCCTAGTTTGAAGAATGATTTTGTGATATCCAGGGAAAGGAGCCACCTACCAGTGCCATTGATTCCTGGATAATCTATGGATGCACCATCAAAGAATCCATGGGTTATGGTTTGATCTTGTGTGTGCTAGATTAGGGTCCATGGGGGCATAGGAGGAGGCGTGGAGTGCTTTCTTTCTTTCTTTCTTTCAATATGTAGAAGACACAGTAGGGGTTTGTATTTTTATCTTCAAAACTGGATTCATTGCATTCTAGCAAAATAGACCATATGATTTCCAGTGCCAACACTTGATTTCCTGCAATTCTTTTTCAATTTGAGTGTGGAGGATTTTGATTAAATCTTCTCCTTCCCAAGATATTCGATGTGCTAAGAGTATGGTGGAAACTTCCCACACCTCTTTTGAGAAGTGGAAATGGAGGAAGAGATGATGGATGGATTCTGGGCAATTCTCACACAAGAGGGCATTTTCTAGGCCTTTGACATCCTTCTCTTTGAAGTGTGTCCCATGTTAGCACAAATATTTTAAGGGCCATCCATGTAAATATCCTGACTTTTGAGGGAGCATGGATATTCCGAAGCTTGTCCATCACCATGCTTGATTGTCGTATTGTATGTTGTGATGAATATCCAAGCTTGACTGTGTATTGAGCCTTGAGTATGATTGTCACCCTATAAAATATTGTCATTCTCCATTCTTAGATTAATCCCTACCTAGGATAACCTAACAAATAAATATTGTCATTGGTTTCCTTCAATTCCATTAAAACCTATATCTTAAGAGGCCAACCAAGGTTGATCTAGTTCTGGGTGGGCTAATGGGGCAGCAACATGGTTGAGAGTGAATATATCCCTATTCCTTAGAGCACCAAGAAGTTGGAGAGACATTTTGTAAGCCATCCTCAAAAATGCATTCATCCAATCCAATTCTTATCTCCAATCTACCAACAAAGGTGTTTGCTTATGATGTGGAAGGAAGATGTGATGTACTTCTAGTAATTAGAGCATCCTTAGGATGCTTTCTCTTAGCAGTCTAGTCTTCTAGGGTCACTAGAGCCATGCACTTTTTGATAGAGTAAAGATGGAGACATCATACATTCACCTGGACACTTGCTCTTAACACTTGGAGCTGATTTTACCTCACATGGTTCGATGTTTAAGGATGAAAAATATAATTTTCTTTGGTTTACCTCACATGGTTTTAATTCTCAAGAACGTTTTCTCTCTCATCAGCTGATCTCAGTTCCTTTACATGGGTTCAGTTTTTGTCTTACAGTTGTTTATGTTCCTGATTTAGTTGAGTATATTCCTCTTCTTCCAAAGAGGAAAAATCCTCCAAACATAATCATTTAGTTTGGAGAGGTTCACATGCATAGTCCTAGGATGTTGATGCATAGAAGAACCAATATTCTACATGGCTTCTCCAAAGAGTTGCAAATTGCAGCAAAATTTCCTTTATTTTCACGGGGGGTTCCCATGAGGTTTTCCCCATTTCCCCTTTTTCATTAAGTGGATTTTAATAATTTTAGATTGTATGGGTGAATTTTTTTCTAGTTTCTGGGGCATACATTGTCCAAGTTAGTATTAAGGGGGAGAGGTGTTGGGATTATATTATCCTCCCTTGTCCATTTATATTCTATTTGATCATTTTGTCTAACTTAGGGAGATATTATCATTGTACTAGAGTGTGGGGAACACACACAGAGGTTAACTGCAACTTACCGCATGTTCATGAATGAGTTTATGTTCCTCTAATACCAATCCCTACATTATAGGAGCCACTCTGAGTGCCACCAACACCTCCATTAGTTGGTTTTGGTACGTAGCAAATTATGTTGAGTCAACCTTAAGTTACATTTAGTTAGATCACTCTTAGTTAGTCTAGCTCCAGTTTTGCATGGCTACATGGGGAAGTGGAAACTTTTTCCACCTACCCCATCATTTTAACTGGTTCAACTAGTTTAACTGATTGTCAGACTAATTTAGACATCATGAGTTAGACTAGTGGCTCCTATGCCATTATTTAGACACTCTCAATTAGCCAGTCAGTCAGGTTTAGTTGGTAGATTTGAATCTTATAAACATGGTTCGAATACTACTTATTGTAACACTGTTGTATACTATTTGAAATAATGAATATTAATGTTGTAATTTACGGATCAATTCTTATCATATTTATCTCAAATTGTTCTTATTTAGTGTACATTGTTCTTGTTATTCCACTATACAATTCACCTCTCAATTTCTCTTATTTTCCTATAGATCAATAGTTCAATAATTTAACACAGAACGGGATTGAGGTGGGAATTATAGAAAATCCACTTTAGGATTTGTGTTTATGTTAGGATCTGGGCCAATTTGTTGGTCTAGTAAGAAGCAAGCAACACTTGCACTCTCTTCAGCAGAAGTAGAGTATAGGGGGGCTTTAAATGCAATTATTCAGGTAGTTTGACTGTATGCAATCTTGATAGAATTTGAGATTCACACTTCACCTTCAATGGGAATTTATTGTGACAACCAAAATACCATAAATATATCCAGTGATCCAGTTTAGAAGCAGCGTACAAAGCATATTGAGGTTCACATGCATTATATTTGGGAAATAGTGCATGACAAAACTATAACAATGCATTACTTCCCTACAAAGGAGCAAATTCAATACATATTTACCAAGTCCTTCACATAAAAGAGTTTTTTCTTTCTCAAATATCTTGTCAGTGTAAAGCCTTGATTCATTGTTCCTAATTCCTGCTTACTTTTAGGGCGGGGGGGGAGGGGGGGGGGGTTCCCACAAGGTTTTCCCCATTTTCCTTAGTTTATTAAGCAGTTTATTTTTCATTAGATTGTATGGGTGACTTTTGGCCTAGTTGCTATGGCCTAAAGTTGTCCAAGTCAGGATTAAGGGGACGTGTTAGGATTATATAATCCTCCCTTGTCCATATATAGTCTATTTTATCATTGTTTCTAGCTTAGGGAGACATTATTACGATACTATAGTGTGGGTAACACATATAGAGGTTAACTGCCACTTGCTACATGTTCATGCATGATTTTATGTTCCTCTTGTTGAAATATTGTAACTTCAAATAATATTCTATATGTATCTTTTTGTGGTCCTCGATGGTCCTACCGGGAGAACCACTTGTATTACTTTGCACCCCGATGCTTCTAATAGGAAGAACTAATAAGATTCATGAGGTTGTCCCCTTAATTGTAAAGGTGGGTCATTAGCACCCCAGTGTGGTTACTTGAGCCTACATGTGTAACTCGAGCCTACATGTCGGATGAGTAAATTAAAGTGAACGGATGAATAAAAATAAAGGTGCAGCACTCCTCATTTGGAAGACACACACACTCTCACTTGTGTAGCGCATTAGTGGAGAAGAGAAGAGTAGCTGGAGAAGGAGGAGGATCAAGCTTTGATCTCCTTGTTGGTTTTACCTTTTTTCTTTTTGGGGCATCTATATTGAGGAAGCTTTTGCTGGGTTTTTCCCTTTAGGGTTTTCCCAAGATAAATATTTGTGTTTCTTTTGTATGGTTGTGCTTGTCTATCTTTTAGTGATCCTGTTTATATGCTTTTGTTATGAAATCAAAATGAAATACTAATGATCTAGCTTAGCATATGAAAATTTAACATGGTATCAGAGCCACCCTGAAAGAAGACATTATACAGATACAGAATCTAGGGCTTCTTAGTTTTTGTTTCTCTCTCCACAATCGATCATCAAAAGAAGGCAAGGATGAGTCTCCATTGAAGGGTGCATCCTTCTGTCGAAGCAGAATTCGATTCCGAGCATTTTCAGTTTTCGGTGCGGGAAATTAGGGCTTCTTACAGAAGAAGAATTTTTGAGTGAGCTTGGAATAGGATTGATCTCCTCATCAAAATATAATTTTAGATATTTAGATCAATATTTTTGGTTGGGTGAAACTCTGGGAAAGTTAAACCCTAGTTTGACCCCGAGCTAGAAAAACCATAAATACTAAAACTGCTAAGTTTTGGTACATTCGCTATATCCCAATATTGGAGAAGTTTTAGGAGCTGAAAGTTGTATAGGATGACGATAAAATCCAAATGTACACTGTATCCAAAATTCATCCTTATATTCGCTATATTCTCGGATATATGATCCCTCCAAGTTAGGGTTCCAGCCTCTTCTAGAATTCATCCCTAAATAAGACATCTGGGGAGAATTGCTATAGCTTGGGCTACAGAGGTCCAAATAGAATTCCTGAAGATGTTCCAAAAACAGCATGGAATTTTATTTTTTTGGTATTATGTTTAGAACTAGAAGATGAAATAGTGACACGTGGCAGGATGTGCAACTTCACTATTCTGAATAGTCCTATAATAGGTCACCTTGGGAAAAGGGTCATAAATCCCAATTGGTGAAACCAATTATAATGAAACTTATGTTTTTAGATTAGGGACATGCGAATTTACCTCAATGTGAAATTCCAGACATAGAGGAGTAGTAATTTCAGAGATATCACAGAAACAGTGATGGCCATTGCTGCAGAAGAAATTGGAAATTTAGGGCTTCCTATTCCGGGAGCTTCCCTCTACTATTTTCAGAAAAGGAGTACATTGGACAGCTCCATTTGAAGAGATATATATTTATATTCAATCAGATCTGAAAGATTCCAAGTTTTGAAAATTAGGGTTTCTCTGACAAACCCTAGATCGGCCAGCCCCGGAAGTAGGATGGACACCTCAAATCGATAAGATCTAATCTTTTTCTATTTGCATTTGAGGTTCTCATTTCAAAGTGATCTATCACATCAGCTTGATGATAAGCTTGGTGAAGTTGACAACTTCCAAGAATGGAAGTGTTTGATCTCTTTGAAAAAAATGAATTGGACACCTACATGAGTAGAGAGGTTCCATTTCTAGAGGGAGATGAGGCTCAAAGCCTTACACCAGAAGAACTTGGTTAAGGCCAAGAAGATCGTTGTTGATTCAGTCACAGATCAACTTGTACCACAAGTGTCTTCCCTAAAGACACTGGGTTTGATTCCTTGACCAAGCTATTTGAAGGAAAGAACATACATCGAAAGATTACCTTAAGAAACAAATTGAAGAGGTAAAAGAAGAAGTGGCGATAGCCATCTTGAATGGCCTCCCAGGATCGTGGGATTCATTCATGCAAAGAATGTATGCTAGAAGGAAGTGATTACTTTCAGCTCAACTCATAAGAAGAGAAGAAGAAGATGGGAACAATTGAAGATCAAGCTCTCACCATTCAAAGAAGATCCCTCATGCGATGAGGAATATGCAGAGCTCAATTCTTGAAGAACCTCTTATTCATCTTATCATTTGGATAAGAAATGATGATGTCATGAATGAAGAAGATGATGAAGTAGAAGGATCAAGAAGGAGTCTTCCCACGAAATGAATAAAAGATAAGTATTCAGTTGTCATTTCATGATATTGTTTGGTTATAGATTTGATTATATTCAGTTGATGTGTTATGCATGATAGACTAGTTGCATTAATGACAGTAGTGAGATATGGATGAATGTTGTGTTGGCTAAACAGTTGCATGATGCATAAGAATTTGTTGTTATGCATATGTTTTATGAAATAGTTCTAACCATGCGACTGGTGCATTTGAATTGTAGGAAAGGTCTTGTACAACCACCTACAAGAAAAGAAGGATGATACTTGTTTCGAAGAACAAGTGATAACAATTCAATAAACATGAATCTAAATCTCCCAGGGTTAGAGACATCATGATGAAGGAAAGAGCTTCAGAGAGTGGTAGATCCACCTCGAAGGATGAAGACCACCATGGCTATGAAAGAAGCTATGATCAAAGAGTAACAATTGATCATGAGGAATGATGTATTCGATATGGTTTTGAGACATAATGCTAAGTACGTAGTATCTTCCATATCATTCTACAAGAACAAGTGTACAAAGCAAGGTTCGTGATTTGCCTCAGAAAGAATAGACTATGACATGGCATACTCTATTTACAAGTATATATCAAGCATAGAACCACCTGTATAGAATGAATAGGAAAGATGATACTCCACTTCAGGGGGAGTGACTACAGAAGATATCTAAGTTTGACATGGTACGACATGTTGGACAGCTTCCTGATGGATCGATACTTTACCAAGAGTAAAGTGGGTTCCAACCTTCAAGGTTGAATGCATAAGACTAGGATATGTTGATGACCTGACAATACGAACTCATGGAAGATGTTATGATGAAACAATACTAGAATGATGTTTGAGATATAGTACTCAAACCAGAAAGCAAAGATGTGGTATCTTCCAAATGGATTTGCAAGATAAAATATGTTGCAAATAGAAGTAAGGAAAGACTTGTGGCTATCAAAAAGAGGGAATTAATTATGAAGAGACATTTTCCCCAGTAGCATGGTATACTTCGATTAGAGCTATCATGGCACTTGTATCCATGATGAAGTGGGACTTACACCAGATGGATGTGAAAATAGCTTTTCTGAATGGTGTGATCGAAGAAGAAGTATACATAGAACAGCCACAAGGATTTGAAGTTGATGATAGACATACTCACATATGCAAGTTGAAGAAGGCCTTGTATGGCCTTAAACAAGCTCCTCGAGCTTGGTATGAAAGGATAGATAGTTCCCCGTTGAGCATGGGCTTTACTAAGAGTAAAGTTGATCCTAACCTTTATCTCAAGGTTGTAGAAGATGAACATGTCATACTATTAATGTATGTGGATAATCTATTCCTGACAGGGAATGAGAAACAGATTGTAGAATGCAAGAAGAAGCTCGCTGAAGAATTTTAGATGAAAGACCTTCGGTTAATGCATTATTTTCTAGGTCTGGAAGTATGGAAAAATTCAGAAGGAATCTTTCTCATCTAGGTAAATTATGCACTAGAGATATTGAAAATATTTGATATGTTGGAATACAAATCCATGGCCACACCCACAGATTCGAACTTGAAGTTATTAGCTGATGACTCATAAGAGTTAGTGGATGTGACTCATTACAGACATATTATTGGGTTGTTAAATGTATCTAACAAATACCAGACCAGACATTTGTTTTGATGTGAACACCTTGAGTCAGTATCTAGTTCGACCTAGATGTGTTCACCAAATAGCTGCAAAACATGTGATGAGATATCCGAAAGGGACTATAGACTTTGGTCTATACTATGACGGAAACCATGACTATAGATTGTATGGCTATACAGACATAGATTGGGCTGGAAGTATCTTAGACAAGAAAAGCACATCAGGTAGATGCTTTTGTTTTGGGTCTATTATGAGTTCATGCTTTAGTAGGAAATAGTCTAGTGTTTCTCTTAGCATGACTTAAGCAGAATACATAGTAGATTGCTCTGCTAAGTTGTGAAGCCATATGGCTTCGAAAGCTGATATCAGGTCCCTTTCACCTGAAGATAGATACAGATGATGGTGATTCAGTATTTCTATATTTAATATAGAGATGATGATGTTTCAATATTCCCATACTGAAGATATAGATGATGATGATTTCAGTATTCCCATACTGAAGATATAGATGATGATGATTTAAGTATTCCCATACTGAAGATATAGATGATGTTTCAGTATTTACATACTATAGATTCAGATGATGGTGATTTCGTATTTCTATACTGAATAGAGAGGTGATGATGCTTTCAGTATTCACATACTGGGGATACAGATGGTGATAGTTCAGTATCCACATACTGAAGATGTAGATGATGATGGTTTAGAGGATGATGTGTTGACGAAACCTCTATCCCGAGTAAAGTTCTAACACTTTCGAGACAAGCTTGGTGTGGTTCGAAAAGACCTTCCCTGAAAGGGGTAGTAGTGATGTTGCAGTGGGATTGTATCATCCCTGGGCACTTGCCCTAAAGTGATTTGGTGACCTTGTTCCTCGAGAATGAAGAGGGATTGTATCATCCAAGGACATATGTCCATAATAGATACAGTGACTTTGGTCATCGAGGATGCGGTGGGATTGTATCATCCTTGGGCACTTTCCCTAAATTGATCTGGTGACCTCGGTCCTCAAGAATGAAGAGGGATTGTATCATCCCGGTGTTGTAATATCTTTCAGAGTGGTGTGTTCTGAACTAGTAGATGGTAGCTAGTGCTCAGTATTCAAGTTTTAATGTATTATCATTGATGGTAATCTGATATAAAGAGAAGGGGAACTAATGTCAAATGGATGTGGAAATCTACTGAAAAAGAGGCAGGAACGTAGGTATCAATGGATAAAATCGAACAGTGGGAGGTGCTAGAAATTCAGACTAAATCGGAAATCAGAAAAACACTTAATCCTGTTGAGCGGGCAGGAAAAACTCTTAATAAAAAATCGGAAGATATTTACATCGGAAGCCGAATGACTTTCCCAGCCGCAACGGCGGAAGCAACAAAGACAAGTCATCCAAAGCAATCGGAAGTCGGAAGATATTTACATCGGAAGCTAAATGACTTTCCCAGCCACAACGGCGGAAAAGGAAAGGTTAAAGACGTGCGTGACTAAAAGACTGATAAGCATCGGCAGTCGAAACGCTTTGGACTTCAGAAGCAAAATGACTTTCCCAACCGCAATGGCGGAAAAGGAAAGGTTAAAGACACGTGCATCGACAGTGGGAGATCTTTGGACTTCGAAAGTGGAATGACTTTCCCAGCCACAACGGTGGAAAAGGAAAGGTTAAAGACACGCGCATCGGCAGTCGGATCACTTTGGACTTCGGATGCTTAGTTTCTTTGGGAGCCGCAACTACGGAGAATTAAAGAACAAAAGGTTCCAACATGATACTAAACAATCAGCCGACTAAGGCAAATACATCGAAGAAGAATACCAAGACTGAAGCCGATTATCTTTCCGCAACAGTGGGATGAATTTAAACAAGCAGCGGCTCAACTCCAGCATTGGACAAAGTTTTTTTTTTCTGAAGTATCACGAAATGTCTATCATTCAAGCAATCGATTGCGAGCTCCATCATTTCACCCACCGCTTCAGTGTAATCTTTGAAGAGGAATACGAAGAGCCCTATACAGTTGAGGATTCGAAGAGTATTCGAGCAGGAAGATTAATAGTTATGATGAACCTAAAATGCGAACCGTTTAGTAACTGCTTGTAATGATGATTTGAAGAGTAAGGATGTGTACATAGGATGTTGAAGCTGAACCATTTCTGTAACGGTTTGAGGATGCTAAAGCTGAACCGATTCTGTAACGGTTTGAGAAGTTGTTTCGATGAAACAAGAAAGAGAAATGAACTTAGAAGATGATATATATATATTGAGAAGAAACAGTTGTGAGTGTGAGCTATTTTACAGGAGAGTAATGGTGTGCAGAGAGGGCAGAGCAGCAAAGCAGAGGAACTGAAGAATGTGCTGAACAGTTGAACAGAACAAAGGAGTAGAGAGCCGATGTTGAACAGAGCAGAGTGGTTTGGTAAGCAGAGACATATCTGTATTGTTGCATTTTGATTCTATTGGAAATTCTAGCAAATAAGGGAGGTAGGGAGGTGCTAGGGGAGAATTTATGTCTCTATCTACAAGTGGGTGCTTGTAGTAATTGAAGATTGGTGTCTTCACCCAGTTGGTGCTGGGTCACAGTGAGAGTTGATGCTCTCAGCAAGTTGGTGCTTGCATTTAGAGGTTGCAGCCTCTTTGAGTCGGTGCTCAAATAAGAAGTGATGGACAGCCATTGAAGCCTTTGACATCATAATAAGAAGAGGTTTTTCGCTTATGGGTTTCCTTGTGAAATATCTGTGTATCATATATGTGATTAAATGTTGTGATTGAATGCTGTGTTTTATGTTATCTGCTCTTATGTTTATAACTCTGAATTCATAGCAAATATTGACTGCCATAAAGGTTATTGATTCTAAGTTAAAAGAAGTATATTGGTAACAAATCTTAACTAACTGATTCACCCCCCCCCTCTGAGTTAGTTTATACCTGTAACAATTGGTATCAGAGCAGCGTTCCTTTTGGTTAAGGTAGATCCTAAAGAGTTAAAATGGCTAGTCAAGATGGATCAATAAACAAAGCACCCATATTTGATGGTAAAATTTTTTCTTTCTGGAAGGTTAGGATGAGAACATACTTGATGTCCCTAGGTGCTGATGTTTGGGAAGTAGTAGAGACTAGGTATGCAAAACCTATTTTGCTGGCATCCAAAGATGATAAGCTAGAGTTTACTTTCAATGCAAAAGCAATGAATGCTATTCTGAGTGGTCTTGCTAAAACTAAATTTGTAAAAGTAATGCATCTTGATTCTGCCAAAGAAATGTGGGATAAGCTTATTAGCAGCTATGAAGGAAATGAGAAAGTTAAAGATGCCAAGTTGCAGACTCATAGGCTAAGATTTGAACAACTGAAAATGAATGAAGATGAAAGTATTAGTAAATTTTTCCTGAGAGTTGATGAGTTAGTAAATGCTATGAGAGCTCTTGGTGAAAAAATAAGTGATGATGATACCTTCCTTGTTCATAAAATTCTGAGATCTCTGCCTGACATATTCAACCCTAAAGTCTCAGCTATAGAAGAAATGAGTGATCTTAAAACATTATCTCATGACCAATTACTAGGAATTCTGATAGCCTATGAAATGAGGATTAGTAAAGACCAAAACACATCGAGAGAAGCCTCTTTTAAAGCTGAAAAGAGTACAGAGGCAGATGTGGATGAAATAGAAGCAAAATTTGTGAGAAGACTAAAAATGGGGTCAGGGAAATACAAAGGAAAACTTCCTTTCAAATGTTTTAACTGTGGTAAAATAGGACACTTTGCTGCGAAATGCCCTCATATGAGGAAAGAGCAGAGTTCTGCAGATGAAGAGAAATTTCTAAAGAAGAGGTACAGTAAAGAAAACAAGTACAAGAAGAAAAGTCTACATGTGAATGATGATGAATCCACAGAAACTTCAAAAAGTGAATCCTCCCATGAAGACAAAGAGAATGATTTCATGCTTATGGCTGTAGAGGATCTAGAGATGAGCTGTACAGAGATGAATGATGAAGATTCCATTGTGGACATGGAGGGAGAGATGATGAGTGCTCTAGAGGAGATTGATAGACTAAGAATAAAGAAAAGAAAAGAAAAACAACTATTAATCCAGTATGAAACCAATGGAAAAGACATCTCTCTAATAAAGCTAGAGCTGGAAGAGGAAAAGAAAATTGAAGAGACTCTAAAACAACAGCTAGCTGAAAGCAAAACCAGATGTGAACATCTAGAGAAATAAGTAGTAATTGTTAAGAAGGATTTAGAAAAATTTCAAAGCCTTATATCATCAGAATATCTCTAGTATCAAAGCTTCAGAAGAGCTAAATAACATTCTAAACAGACAGAGGTCACCTCAGATTAAGTTTGGTCTAGGCTATGGTCAAGGAGCAAGTATCAGTGATTCAGAAAGAAAAGAATCATCAAACTTGATTCACTTTTAGAATAGCAAGCAGGCATAAATCCCCAGAATAATAAATGCTGAAGCATGTAAAGACAATAATGAAAATCGATCAAAGAGTGATAAAAAGCAAGAGAATATCGATCTAAATAGCAAATCGGTACTGTCAAGAGTTCATGAAAAAGAGCCATATAACAGAATCAAGTATGCAGATCAGAATTACAATTATGAGCATCGTAACTCAATACATTAGTTTTCTAGAAATCCACCGAGAGATAGGTATGCTAATTTCTTCAATGGTTATTGTTTCTGTTGTTCTAACTTTGGGCATAGAGCTGTCAATTGTTTTTACAATTTCAGAAACATTCAGAGAAGGATGTCAAATAACAAATGGATGATACATCAATCAGCATATAATCATATGGGTCGTGTATCTCAATCAGCTGTTAAAAGAAGAACACAAAACAGAAATACTAACCCATTTGATCTTCTATACAACAAAATAGAATGTTACATATGTCACAACTTTGGGCATAAAGCTACAGAATGTAACTTAAAAGAGAACAAAACAGAACCAAAAATGAAATATACAGCTGAACGAAATGTATGGAGGAAGAAAGAGAGTTCTCATTGTAATCTCATGCTCTCAGTTCAGAAACAGAAGAATCCTTGGTACATTGATAGTGGATGTTCAAAACATATGTCAGGAGATAAAGAGAAGTTTATTTCTATGTCAGAGCAGAAATATGGGAACGTAACATTTGGAAACGATGCACTAGGAAAGATCAGAGGCAAGGGAATGGTTATTCTTAGCAATGGTAAAGGAAAGGCTCAAGATGTGTTATTTGTAGATGGGTTGAAGCACAACCTTCTCAGTGTGAGTCAAATGTGTGACAAAGGGTGTGAAATCCCGTTCACTGCTAAAGATTGTAAAATTAAAAATGTTTCCTCAGGAAAACTGGTTGCCAAAGGAATAAGAACTGAGAATAATGTTTACATTTTAAAAGAAGAAAAACAAGAGTGTTATCTCAGCAAATATGATGAAAGCTGGCTGTGGCACAGAAGATTGGGAAATCTACATTTTGATCATCTAATAAAACTCAAAAATAGAGCAGCAATAAGGGACTTTCCAGAAATATCTAAACCACGTGATGAAGTGTGTAAACCTTGTCAGATGGGGAAGTTAACCAGAACACATTTTAAGTCAAAGAGTGTTCCCTCCACAAATAAGCCTCTTCAACTAGTTCATCTGGATCTGTGTGGCCCATCAAGGAAAGAAGATACAGGTAAGGAGAACTATTTCATGCTCATGATTGATGACTATTCCAGGCTAACATGGGTTGCATTCCTTAAGGAGAAGTCTGAAGCATTTGCTAAATTCAAGATATTTAAAGCCCTGACTGAAAATCATACTGGAAGAAAGATTAAAGCTATCAAATCTGACAGAGGAGGAGAATTCAGTTCAAGACAATTCAAATAATTCTGTGATGAGCATGGCATTAGGAAAGAATATACAATGGCAGGAACTCCTTAGCAAAATGGAGTGGTAGAAAGACAAAACAGAACAGTCCAATAGATGGCCAGATCAATGATGAAGGAAAAGGATATTTCTCAAGGATTCTGGGTGGAAGCTATCCATACAGCTGTGCACATTCTTAACAAAGCTCATTTGAGACCAAATAGTGATAAAACACCATATCATTTATGGTTTGGAAGACCTACAACCATTAAACATTTTAGAGTTTTTGGGAGTAAATGCTATATCAAGAATAATGATGAAAATTTGGGCAAGTATGATGACAGAGAAGATGAAGGAATCTTTTTAGGATATGCTACAGAAAGCAAAGGCTATAGGTGTTATAACAAGAGGCTGCGTAAAATAGTAGATTGCATAGATGTGAAAGTAGATGAAGATTTTCATGGAAATATCATTCAAAGGAATGATGAAGATTCATGTTTGGAAGATACAAGTGAAGAGATAGAAGAACAGGTCCAAGAATCCGAGAAGGAAGAATCTGAATCATCAGAGTATGAGGAAGCTAAACCTGAACAGCACACTGTACAATCTTCTTCCAGAATGATTAGAAAAAATCACCCTCAAATCCAAATCATTGGTGATGAGAGTAAAGGTGTTTAGACTAGAAGAAATATTTTGCAGGAATCTAAACAGTCTCATATTGCTCTTCTCTCTACAATTGAGCCCCAATGTTTTAATGAAGCCAGCAAAGACAAAGACTGGGTAGCAGCCATGAATGAAGAGATGGATCAGATTGAGAAGAATAGCACTTGGGAACTTGTTCCTAGGCCATCAGACGAGAATGTGATTGGTTCCAAATGGGTATATAAGAATAAATTAAATGAACAAGGATAGATTGTAAGGAATAAAGCAAGACTGGTTTGTAAAGGTTATGCTCAGATTGAAGGAAAAGACTTCGATGAAACATTTTCTCCAGTGGCAAGAATGGAGGCTATCATAATGTTTCTAGACTATGCTTGTTACAAACGATTTAGAGTATACCAGATGGATGTCAAGTCAGCATTTCTCAATGGAAATTTAGAAGAAGTGTATGTGGAGCAACCTGAAGGCTTTTCACTCACAGATAAATATGACTATGTATGCAAACTGAAAAAGGATTTGTATGGGTTCAAGCAAGCACCTAGAGCCTGGTATGCCAGACTGGACAAATATCTACAAGACAAAGGCTTCAAGAGAGGTTCTGTGGACAGCAATTTATATATCAAAACTGAATGTGATGACTTACTAATTGTATTGGTTTATGTTGATGACATCATCTTTGGCTGTACTAATAATCTTTCTGTTCAATGGTTTACTAACTCTATGAAATCTGAGTTCAAAATGTCAATGATTAGTGAGTTGTCCTATTTCCTTGGTCTTCAAATTTGTCAGAAACCTGAAGGTATGTTTCTTTCTCAAGAAAAGTATCTAAAGGAGATGTTAAAGAAGTTTTGAATGGAAGACCCTACACCTGTGAGTACACCCATGGTCAGTGGCTGCAAATTGAGCAAAGATAATTCTTCACCTGAAGTGGATCAAAATATGTACAGATCTATGATAGGAAGCCTGTTATATATTACTGCATCAAGACCTGATATCATGCATGCTGTTGGGATGGTAGGAAGGTTTCAAGCTGCTCCTAAACAGAGTCATCTACTAGCTGTGAAATGTATATTCAAATACCTGAAAGGTACGCTCTCATATGGTCTGTGGTATCCCAGAAATCAGAACTTTCAGCTAATAACATATTCAGATGCAGATTGGGCTAATTGTGTAGATGAAAGAAAAAGTACAAGTGGTGGAGCATTCATCTTGGGAGAGTCTTTGGTTGCCTGGCTAAGTAAAAAGCAAAGTTCCATTTCTTTATCTACTACTGAAGTAGAGTACATAGCTACTGCTACTTGCTGTACTCAAATTTTATGGATGGTTCAATCTCTTGCTAATCTAGACGTAAAGTATTCTGAGCCTATTCCCATTCACTGTGACAATACTAGTGCTATCAATGTTTCCAAGAATCTTGTTCTTCATTCCAAAACTAAACACATTCCCATAAAGTACCATTTCTTGCGCAAACAAGTGGCTACTCAAGCAGTGTTGTTGCATTATATTCCTTCTATCAAACAGATTACCGATATTTTTACTAAGCCTTTACCCACAGCTCGGTTTGAATATCTACGTGAGAAGCTGGGTGTTCAGTCCTTGCCTCAATAACTCATGCATTGTGTTAGGGGGAGTCTATGTTTATTGTATATCTTATTTTTGGTTACAACATGGAATGGCAGTTCATTTTCTTAGTGCATCTTGTCAGGGGGAGACTAGTCATCAGACATACCATATCTGCCCAGGTTTATCCTTTGTCCTTGATGTCAAAGGGGGATAAATGTGACCAGTTGAATGAGATATTGCCATCAATGTCAAAGGGGGAGATTATTGGAATATCTTTCAGAGTGGTGTGTTCTAAACTAGTAGATGGTAGCTAGTGCTTAGTCTTAAATTTTTAATGTATTGTCATTGATGGTAATATGCTATAAAGAGAAGGGGAACTGATGTCAAATGGATGTGGAAATCTACTGAAAAAGAGGCAAGCATGCAAGTATCAATGGAGAAAATCGAATAGTGGGAGATGCTAGAAATTTAGACTAAATCAGAAATCAGAAAAACATTTAATCCTGTTGAGCGGGAGGGAAAAAATCTTAATCGGAAATCGGAAGATATTTACATCGGAAGCCGAATGACTTTCCCAGCCACAACGGCGGAAGCAACAAAGACAAGTCGTCCAAAGCAATTGGAAGTTGGAAGATATTTACATCAAAATTTGAATGACTTTCCCAGCCGCAACGGCAGAAAAGGAAAGGTTAAAGATGTGAGCGACTAAAATACTGATAAGCATCGGCAGTCAGAACGCTTTGGACTTCAGAAGCGGAATGACTTTCCTAGCCACAACGGTGGAAAAGGAAATGTTAAAGACACGTGCATCGGCAATCAGAGAGCTTTGGACTTCGGAAGCGGAATGACTTTCCTAGCCGCAACGGGTGGAAAAGGAAAGGTTAAAGACATGCGCATCGGCAGTCAGATCACTTTGGACTTCGGACGCTTAGTTGCTTTGGGAGCCGCAACTGCGGAGAATGAAAGAACAAAAGGTTCTGACATGATACTAAACAATCAGCCAACTAAGGCAAATACATCGGTAAAGAATACTGAGACTGAAGCCGATTATCTTTCCGCAATGGTGGGATGAATTTAAACAAGAAGCGGCTCAACTCCAGCATTGGACAAAGTTTTTTTTTCTAAAGTATCACGAAATGTCTATCATTCAAGCAATCGATTGTGAGCTCTGTCATTTCACACGCCACTTCAGTGTAATCTTTGAAGAGGAATACGAAGAGCCCTATACAGTTGAGGATTTGAAAAGTATTTGAGCAGGCAGATTAACAGTTATGATGAACCTAAAATGTGAACCGTTTAGTAACTGCCTGTAATGATGATTTCAAGAGTAAGGATGTGTATAGAGGATGTTGAAGCTGAACCATTTCTGTAATGGTTTGAGGATGCTGAAGCTGAACCGATTCTGTAACGGTTTGAGAAGTTGTTTCGATGAAACAAGAAAGAGAAATGAACTCAGAAGATGATATATATATATATTGAGCAGAAACAGTTGTGAGTGTGAGTTGTTTTAGAGGAGAGTAATGGTGTACAAAGAGGGTAGAGCAGCAGAGCAAAGGAACTGAAGAATGTGCTGAATAGTTGAACAGAACAAAGGAGCAGAGAGCCGATGCTGAACAAAGCAGAGTGGTTTGGTAAGCAGAGACATATCTGTATTGTTGCATTTTGATTCCATTGGAAATTCTAGCAAATAAGGGAGGTAGGGAGGTGTTAGGGGAGACTTTATGTCTCTATCTGCAAGTGGGTGCTTTTAGTAATTGAAGATTGGTGTCTTCACCCAGTTGGTGCTGGGTCACAGTGAGAGTTGATGCTCTCAGCAAGTTTGTGCTTGCATTTAGAGGTTGCATCCTCTTTGAGTCGGTGCTCAAATAAGAAGTGATGTACAGCCATTGAATCCTTTGACATCATAAGAAGAAGAGGTTTTTCCCTTATGGGTTTCCTCGTGAAATATCTGTGTATCATATATTCGATTAAATGTTGTGATTGAATGCTGTGTTTTATGTTATCTGCTCTTATGTTTATAACTCTGAATTCATAGCAAAGATTGACTACCATAAAGGTTATTGATTCTAAGTTAAAAGAAGTATATTGGTAACAAATCTTAACTACTGATTCACCCCCCCCCTCTCAGTTAGTTTATACCTGTAACACCCGGGACATATGTCCATAATAGATCTGGTGAACTTTGGTCATCGAGAATGTGGTAGGATTGTATCATCTGTGAACCTCGGTTCAGAATGGATCCGATGAACTTTGGTCATCGAGAATGTGGTAGGATTGTATCATCCATGAACCTCGGTTCAGAATGGATCCAGTGAACTTCGGTCATCGAGAATGTGGTAGGATTGTATCATCCGGTGAACTTCAGTCATCGAGAATGTGGTAGGATTGTATCATCTGTGAACTTCGGTTCAGAATGGATCCAGTGACTTCGGTCATCGAGATGGTGGTAGGATTGTATCATCCGTGAACTTCAGTTCAAAATGGATCCGGTGAACTTCGATCATCGAGAAGGTGTTAGGATTGTATCATCCATGAACTTCGATTCAGAATGGATCCGGTGACTTCAGTCATCAAGATGGTGGTAGGATTGTATCATCCATGAACTTCGGTTCAGAATGGATCCGGTGACTTTGGTCATCAATATGGTGGTAGGATTGTATCATTCGTGAACCTCGGTTCAGAATGGATCCGGTGACTTCGGTACTCAATAACATGGTAGGATTGTATCATCATTGAACCTCGGTTTAGAATGGATCCGGTGACCTCGGTTGTCAAGAATGTGGTAGGATTGCATCATCCCTAGACTTTAAGTCCAAAAGAGATCCAAAGACTTCTTTGTCTTTGTACTGTGGCTTGTAGGTTGTTGTTGCTGATGATGATGTTTTTTGATCGAAATATCAGAGTATGATGATGATGATGTTTCCTGATTGAAAGATCAGAGTGTGATGATGATGATGATGTTTCTGATCGAAAGATCAGAATGTGATGATGATGATATTATGATGATGATGATGCTTTCTGATCAAAAGATTAGAGTATGATGATGATGATGATGTCGTACTGATCGAAATATCAGAGTACGATGATGATGACGTACTGATTTAAATATCAGAGTATGATGATAATGATGATGACGTACTGATCGAAAGATCAGAATATGATGATGATTTGATGATGACGTTTCTGATCGAAAGATCAGAGTATGATGATGTTTCTGATCATAGTATGATGATGGCTCTGATCGAAAGATTAGAGTATGATGATATTTTGATGATGATGTTTCAGATCGAAAGATTAGAGTGCGATGATAATGCTACTAATCAAAAGATCAAAAGTGCTGAAGATGTTGTTGATCGAAAGGTCAAAGTGCTGAAGATATTGCTGATCAAAAATTCAAAGTGCTGATGTTGATGTTGCTAATTGAAAGGTCAAAATGCTGAAGATATTTCTGATCGAAAGGTCAAAGTGCAGACGATGATGTTGCTGATCGAAAAGTCAAAGTGTTGTTGTTGTTGAAGATTGAAGATGAAGACTAAAGATGATGTTGTCAAAGCATTACTGTTGTTGAAGATTGAATATGAAGACTAAAGATGATATTGTCAAAGTGTTGCTGTTGTTGAAGATTGAAGATGAAGACTAAAGACGATGTTGTCAAAGCATTGTTTTTGTTGAAGACAAAGATGAAGACTATATGATGTTAAAAATATTCCAATTATTTATAAATGTGTTACCCTGATGATGTCCTCAATCTCTCTCCTATTATTGTTGTTGTTGATGTTGTTGTAGAATACTTGTCTCGTTAAGGGGGAGTGTTGAAATATTGTAACTTCGAAGAATATTCTATATGTATCTTTTTGTGGTCCCCAATGGTCCTACTGGGAGAACCACTTGTATTACTTTGTACCCCGATTCTTCTAATCAGAAGAACTAATAAGAGTCATGAGGTTGTCCCCTCTAATTGTAAAGGTGGGTCATTAGCACCCCAGTGTGGTTACTTGATCCTACATGTGTAACTCGAACCTACATGATTTAACTTGAGCCTACATATCGGATGAGTAAATTAAAGTGAACAGATGAATATAAATAGAGGTGTAGCACTCCTCATTTGGAAGACACACACTCTCTCACTTGTGTAGCGCATTAGTGGAGAACAGAAGAGTAGCTAGAGAAGGAGGAGGATCAGGCTTTGATCTCCTTGTTGGTTTTACCTTTTATATTTTTAGGGAATCTATATTGAGGAATATTTTGCTGCATTTTTCCCTTTAGCATTTTCCCAGGATAAATCTTTGTGTTCCTTTTGTATGGTTATGTTGTCTATCTTTCAGTGATCCTGTTTATATGCTTTTGTTATGAAATCAAAATGAAACACTAATGATCTAGCTTAGCATATGAAAATTTAACACTTATGAGACCAATCCCTACATTATAGGAGCCACTCTGAGTGCCACCAGCAGTCTCCATCAGTTGGTTGTGGTAGGTAGAAATTTATGCTGAGTCAACCTTCAGTTACATTTAGTTAGATCACTCTCAGTTAGTATAACACCAATTTTGCATGGCTTCATGGAGAAGTGGCACCTTTTTCCACCTACCTCATCAGTTTAACTGATTGTCGAACTGATTTAGATATCAGGAGTTAGACTAGTGGCTACCATGTAGTGATTTAGACACTCTCAGTTAGCCAGTGAGTCAGGTTTAGTTGGTAGATTTGAATCTTATCCATGTGATTCGAACTATCCTTATTGTAACATTGTTGTATATTGTTGGGGATAATGAAGATTAATGTTGTAATTAATTGATCAATTCTGATCAAATTTGTCTCAAATTTTTCTTGTTCAATGTACATTGTTCTTGATATTCCATTTCACAATTCACCTCTCAATTGCTCTCATTTTCATGTATATCAATCATTAAATAATTTAACAAAAAGAGACTTAGATCTGTAACATTGTTGTATATTGTTGGGGATAATGAAGATTAATGTTGTAATTAATTGATCAATTCTGATCAAATTTGTCTCAAATTTTTCTTGTTCAGTGTACATTGTTCTTGATATTCCATTTCACAATTCACCTCTCAATTGCTCTCATTTTCATGTATATCAATCATTAAATAATTTAACAAAAAGAGACTTAGATCACCCCATTGCATTCGCAAGTAGAAAGTTGTCAATAGTTGAACAAAATTACACTACAAAAGAGTGCAAAGGGTTGGAAAGTGTGTATGCACTACAAAAATATAGACATTATCTATTGGGATCACATTTCAAGATGTATACATATTATTTTGCGTTGATATACTTGGTCAATAAGCTAGTGATGGGGGGAATATAAACAGATGCATATTATTGTTTCTGGAATATGACTTTGAAGTAGTGGTGAAGACAAGAAAGTTAAATGATCACCTATTGCACATAATTAAACGAGAATATGCTTCAAATTTGGATGATAATATGCCATATGGATAGTTATTTTCATTATAGATGGTTGATGACTATTTTGTAGAGATTTCCCATATTTTTCACATAAGAATAGTTCCATCTCACTTTACAACACTAGTACAAAATGAGGAATTAGCTACTAGGTGACTAAAAATTCTAGTCACCACAGATTTTTCAAGTGATTAACTACTAAATATGAGCAATTTTGATTGACCCAACTATAAACAACTAATTTAGTCACCGGTTAACAAATATTACTAAATAATAAGTTACAAACTTAAAAATGACTAACATCAATGACTAATTTAGTCACGACATAAAAAAATGACTACCTCGAATAATATGAATTAGTCATTTATGTTTGTCTTTTTAATTGTGTCATGGAAAATTGCGATTGTGACAATGAAGTGTTACAATTTAGTAAATTGTCTAACTTCTATCTCCGAATATGTGCAGGTTAACAATTCTGAATCCAAAATGAAATTTGTGGGGTTAGGAATATCTAGTGTTTTTCCCAGGTGGTCAAGATAGTGTTAGGGTGTTGTGGATTATTGCAGACGATGTGCTTTAGATGTTCATATTGCTTTCCAGATATAAGATTGGGATCAAATATCCCAGATGATATATATGCTGGAGAACCCTTTTTCTATAATGGTGCCATGCACCTCGATCTTCAGAGATCCAACAAAGCAATTGCACGGAATTTCTCTTGACCATCTAGTGTGTGACATCTCGGCAATGGAAAAATTGAAATTTTTGACAAGAGCATCTAAATATA
>LPNX011029985.1:131741-172750 GCA_001517045.1 Pseudotsuga menziesii
TGAGTGATAATTGAGAGTGCAATAAGAGTAATCCATTGTCATTATTATGTACGCTTAAAAAATACTCATAAATACATGATATTATTTGCTTTAATGGATTTCTAACCCACCATAAATATTTATTACTAAAATGTCTCATGAATGTCACTTAAAGTCACCATTAAAAATTATTTTCTCACCAATTTTCATTATTCCATCCCTAAATCTATAATTTGGAGACAATATTTTAATTTATTTTCTTATATATATGTTTAAGTTTTTGTTTCTTTTGCATTTCCAAAGGTCACCATCAAAAACAATATTTTAATTGATTTTCTTATATATATGTCTAATTTATTGTTTTTTTTCATTTCTAAATTTAATTTTTATTATTTTTGTTGCAATTACATGGTGTAATATTCATATTTGATATCAATGGTTTTATTAATCTAAAACAATTCTTATCAAATTTAGGATTGATAAAAATTTCCTTTCTTGTAAGTTTTTTTTCATTGTATATTTAAACTATTACGTTATTATATACATCCATATAATAACCTTTACAAAAATGAAAGAAATTGAACATGAATATTTCTTAGAGAAGATCCGTATTTATTTTACAATGAATAAATTTGATGAAATGGTTATAAAATATTCTACCATCTATTAATTTATTTATAGGGTAAATTTGTTTTTTTTCATTTCTTAATTTAATTGATATATATTCCAAACCTGCCAAAACCCAGGGAAATATTGAGCATTCCGAGAAGTCACCATTGAAGTAATGCCAAAACGTGAGCATTCCAAGAAGTCACGATTGAAGTAGTGCCAAAATGGTTCATTATATTTTGATGAGCCCACTTCTGGCTCGTATGTTCCTTGCTTCCACTCATTGAGGTAGTTTTCATGTTAATCACTAATTTGATTTGGGGTTCGAGCATTGCAAATACTCACTGTAAAATCTGATCAAAATGAGATGAATTTGGCACGTGGATGATTTTTAGGGGCATACATGAAAACTAGTACTGGTGGGGAAGGATCTTGTATTTTGTTAGAATAATCAACCCATAGTTAGCTACCTTAGACATTAATTTAATTATTTTTGTCTTATTTGCCTAGTTCATGTGTCCCACCTTATGCAAGTTGTCATTTACCTATCCATAGTGGTCAAAATTGCCTATTTTGACTCATGTAGCACTTGGGAAACCTCAAGGAATCAATTCTGCTTTATTCCTAGACTCCTAGGCGCCCTTCTACTTTTTCTGCTTTATTGCCTGCTTTTTCAGTGCTTTAAGGCAATTGGGAAAGTTTGACTAGGTGAGGTTAACTAGTTTTTTGTCCTCCACATACTCCACTCTTTTCTCCTTTGAAAAGCATGTATGAGTTTTCATTTCATCACTCTTTAGATTGACTAAGTGCTTTTGCCAATTCGTGAGCTCCATGACTGATTTGGAAACTACTTTATGCACCTATGGGGGAATTGCTTAATTTTAGTAAGCCTGCTTTTGACTAGATTTGAATTGCCTCCTCATGCATTCAAATCCATTATGTAATTATTTAATGCAGAAACCTATTATGTTACAGGGTTGGCTATTGTACACTGAGTTAAAACACTTTTAGTGTTCAGCTCCATTTTCAGTCTCTTTTGTGAGTGATTTTGCATGATCAATTGATAATTTTTGTGAGTAAAATTGTTCTATCACTGGGTTCAATTTCCACATGGTATCAGAGCCATTGTAGATCGATTTCTCTCCTTCAAAATTGTTTTGCAGGTTCGACATCAGTGACTGGGAGCCTTCTACTAACAGCCGGGACAAATTTCTGAGCTATGGATCAATCTCAGAAGATCATCTTGACTCCCTTCAACTTCTTTGAATGGAAAGCAGAGATGCAGATACTATTGAGAGAGAAAGGCCTCTACAGGGTGACTATGGCAATAGAAGCAGAGCGAAATGCAGCTGCAGAGAAGATAAAATGGCACAACAGGAGGGATGAGGCCTATGGTCTCCTGTGTCTGAGTATTTCTAGAGACCTCCTTTTCCATCTTGATGGATTGACATCACTGAATGAAGTATGGGAGAAGCTTACTAATCTTTTTGGAAAGACAGACGAGATGAGGGGACATCAAATCGAAAATGAGCTGATTTCCTTGAGTCCCAATAGCTTTGAATCACTACAACTCTATTTATCCAAGTTCAAAGCACTTGTTTTGCAGCTAAAACAATGTGGGATCGAAAAGAAGGATGATCAGCTGGTCTTGTCCATTCTCTCAAAGCTTGTCCCTGACTATTCAGTGTTTGTTTCGACCTTCTATGCCACAAAGTTGACAGCTTGAACCTGGAATATGCCTAGCCTTGCAGATTTCATGGAATCTCTCACACAAGAACAGGACAAGCTGGTGATCATGGGCACCATCAAACCATCCAAAGACAAAGCTCTGGTTGCTGGAGATTCGAAGGTGGATTCAAAAAGAAAAAAGAAAGATAAAAATCCACCTGAGCAAAAGAGAGACAAGAACAAGTCTCCAAAGGAGCCACAAGGTTCCAAGAAGAACTACCAGAAGAAGAAAAATAAAGGAGAAATGAGCAAGTGCGCATACTGCAATAAGGGAAATCACACTGAAAGCTCTTGTATGAAGAAGAAAATAGACATGCTGACCCAACTCCTAGAGAAGAATGGCATCTCCCTTCCAGACAGCTCAAAGAATAGAGAAGGAGGATCAAGTTTAGATGACAGAGAGAGAGTTCATGCATTGGTTGCTGGCACATCAAGCTCACCTAGTTTCATCATTGATTATGGAGCTTCAAGACACATGGTTTCAACCAAGGAGGCATTATCCTCACTTGACATGTCGAAAGGACCACCTATAGTACTGGGAGATGACTCTCTCACTGATAGTTTGGGCAAAGGGAGGATTGATCTTGATCATGGTCAGTTCAGCAATGTGTTGTGTGTGCCTGGTATTGCCTCCAACCTCTTATCAGTGTACCAGATGACTCACACTGGGTCTCCAAATAAAGTCATATTCTCCCCTGATGAAGTTGAGATCACAGAGATCTCAAGTGGTAAAGTCATTGCAAAAGGAGTTGCAAATCATGCTCGAAAGGTATACATGTTCCCACACTTCCTACCCTACTCAAACCCCTCTACTCTTCTGATTCATGCTAATGAGTCAAGAAATATTTGGAATGAAATATTTGGCCACCTAAATTACAAGTATATTTCTAATCTTAGTGAAAAAGAGATGGTCATAGGGTTTCCCAAGATAAAATTTTCCAAAGGAGTCTGCCAAGGTTGTATCCTAGGAAAACACCCAGAGCATAAATTTGAGAGAGCTAGTCATGAGAGAACCTCTGCACCCCTCGAGCTGATCCACGGTGATGTTGTTGGCCTATTCCCTCATATTTCCATGAGTCAGGCCAAATATGCATTAGCTTTCATAGATGACTTTTCCAGGTATTGTTGGGTTTACTTCCTGAAACACAAGTCTAAAGTTTTTGGCCTCTTCAAAGTCTTTAAGGCTTTGGTTGAAAACCAGTCTGGGAGGAAACTCAAGGTCCTCAGATATGACAATGGTGGTGAGTATGTCAAGTCTGATTTTATTAATTATTGTGCAGATGCAGGTATTTAGATGCAGCATTATATCCCTTACACACCACAGCAGAATGGTGTTGCTGAGAGGAAGAACATATCACTGAAGGAGATGGCAACATGCATGATGGAGGCCAAAACTTTTCCACCAAAGTACTGGGCCAAATATATAAACTGTAAAGCCTATATCCAGAATGGGGTGCCTCATAGACATCTTGATTTCATGACTCCTTTCGAAGCATGGAGTGGGCACAAGCCAGATGTGACCCATTTCAGGATTTTTGGCTCAAGGGCTTGGGATAGAATTCCAACAGAAAAGAGAAAGGATTTGCAGACCCAAAGCCAAGAGTGTCTATTTGTTGGATACTCTGAAGATTCAAAAGGGTACAAACTAATAAATTTGAGCACAAACAAATCCTTCATCGAAAGGTGTGTTCAGTTTCAAGAAGAACCCCTTGCAGCAGTGGAAGTTGGAGAAACCTCTTCACCACCTGAACCTATGAAAGTAAGTGAAGAGTTTGTTGAACATGCTGATTCTGATATGTCTGATAGTGATGAGTTTATTGCATACCCTAACATCCCTACAAGCCCAAAATGGGCAGCCAAGACACTACATGTAGTAGGAGAGCTAGTTGGGGATCCCAATGACCCAAGGAGGACTAGATCTCAATTTGAGAGTGGTCTGTGCATGAAGGATCCTATGTTTGCTGATAAATGCTATTTGATGGTGGAATCAGATCCTCAAACATATGAAGAAGTAGTAGGAGATCCAAGATGGAAAGCAGCCATGAAGGAAGAGTTCAGCTCACTCCAGAAGAGCAACACATGGGAGCTAGTGGATCTTCCCCCAGGGAGGAAGTTAGTTTAGTGTAAGTGGGTCTACAAGACCAAATTTGCTGCTGATGGTTCACCTCTGAAGCACAAGGCCAGATTGGTAGCGAAGGGCTACTCATAGGTTCATGGCATAGATTACAATGAGACCTTTGCACCAGTGGCAAAGATGGATTCCATCAGGCTAGCCTTAGCCATTGCAGCCTCAAAGCAATGGGAGGTACATCACATGGATGTAAAGTGTGCCTTCCTGAATGGAGATCTCACTGAAGAGATATATATGCAGCAGCCTCAAGGATTTTCTACTAACCCTTCTCTTGTGTGCAGGTTGAGAAAGTCATTGTATGGGCTAAAGAAAGCCCCTAGGGCTTGGTATGCCAAGATTGATAGCTTCTTGCTATCAATTAATTTTGTTCAGTGCAAATCAGATCCAAATGTCTATTTGAAGTTAATTAATGGTTCATTAATGATCATTGTGTTATATTTTGATGACCTCCTCATTACAGGAAGCTCAAAGGATGAGATTGCTTCCTTGAAGGGTGCAATGAACCAAGCCTTCTCCATGACAGACTTGGGGCTCTTAAGCCAATTATTGGGGCTTGATATTGCTCAAACCAAAGCTGGAATCAAGGTGCACTAGTCCAAGTATGCCTTGGATTTTCTGAACAAATTCAGAATGAAGGACTGCAAACCAAGCAAGACTCCTTTCCTTTCAAGAGTGAAGCTGGAAGAAGTTGATTCTTCACCTATGGTAAACAATACATTGTATAGGCAATTGATTGGATGTTTGTTGTATCTTACACATACTAGACCTGATATTTCTTATGCAATAAGTGTGGCTTCTAGATACATGGATCAGCCTCATGAGATCAATTGGAAAGCAGCCAAAAGGATCCTTAACTTTGTTCAGGGAACAAGGACACATGTGATCTTCTATAAAGCAAAATCTGATCTTGATTTGATTGGATTTACTGATAGTGATTGGGCAGGTTATAGCACAGATAGAAAGTCCACATCAGTATATGTGTTCATGCTTGTAGAATTGCCAATCAGCTGGTCAAGCAAGAAACAGAGTGCCATTGCACTCTCATCTACAGAAGCAGAGTACAGAGGAGTTGTTAATGCAGCAACTCAATGTTTATGGTTGCAGGGTTTACTTGGAGAGTGTGGCTTCAAATCAGAGTACTCAACTACCATCTACTGTGATAACCAGAGTACCATTTGAATCTACAAATATCTATTTTAGAAGCAGAGAACCAAACACATTGAGATCCATATGCACTACATCAGAGAGCTTGTGCATGATGGCACCATTCACCTACTCTTCTGTTCATCTTCAGAACAAGTAGCTGATATCTTCACCAAAGAATTTTGTGAGAAGACCTTCAGCAATATCAAATCACTGCTGGGGATTTTTGATCATGCTGTGAAGCATGAGTGAAGACAAGATTTCCAAATTTTGTTTTACAGTCCATGTTTAAGGGAGGATTTTCCCATGTGGTTTTTGCCTCTTTCCTTGTTTAAATTGACATGCAGAATGTAAAGGGTGACTAAGCCTTGTTGCTAGGCCCTATAATTTTCTGATATATTACTCATAAGTCAGGTTTAAGGGGGGGTGTTAGAATAATCAACCCATAGTTAGCTACCTTAGACATTAATTTAATTATTTTTGTCTTATTTGCCTAGTTCATGTGTCCCACCTTATGCAAGTTGTCATTTACCTATCCATAGTAGTCAAACTTGCCTATTTTGACTCATGTAGCACTTAGGAAACCTCAAGGAATCAATTCTACTTTATTCCTGGCCTCCTAGGCGCCCTTCTGCTTTTTCTGCTTTATTGCCTGCTTTTTCAGTGCTTTAAGGCAACTGGGAAAGTTTGACTAGGTGAGGTTAACTAGTTTTTTGTCCTCCACATCCTCCACTCTTTTCTCCTTTGAAAAGCATGTATGAGTTGTCATTCCATCACTCTTTAGCTTTCCTAAGTGCTTTTTCCAATTCGTGAGCTCCATGACTGATTTAGAAACTACTTTATGCACCTATGGGGGAATTGCTTAATTTTAGTAAGCCTGCTTTTGACTAGATTCGAATTGCCTCCTCATGCATTTGAATCCCTTATGTAATTATTTAATGCAGAAACCTATTATGTTACAGGTTTGGCTATTGTACACTGAGTTAATATAGTTTAGTGTTCAGCTCCATTTTCAGTCTCTTTTGTGAGTGATTTTGCATGATCAATTGATAATTGTTGTATGTAAAATTGTTCTATCACTGGGTTCAATTTCCACATATTTTTCCATGGAAGAGGCATATTCTCTAACTTTCCCAATCACTGAGGATTTGCACACAAGATAAACCCCATTTGTATCCTATAAAACCTCATTTTGGATCCACCCAAGATGATGTCATTGGGATAATTTTGCAATCCCCATTAAAGGTCAGGATTCCCAAAGCCTTGGAGGGAAAACATATGGGAAGGATTTATCCATCACTACACCAATGTGTGTAGTCATTCAACATCTCCTAATCCACAGAAACCCTATAATGTTGTTGCAGCTGCAACATTTTCCCAAAATTCAAAAAAAAATTTGGGACCCTCCTTTTATTTCTTTTTGCTCAGCTCCTTGGTTTTGTTTGATGTTTGTGCAAGTATTACTTTGATGCCAATGATGTTTCATGGTTTGAATTGATTTTTCTTTTCCATCAGAAGTATTTTTGACTATTGAGTTGGGAGTCCAATTATCTGCATGCCCACCATTACGGAAAAGAACCGGACATCAAGACCGATCCAAAGGTTTTCAATCTCCGATGTGTTTTTCTTAATCGGTGGGTTTTTAATAATATTGTCGGAACATGTTGTCTTTATGGTTTCTTCCATTGTGGATGATGTATTGTGAAGTTCCCCGATGATATTATTAACCCCTTCCGATTCCCACAGTTTTGTTTCGCAGATCCTTAGGCTTTCAGCTTTCGCTGTTGCAGTTATGGAAGGCCCTATCTTTTTGATGTAGTTGGATTTTGTTTTTTGCGTGACCATTATTTTGGCCGAAGTCATGTTTATTTTTGCTCCAATTTTGATTGGTTTGTGGAACTTGGTGCCTTATGGTTCCCACCACTGCGGCTCTTCAACCAACTATTGGTCCAAATCCTTAGCTTGGCGAGCTCCGATGTGAAGTTTATTTGTTTCTCCTACCAACACCATTGCAGATTTCTTGGCTGTTTCATCATCCACCATTGTGGAGGCGATACTGACAAGATTGTCGATCCCGTAGCCATTCTTCCTCCCAATGGTTTTATTTTCCCGGCTAATTATGGTTGACCACGGCATATATATTGGGGTTGGGGTTTATTTTTTTTATTGTTATTTGTTCATGCTGTTGTTATCGCTCGAGCAGACCAACGCATTCGCTATCGGTACCTCACTCCTAGGTGGCTCCGCCATGGAGGTTTACGGTTTTTTTTTTCTCTTGACCAGTCGTGCAACACATTTCTAGGTAGGCCCTTATGCCCATTTTTTATTTCTGTTCAAATGGTCAAACTGATTCTGTCGCCCTCAGTTAGCTCCTATCTCGGCGGCTAGTGGATACCTAGGTCTCCTTTTCAACGTGTATATATAATTTAGGTAATTGGTCTGGCGGCCCATTGGGGGGTGTTTGTCATTTTGCTTGATGAGTAAGTCCATGGTCGTTATGAGTTTGTAGCTCGCACTCAATTGTCAAGGAAACTGGTGCAGACGGCCATTACCTTGTCCGCTCTAGTTTCCCCCAGTCTGTCTTTGGCCGTCTGGGGAGGGCGTTCTCTTCTTTACTTCCGAGATGTTGAGGTTTTGGGTCCACAGTATGGTCGCCCTCATTTTTGTGAACCAGGGTCACAATATGGAGGTTACACCCCTTAGGATGAGATTGTTAAAATTTTGAGCTTACAGTGAGTTAAGTGCACTATCACAATGCAGTATCCTTCACTTGGGATTAGGCATCATATTTTCCATGGAACGATTTAGTTCATAGCACCGAGAGGGGGTTTTGAGACTGTTTTCTCTTTGACGAGAGGAGGGGGATCTTCTTCGTTTTAGAAAAACCATGATATTATGAGTTGATTATGCAAATCTTTAGTTATGTGTTGGTTTTAGCTCTTTTAGCAGATTGGTTTTGTGCAGGAACATTCAGTTTTTGAGTATTGTTTATTTGTTTTCATAACGGCAATCATGTTAGCCTAGACGAGGTAAAATGCTCATACATTTTTGTCTCCATTTTTGAATGTTATCGAGGAATAGCCCAACATAACCTAAAAGCAATTTCTGTGTATGACAGGGAAATTATGCAGAATTCAGGATGTCTAAACGGCAAAAGAAGAAGGATCCCATAGTAGAGGAGGAACCTGAGGTTGAAATTGTCACCAAAGTTGAATACACTTATGAAGATACCAAATGCATAGTGGGTGTGGAACCCGAATATAAATGGGGGGAAGTTTATAGACTAATAACACACCGGGAGGTACTTGACACCGATTTTGAGGAGGAAACCATATGTACAAACGTAGAGAGATCTACATTGATGAGAGTTGCTACTAGACCTGAGATTTTTCCATGCTCAGAGGTGATTGGATGGATTCTGCCCAGGGTAGATGTAACCACCATGATTTTGGAAAATGTTGACAAATAGGGTTATGTTGCTTATATCCCTAGGTATGTGTCACTGGCCTACCACTTATCGAAAGAAAAAGTGTACTTGACTGAAGACTGGATAAAGGCAATTAAGATGGACCTAGTCGAGATGCTGAAGAGAATGCTGGCGCCTGGGAAGAAATTTAGGACTAGGCTATCTGGGGAATATGATATTGCCACTTTAAGAACCCCTTACAAGTTCATTGCCCTGATGCTGAATAGGATTTTCGAGAGGGCCCATGGTAAAAAATTCAAGTTGGAGTGGGTTCCCATCATCTTCTATGTTGCAACATAGGGGACAATGTTCAACTTGGAAAACATTCTGTCGAACAGCTTCTCAGCCTGCATTGCTTCAACATTAGGAGGGGTGTCCCAGAAGAAATCAAAGTTCTACATGAGCTCTATACTGATTGATTGCATACTATGCAACCAATCCTTCCCAAACCTGAGGTGTATCTGGGACCGAGAGAGAACACCAGTATACTCAGCTTACAAGCCATTGCGGGCACACAAGTACCACAATCACTATAGAGAAGTGTGTGAGCACTTCATCATGCCATTTTACATTGATATTCTTAAAGGAGTTCAACTGCATGTCAGAGGAAGCATTGTAGGTGATTGAAGAATATGCAGACTACTACTTAACGTAGGATGGTTGTATTTCAAAATGTATGGATGCTCTAGAGCACCCTCACTACTGCGAAAATATGCTACTGACTATGTAGTGCACAAGGAAGCAGTTAGACAGGTCTTCTTAGATGGTATAGGGAGATTTTTATATGAACATAAGAAAGTAGCTTACCCTCCCTTACCATTCAGGTTGGGAAGCTATAAGTTGACAAGAGTGAAGAAAGCTGATGAATTTGTGGAGGAATTGGGGAAATTCCATTTTGGGGAAATAAATTTCCATAGGAACGATTCCTAGAACAAAGTGGCAGAGCCATGCAAGGAGGAAAATGTACATTTTGAATACACAAGCCACTAGGATAAAGATGAATCCATTTTCCACAGTGCAGAAAATATAATGGCCTTAAGAAGAAGATTTAAAAAGAAAATCACCACCAAAGGCGGGAAATGACAGTATGAGCAAGAAAAGGCAGAGGAGGAAGAGGCTAGGAAAATAGATGAAGATGCTAGGATACTAGCATAGGAAGCCGAAAGCTGGCTCAAAGGTGAGGAGGAAGAAAATAGAAGAGCTGAACAAGAAGCAGCTAGAAAGGAAGAAGAAGCTGTCTAAAGTGAAGAGGAGGAAAAGGAAAGGAAAATGGATGAATAACTGAGAAAGTAGGAAGCAGAAAGACTAAAACTGACAGGAGCAGTGACAGAGCAATTAGCTTTCGATCCTGTATAAATTTAGGCTCAGGACTTGGGTAATCCTAATATTCAATATCCTGAGGTAGCTACTGGTAGCACAATAGGACAGGCTATGGTACCTACCCTGAGGCTAATCCCTTTCAAACAGAAGAAATGGGAGGAGGTACCGGATTTCAATACTATTTTTTATGATAGAGAAAGGAAAATAATAATGAAGAGGACCGAGAGAAAGGTCGAGATTGGGGGGCAGTCAGGAAAAATGATAAATGATAAAAATGTAGTATATGGGATAGACAAGGACCCCAGATTCACCATCAGAGTTGGGGATGCACTGATCCATGCTTCTGAGGACAATGTAGATCGGATATTGACTGATCCTGAACAGTCAAAGACGTTTGCTGCCCAGCTAAAGGACACCCTGAGAAGAGAGAGAGAGAGGAAAGTAGCAGATTGAAAAGAAAGTTTGAAGACATACAACATGAAATAAAGTCTTCAATAGCTGAGCTCCAGTTCCTACAAGTAGAGAAGAGATGTATGGAGGCTACCCAAGGAAGTCTGGAGAAATTGCGGTAGGAATGTCAAGGGTTAAGAACATAAAAGGATGACTTGAAGATGGTATGTGAAAGTATTCACATAGAAAAGGAGTAGCTGCTAGGAAATATAGGGGAGTTGGATCTACAGAAAGCTACCTTGGAGGAATCTAAGAGGAAATATCAAGGGAAGACTACGGAGCTTAAAGAACAGGTTACTTCATTAACAACAGCTCTAGAAGAGGCCAGGGAACAGCAAGTCAATCTTCAGCGTTTCAAGGAGAATGTTCTAGCATAAAGGAGCAAGATGCACCAGCTGCAAGTAGCCATAGAGGAAGAAAGGTGCAAAATCTTGCAGGTAGACAATCAGCTGGAAGAGATTTTGGAAACCTCTTCATATTTTGTAGAGAGATCGCAGGACATCCTAGAATTCCTGACAGGAAGAATGGAAAGATTAGAAGCAAATGAGGAAACCCATGTAGATCTGCCAGCAAAAGATCAACAAGGTCTAAGGCAAGACTATGATTTACTGGATTTTTCCATAAATATAGCCAAAGAATTCAAAAAGGTTGTCAAGAAGACAAAGGGGGCTTGCGCATAATTTTTCAAGAGGCTTTTGATTACTTATAATCATTGCCAGGTTGAAGCTGAGCAGAGAATGGATACCTTTCCATACCACAGCTTGTTTTTGGAAATGTTGCAAAGAAGATATCAGGAAGATGAACAAAGGATCCAACACATCAAAGCCCTTGACGAGCAGACCCTGAGGAATGAAGTAGCTCATCCCATAGTTATTGTGCAGTTGCTTGAAGACCAACTTTGCCTGAGCCTAGCCAGAATAGAAGTAATAATAAATCATGCTGCTAAATTTGAAATAAATATTCATTTCTTAGAACCTTCTAAGTTCGAAAGCATTGCCTTAGAGGCTTCAGCATGGAAGAAGTTATTGAATAGTCAAGCGGGACCCTCCTCATAAGCACTTTATTTTTTTATTGTAATATATTGTAAATTCTGTAAGCACTAAATGAAAGTAAAGTGTGGGAGGTGAAGAGTTGGGGAAGCCCAAGAGTCATTCGTGAGCAGCCCAATAGTTTTGTTCTTTTTGTATAAATATAGAAGATTTAGATAAAAGAGGGACTTTTTCCCAGTTAGATTTGTGAAGACATATTGTAAGAAGAACTATTTCCTTTTGCAATAGATAATTACAGTTTTCCTGTTGGATAAAGCTTGGTGGAATGCTCAAATGTTGTGTTATGGATTTGCTGAAGAGGAACTATTTCATTTTCAGCTTTGTGTCCATTAACTGTGAGATCGTTCTAACTCTTTGAACCTATGCTATTGTATGAGCGTTCTCTGGTTTATTTTATGAAAATTTCCACTATGAGTAATGAATGTCGTTCATAAACAATTGGCTATCTGGTTGTTCAAATATCTTTAATTGTTCATGTGTTTTGAAAGAAGTATCATCTATCTATAATTTTTCATAATGCATGTACAAATACATTACTCATTAACAAATGATAATCTTGCTCCCTAGGGATAGGTTAGGTAGTTAGTTTTAATTTCTTGCTGTGTGTGATTTAGATGCAAGATAGTCTAAGACGAGAGGTAAGAACCTACGCATCACATTGTGACCACTCCTTGCATTCTTAATCAATCTGCATTTTAGATAGGCACTTTCATGTCATACTTAAAAATAAAAACACAAAATATACACGGTGGAATGGGCCGCAACTGGTAAAACCTTTTATTTTTGTTACTTGACCTATGGTAGCTGGACTGTAAAGCGGACGGATTCCCTACACCAAACAGTCACGGGCTAGTTGGGAATTTTGACTGGGGAGAATCCCTTGTTGTTGTTGCCTACGAATTTCTAGGACTCAACAGTTTCTGGCACTAGAAGGAGGGCCGCCAGTGCATGGCTGGATGAGGAAGTCCATTCCCTCGAAATAACTCCACCAGTGATAGTTTTGAAAGCAGTTTACTCCTTGATCCAAATACTGAAGAGAATAGAAAACATTTGTTTGCTGTGGACAACCAAGTGGTAAATTATCTGAGAAGACACACACGGGATTATGTAAAGAGTATTGGAGGATTACCCATTATCCCTGATTTACCCCAAAGAGAATACAAGAAGAAATATTGTTCCATCTTGGAATATTCAGTGTTGGTTAGAGATTGGGAAGAGTTAGTAGAAGTAGCATTACAGGAGGTTGTTCAGCCTTTGAATCAAGTAGGCCCAAACACACCTTACTGTTCTTCTGTGCGAAATCCTATTCCTTCACCTCCTCACTCCCCACCCAGACTCATGGTAGGTGTAAATGCAAACCAGCCACCTAACCCACCAAATCCACCACCGGCTTGGAAAGCCAGATCACCCTTGAAATTAACACCTCTGTTGCATGACTTGCCTCAAGCTTTTGAGAAGTTGCTGCCTAAGTTTGATCCAAATGAGGATATTGTAGTAGATGACCATTTGCAAAGTTTCTATTTGGCAATAGAAGGATTAAGGGCCGGGGAACATGAGGATGTTGTTTGTAGACTTTTTCCACACACCCTTAAAGGAGCAGCAGCATCGTGGTACTTTGGTTTGCCTGCAAACTCTATCCCAGATTGGGATACCTTTGAAAGGATTTTTAGAAGTAAGTATGCAGCCCAAAAGATGCATGCAACACTAATGAAAGGCTTAAGCGCTTTAAAAAAAGAAAGGAAAGAAAAGGTACACAATTTCACTCAAAAATTTTCTGCTTACCTCAAGAACTTCTCTGCCACTGATAAGCCTTCTAATAAAGTTCTGATTGAGTATTATACCTTAGCTTTAGGTTCGGACTTGGCTATGTTCACAAAATATCAAGTTAAGCCTACATTAGCAGAAACCTATGAAGAAGCAGAAAGAGTAGAGGCTGAAAAGGAAAGTATAGAAGATTATCTCGAGCAATCTGGAGAAAAAACATCCAGGAAAAGAGCTTTATTGCTGTCTAAACCTAAAGAGGAGCAATCACATGATTTTGAGGGGATGCTAAAGATGATGCAAAATATTTCTAATATAATAATAGATTTGGAGAAGGAAAAAGAAGCTCAGAAAGCTTATAAGCCTTATTACAAAGAAAGAGAAGATAACAACCAATTCAAGACTCCTCTGCACGGTTCAACATCAATGAATCTGACAGAGGTAGGGATGGATAATTTCTGCACTTTTCACCAACAACCCCATTCTGAAAAGAATTGTCCTCGTTGGTTAAATTCAATGACGTTGGTGATGACCTGAATTTGGTAAATAAAGACAATTCAATAATCTCAAAAATTAAGAAGTTGCGAGAGAATGTCAGGAAATAGCCAAAGAACAATGTTGAAGACAAAGTACCTGAAATTACCATTATCATCCAGAATCCGGAGCAAATCAACAAGCCTACTAAGCCCATGGAAGAACATGTAGATGTTAACAAATAAAATATTGAAAATCCTGAAGAACCAGAGGAAGAAATACCCACCGAAAACCAACCTGTGGAGGAAGATGTCAAATCAATTGGGGAAGGGAAAGCTAGGTTCAAAACCCCACCTTTCCTTTTGACTTTGGAAATTTTGAACCATAAGGTGCATAATTGTCTGGTAGAATCTGGATCATCAGTGAATGTTATGTCACTATCAGTTTGCAAAAAAATTAATGGGCAGCCAAAACCTACTGCTTGGGAAGTTACTCAGTTAGACAGAACTAGTGTCAAAGTAGTGGGAGAAATGGAGAATGTTCTCATTTGTTTATCTGCAAATAACAAGATATGTCAATTTATTGATATTGTGGTGGCTGACATACCGGATCAGTATGGACTTATTCTGAACCGAGACTGGTCCACAAGGTTAAAGGGGTATTTTGCTTCAGATTGGTCACATTTATGGTTGCCTCATAAAGGGGTCCCAAATTGGATCAAAATTTTAAGGGAACCTTACATGAAGCACACTATCACTAAGTTGGAAGAAGGAAATGAATCTACAAATTCTATTTTGGGGAATTGTCTAACAGAGCTTGAACTGAGATATCATGCATCAGAAGAAGCCAGCGATATGACTGACACTCAGCCTGATCTCCAATATTCACAAGCTAATGGGAGTGATTGTAAATCGGTAGACATAGTTTCGGTTTCAAAAATAGCAGAATTAAACCATTGTTAGGTATCTCCTGTCTGCAATCCAGCCTAGCCCCTTGACCCATAAGTTGATAGATTTTTAGGGGTGGGCACAGAACTGATCAGGTAGTGGTTGGTTCTCGAATTTTATTTTGATCTTTTGATTTGATGACCTTGTACATAAATAATTTGATGCAGTTTTATTTTGATTTACCATTGTTGTTTTTGGTTATTGTGGTTTGTTTTTGAATAAAAGAGGAAAAATTTTGGTTGCATGGAAAGCATCAGGATTCTCGATTAACTGAAATCTTTGGGATAAGACTATGCATTTTTATTTTGAAATGATAGAATTTCTTCTAGTAAGTAGTTTTCCTAAATGGCTATGCACTCATTGAAGTCCTGCTTAACCCCTGAAAATAACTCAGAATTAAGAGGTCTGGAATACTATTTCGAGGCTCCATCCATTTCACATCTAAGATGTCCTAGGGAGTGATAGCAAAAGACCCTTGGAAAGGAAGCAAGGTAAATAGTTTATTATATATAAATGATTCCAATGCCATGATTTTAAAATCCTAAAGGCTGTTAAGAGTCAAAACTCCTAAAATAAGCAATACATATCAAAATGAAGTATCAGAAACGTAAAAATAAATCTGCCAAAAGTTCTTCTCCATCCGTGAGCTGAAAAGTAAATACATCTCTCACACAAAAGGACACTATGGATAGAAAATTCAGAAAGAAAGGTAGATGGAGGACTCAAAAGAACAAAAGTTCAAAAGGGCACAAAGTGCAATTGGAATGGGAATGAGGAACAAATTAATATTTATGTTTACTATATGTTACAATCCTGTGGTGTCCAAGCTAGAAGCTACCCAAGGACAGAGGTAAAATAAAACTCACCTACTATGCCTCAAAAGAGTTATCCAGACTTTCGAATATTTTGGGTGTTCCCATTTCCAAAGAATGGACTATCCTCAATGATTCAAATGCATGTGTTTTCCATCTTAGGAATACAAGCATCTAGAAGTATTCAACTTATGAGCTAAATGATTAAACAGTCTTTTACTGGGAAGAACTTGATTCAGAAATCTAGGGTTCACCAGGTAGTCGCCAATTGTTGCAGCTGCAACATTTTCCCAAAATTCAAAAAAAAAATTGGGACCCTCCTTTTATTTCTTTTGCTCAGCTCCTTGGTTTTGTTTGATGTTTGCGCAAGGATTACTTTTATGCCAGCGATGTTTCACGGTTTGAATTGATTTTGATTTGCCATCACAAGTATTTTTTACTATTGAGTTGGGAGTCCAGTTATCTACATGCCCGCCATTGTGGAAAAGAACTGGACATCAAGACCGATCCAAAGGTTTTCGGTCTCAAATGTGTTTTTCTTAATCGACGGATTTTTAATAATATCATCGAAACATGTTGTCTCGATGGTTTCCACCATTGCAGATGATGTATTGTGAAGTTCCCCGACGATTTTATTAACCTCTTTTGATTCCTGCAGTTTTGTTTCGCAGATCCTTAGGCTTTCAGCTTTCACTATTGCGGTTATGGAAGGCCCTATATTTCCGACATAGTTGGATTTTTTTTTTCACATGACCATTATTTTGGCCAAAGTCATGTTTATTTTTGCTCTGATTTTGACTGGTCTGCGGAACTCAGTGCCTTATGGTTCCCGCTGTTGCGACTCTTCAACCAACTATTGGCCTGAAGCCTTAGCTTAGAGAGCTCCGATGTGAAGTTTATTTATTTCTCCTCCCAACGCCTTTGCGGGTTTCCTTGATGTTTCATCATCCTCCATTGCGGAGGAAATCCTGACAATATTGCCGATCCCGTAGCCGTTCCGCCTCCCGATGGTTTTATTTTTCTTGCCAATTATGGTTGACTGCGGCATATATATTCGGGTTGGGGTTTATTGTTTTTTATTTCTATTTTCCTATGTTGTCGTTATCGCTCGAGCAGACCAACACATTCGCTGTCGGTATCTTGCTCCTAGGTGGCTCTGCCATGGAGGTTTACAGTTTTTTTTTCTCTCGACAAGTCGCACAGCATATTGCTAGGTAGGCCCTTATGCCCATTTTTTCTTTCTGTTCAAATGGTCAAACTGATTCTGTCTCCCTCGGTTAGCTCCCATATCGGCAGTTAGTGGATACCTAGGTCTCCTTTTTAGTGTGTATATATAATCTAGGTAATTGGTCTGGCGGCTCGGGGGGGGGGGGGGGTGTTTATGGTTTTTCTTGATGAGTAATTCCACGACCATTATGACTTACGCTATACACACCAGTTTCCCCTAGTCTATGTTTAGGGCGTTCTCTTGTTTACTTCCGAGATGCTGAGGTTTTGGGTCCACAGTATGGTCGCCATTTTTGTGAACCTGGGTCGCAATGTGTAGGTTATTCCCCTTAGGATGAGATTGTTAAAAGTTTGAGCTTACAGTGAGTTAAGCACACTATCACAATGCAGTATCTTTCACTTGGGATTAGGCATCATATTTTCCATGGAACGATTTAGTTCATAGTGCCGAAAGGGGGTTTTGAGACTGTTTTCTCTTTGATGAGAGGAGGGGGATCTTCTTCGTTTTAGAAAAGCCATGATATTATGAGTTGATTATGAAAATATTTAGTTATGTGTTGGTTTTATCTCTTTTAGCAGATTGGTTTTGTGTAGGAACATTCAGTTTTTGAGTATTTTTTGTTTGTTTTCATAACGTCAATCATGTTTAGCCTAGACGAGGTAAAATGCTCATACATTTTTGTCTCCATTTTTGAATGTTATTGAGGAATGGCCCTACAGAACCTAAAAGAAATTTATGTGTATGACAAGGAAATTCTGTATAATTCGATATGTCTAAATAGCAAAAGAAGAAGGCTCCCATAGTAGAGGAGGAACCCGAGGTTGAAATCGTCACCAAAGTTGAATACACTTACAAAGATACCAAATGCATAGTGGGTGTGGAACCCGAATATAAATGGGGGGAAATTTACAGACTAATAACACACCGGGAGGTACCTGACACCAGTTTTAAGGAGGAAACCATATATGCAAACATAGAGAGATCTGCATTGATGAGAGTTGCTACTAGACCTGAGCTTTTTCCATGCTTAGAGGTGATTGGATGGATTCTGCCTAGGGAAGATGTAACCACCATGACTTTGGAAAATGTTGACAAATAGGGTTATGCTGCTTATAGCCCTGGGTATGTGTCACTGGCTTACCACTTACCGGAAGCACAAGTGTACTTGACTGAATAATAGCTAAAGGAAATTAAGATGGACCTAGTCGAGACACTGAAGAGAATGCTGGTGCTTGGAAATAAATTTAGGACTAGGCCATCCGGGGAATATGATAGTGCCACTTTAAGAACCCCTTACAAGTTCATTGCCCTGATGCTGAACAGGATTTTTGAGAGGGCCCACGGTAAAAGCTTCAAGTTGGAGTGGGTGCCTATCATCTTCTATGTTGCAACACAGGGGATAGTGTTCAATTGGGAAAACACTATGTCCAACAGCCTCTCAGCTTGCATTGCTTCAGCACTAGGAGGGGTGTCCCAGAAGAAATCATAGTTCTACATGAGCTCTATACTGATTGATTTCATACTATGCAACCAACCCTTCCCAAACCTGAGGTGTATCTGGGACCGAGAGAGAACACCAGTCTACTCAGCTTACAAGCCACTGTGGGCACACAAGTACCACAGTCACTATAGAGAAGTGTGTTAGCATTTCATCATGCCATTATATACATTGATCTTCTTAAAAAAGTGCAACTGCATGTCGGAGGAAGAATTGCAGGTGATTGAAGAATATGCAGACTACTACTTAACGAAGGATGGATTGTATTTCAGAATGTATGGATGCTCTAGAGCACCCTCACTACTGCCAAAATATGCTACTGACTATGTAGTGCACAAGGAGGTAGTTAGACAGGTCTTCTTAGATGGTATGGGGAGCTTTTTATTTGAACATAAGAAAGTGTCTTACCCTCCCTTACCATTCAGGTTGGGAAGCTATAAGTTCACAAGAGTGAAGAAAGCTGATGAATTTGTGGAGGAATTGGGGAAATTCCATTTTGGGGAAATAAATTTCCACAGGAAGGATTCCCGGAATAAAGTGATAGAGCACTGCAAGGAGGAAAATGTACATTTTGAATACACAAGCCACTGGGATAAAGATGAATCCATTTTTCATAGTGCAGAAAATATAACGGCCTTAAGAAGAAGATTTAAAAGGAAAATCACCACCAAAGGTGGGAAAGGACAGGATGAGCAAGAAAAGGCAGAGGAGGAAGAGGCTAGGAAAAGAGATGAAGATGCTAGGAGACTAGCACAGGAATTCGAAAGTTGGCTCAAAGGTGAGGAGGAAGAAAAGAGAAGAGCTGAACAAGAAGCAGCTAGAAAGGTAGACGAGGCTGCCCAGAGTGAAGAGGAGTAAAAGGAAAGGAAAATGGATGAAGAACTGAGAAAGCAGGAAGAAGAAAGACTAAAACTGACAGGAGCAGTGACAAAGCAATCAGCTTCCGATCCTATAGAAAGTCAGGCTCAAGACTTAGGTAATCCTGATATTCAAGATCCTGGGGCAGCTACTAGCAGCACCATAGGATAGGCTATGGTCCCTACCCTGAGGCTAATCCCTTTCGAACAGAAGAAAGGGGAGGAGGTACCGGATTTCAATACTATTTTTTATGATAGAGAGAGGAAAAGAATAGTGAAAAGGACCAAGAGAAAGGTCGAGACTGGGGGGCAGTCGAGTAAAATGATAAATGATAAAACTATAGTATATGGGACAGACAAGGACCCAAGATTCACCATCAAAGGTGGGGGTGCATTGATCCATGCTTTTGAGGACAATGTAGATCGGATATTGACTGATCTTGAACAGTCAAAGAAGTCTGTTTCCCAGCTAAAGGACACCCTGAGAAGAGAGAGAGAGGAAAGTAGTAGATTGAAAAGAAATTTTGAAGACATACAACATGAAATAAAGTCTTCAACAGCTGAGCTCCAATTCCTACAAGTAGAGAAGAGATCTATGGAGGCTGCCCAAGGAAGTCTAGAGAAATTGCAGCAGGAATGTGAAGGGTTAAGAATAGAAAAGGATGAGTTGAAGACGGTATGTGAAAGTCTCCACATAGAAAAGGAGTAGCTGCTAGGAAATATAGGGGAGTTGGAGCTACAGAAAGATACCTTGGAGGAATCTGAGAGGAAATCTCAGGGGCAGACTGCAGAGGTTAAATAACAGGTTACTTCATTAACAGCAACTCTAGAAGAGGCCAGGGAACATCAAGTCAATATTCAACCTTTCAAGGAGCATGTTCAAGCACAAAGGAGCAAGATGCACTAGCTGCAAGTAGCCATAGAGAAAGAAAGGTGCAAAATCTTGCAGGTAGACAATCGGCTGGAAGAGATTTTGGAAACCTCTTCATATTTTGTAGACAGATCACAGGACATCCTAGAAGTCTTGATAGGAAGAATGGAAATTGTAGAAGCAAATGAGGAAACCCCTGTAGATCTACCAGCAAAATATCAACAAGGCCTGAGGCAAGATTATGATTTACTGGATTTTTCCATAAATACAGCTGAAGAATTCAAAGAGGCTTTCAAGAAGACAAAGGGGGCTTGTGCAGAATTTTTCAGGAGGCTTTTGATTACTTATAATCGTTGCCAGGTTGAATTTGAGCAGAGAATGGATACCTTTCCAGACCACATCCTGTTTTTGGAAATGTTGCAAAGAAGATATCAGGAAGATGAACAAAGGATCCAGCACATCAAAGCCCTCGACGAGCAGACCCTAAGGAATGAAGTAGCTCATTCCGTACTTAGTGTGCAATTGCTTGAAGACCAACTTCGCCTGAGCGCAGCCAGAATAGAAGTAATAAGAAATTAGGCTACTAAATTTGAAATAAATATTTATTTCTTAGAACCTTCCGAGTTTGAAAGCATTGCCTCAGAGGCTTCAGCATGGAAGAAGTTCTTGAATAGTAAAGACGGACCCTCCTCATAAGCACTTTATTTGTTTTATTGTAATATATTGTAAATTCTATAAGCACTAAATGAAAGTAAAGTGTGGGAGGTGAAGATTTGGGGAATCCCAAGAATCATTCATGGGAAACCCAACAGTTTTGTTCTTTTTGTATAAATATAGAAGATTTAGATAAGAGAGGGACTTTTTCCCAGTTAGATTTGTGAAGACATATTGTAAGAAGAACTATTTCCTTTTGCAATAGTTAATTACAGTTTGCATGTTGGAGAAATCTTGGTGGAATGTTCAAATGTTGTGTTATGGATTTGTTGAAGAGGAACTATTTCATTTTTATATTTGTGTCCATTAACTGTGAGATCGTTCTAACTCTTTGAACCTATGTTCTTGTATGAGCGTTCTCTGGTTTATTTTATGAAAATTTCCACTATGAGTAATAAATGTCGTTCATAAACAATTGGCTATCTGGTTGTTCAAATATCTTTAATTGTTCATGTGTTTTGAAAGAAGTATCATCTATCTGTAATTTTTCATAATGCATGTAAAAATACATTACTCATTAATAAATGATAATCTTGCTCCCTAGGGATAGGTTAGGTAGTTAGTTTTAATTTCTTGTTGTGTGTGATTTAGATGCAAGAGAGTCTAAGATGAGAGGTAAGAATTTGTGCATCACATTGTGACCACTCCTTGCATTCTTAATCAATCTGCATTTTAGATAGGCACTTGCATGTCATACTTAAAAATAAAAACACAAAATATACACGGTGGACCGGGCCACAACCTGTAAAACCTTTTTTTTTTGTTACTTGACCTACGTTAGCCGGACCGTAAACCAGACGAATTACCTACACCAAATAGTCACGGGATAGTTGGGAACATTGACTGGGGAGAATCCCTTACTGTTGTTGCCTACAAATTTCTAGGCCTCAACAAATGTGTATGTCCACACTGTAAGCTATATTTCTTCTTCAATTTTGAGTGGATCCCAATTGGCCATTGTCCGTCTTGGAAGGGATATTTCCTCATCAAATTTCTCTTAGTGGGTTAGGTACAAAATTGAGAAATTATACAATATCACTTCACAAGCAATATCATAGGGGAATATTACAATATTTGTCTCTAAATCTTTGTATCCAGGAGAACTATCAAGGTAAGCGACACATAACTCATTCATATCCTCTTACAGTCTTTGTCTCTAAATCTTGACTATGGTTTTTTTATTTTCCCATGGATTGAATGGGGGAGCACATTTTTGGTGTTTGTCTATTTGCTTGGCCTTGGAATGGTATACAAGCTAATATAACTCATCCAACTTGATTGTAGACTTCCATTTTTGCTTGTTGATCGAGTGGTGGAGCGCAAACCTAGTGTGTCAGTTGTTGCCATCAAGAATGTGATGATAAACAATAATTTTTTCAATGGCCACTTCCCTGAGAGACCAATTATGATGGGAGTTCTTATGGTTGAGGTAATTCTTTTCAAGTTGTTTTAATTATTTTCATGAATGATAAAAATCTTTTGCATCCTACCTAGCTCTTAACTATAGAAACTATGTTAATTGGGTTAGTAGGGAAGAACATGATTTCAACCTAGTTTCACTGAAATATTATCTTCCCCAAAATCTCCAAAATCAGAGTAGTTACTGGAAAAATTACAACATTTCAAAATTGAGGATTAACCGGCATTTGCTAAGTTTTCTCAATAGACTTGAAAAATTGAGGATTAACCGCCATTTGCTAAATTTTCTTAGTAAAGGTGTATCCATTTAATACAATTAAGTACACTAGGTACCTTGAGTTCCAATTTCCTTGTTGGAGCTTCCCTATTGAGCTAGGGATTCCCATACCATAGCCAAAATTAGTTGGGCTAAGGAGGGTGAGGCATATACTAACCCGTAATTGCATTTTACAGATGATTTAGCCCTAACCCTAGCTCTTGCAAGAACTAATAGGGCCAACATTCTAGTGGACTAATCCTTTTGTTAATGTAGTTAATGTCATAAAAAACAAGAAGACAAAAGTGATTTTTATTGGATAAGAGGATTATCTAAATTGGTTTTTGTGTGGATGGAAACCTATATAGCCAAGGCGAATTATCTGATCATTGTTATGCCCTTTTTAGTTAACAATTCCAGCTAATAAATGAAAATTAGTTATGAACTTGTTTCAAGGCAAGGTGGAGGAATAATTTCACTGGGATTTCCCCTTGACTAGGATGCTTTCTATGAAAGATAGAATTTTAGAATCTAGAAAGAAATGTATTATACTCTTACATATATCCCTAGACTCTAGCTATTAAAAATGGTCATGTTTCTATGGAAATCCCTTTGAAGGAAGGAAGAGGTGGAAAAAGGTTCTCTCTAGTTGCATAGGATGTTTGCACTCTTCCTAGGAAGAAAAGAGGGGTTAAACTAACTAATATTTTCTATTAGGGCATGCTCTTTATTTCAAGTGGATTGGAAGGGCCACTACTAGGGAAGCCCCCTGGAAAGTCCTTGGTAAACACCAATTACAAACAGGTTTCTACATTGGGCATATAAAAGGGCCATTGGTATTTGGGACATGATTGGAGGATCCTCTTAATTCAATCTTAATTCCATGAGCTAAATAGGAGTATGAGGGACCTAGAAATGGATGGGATATTACAATTGGATCAATCTAGACCTTTCCAGCACCAATAGGGAAGATTGGGTATACTCCGAAATTGTGTAGATAAGAGGCTTTCTAAGAGAGAGCTCATACATGGGGTAATCTACAAGATATTCAAACTGACTCATGGTTAGAATTAGACACATTAGGGGCAGCTCTTGTATTTGAGTTTGACATTTTTGCTAGTTATCAGGCATGTTTCAACTGTTTTCACCTTCAGGGATGTCTTCTATTACGGAGGGTTTATCCATTAATGATCTAACTCAATTTTGATGTTATATTATCCTTTTTATTTTTGCTTTTGGGAAGATATGCCGTATGCACTACTTATTTTAATACTATTATTTGTTGTATTTACTAGTACCACTGACCTATTTTGTTCATTAGTGGATATTGATTTAGATTATTTCTTTCATCTTTTATTTTATGTAAGAATCATCCCTACATCAATTTAGAATAACTTTGACAATTATTTTAAAGAAAACATGGATATAAGAAATCCTTTTTGTAGTTGAGGTTAAAATATATAGGTTTCTTTTTTGAGGTGAACAATTAAATATTATGCTTAGTGATGATTTCAATGGAACTATGTGCTAAATCTAGAGGTATGGGGATGTGTCTTTTTGCATATACTTGATGAAATTGTCAATCCCGTTAACCATTACGCGGATGAACAAACACATCAGTTTCGTAGATGCTTTTTGAACTATGGAGTGCCATAAGTTTATCTGTTTGTTCTAGTCTAGTCTAATATGATAGAAATACATATCTTTTGTAAACTCTTTAAATTTTCATATTCCAAAGATAAAATGGAGGAATTGCACGTAGTATGAGCTATCTGCAGGCAGGAAAGTTTTCAAGATTATCTTGGAAGTAGCGTTCGCCACTCATCATGCACTAAAAAATTGTCAGTTTGTTTTCTCATTCATATACAAACACACAAACGTGCACAAACATATTGATATTGATATTGATATTCTTTTTGACTACCCATTAATTATCAATAAAATGGTTCCTTGACAAGTCCTTTGGATTCCCTCTGAGTTAATTGCATGGTCTGAAATCAACCAATAAGCTTTTGTTGAAGTTGCATATTTTGTTATTGTCTAGAATCTATCTCTAATTAGAAGCTTGTAACATATTCAAATACCTCTCAACTATATTCTGAATCAGAAACACTTATCTTTTTTCTATACGATCTGATCTACATCCCTGAAAATGGTAATGTGTGAACTTACATCTATGTAATGAGCACATGACATTATAAATGAGTTAAAAGTAGAGCTCTAACAGTCACTATTGAATGACAAAGATCACTCAACAAGAAGACCCACAGTGAGAGAGTATGTGGCGCAAAGATAGACATATGTTTATACCATGATCGATCTAATAAGCCATTAAAATTTCTCTTTGAATTTTTAAGTGTCATGATATGCTAATAGGTTATATATTCCATCTATTGTAAATGAATTCAAAACATTGAGGTCTGCATAAATTTTGTCTAGCTTTTTCTTGACGCCCTATTCTTGAACCTCTTAAGCTGTGTAAACCAAGTAGGTCATGTCTATGTGTATCCTCTCCTCAACTTTTGCATTATCAGTCTTTATTTTAACTTGACATTTCCTACATCAAATGCTATAAGGCCTGCCTGTAATTTATCAAAATGCCATGATATACATGAACAGAGTTGGTGAGTTGAAAATTGAGCAATGACACTTGTGCATCACGTAAGATAAGAAAATATAATTTTATTGATTTCCAACAAATGACCACAAAATTAAGTCAATGGTATTAAAAAACACATTATATCTATCATATCTGTGATGTGCATCTCAGATGGAAGAATAATGACATTATTTTATTGAGAAGAGGTATTTTTATTGTTTATGGGCTCTAGCCTAGTTTTTCTTTGTTCCTATTTCCCATGACTGTAAAATCTTAATTTTTTTGTGAGCTATTGGTTACTTCTCTACTAATAGACCTTTCCACTCTTTGAAAGTGCACTATAACTACCTCATCTTTTTCATTTAAGAGTTCAATTATTTTCTTTGAGTTCAGGCTCTGATTGTGCCATTAACTGATTCAACAACAAGCTTATTCTTGCATGCTTTAGATTACCATTAGCAAATTTTGCCGCCAAACAATTAAATTTCCTTAGTACATCTCTTATGGTTTAAGCGTGGCTTTTCCATGGACCTTGGCTTTAACTAATTTTTATGACCTACACACCCACTCAATAATTATATATGTTGAATCGAATCACTTGGAGCATTTAATGTTTTATTGATTCAGGAGATTAAGCTTTTTAGTTGCTTCTTATCCAAGAGTTATGTAACTTGTAATAATATTTCTCTTAGATTCTCTAATTTCCCTCTCTATAATTGCTCTTCTAGGTTTGAACTTTGGTTGCAATTGTTTTATTCATAGTGTGTCCTTCATAAGAGAAATGAGTCATAGTGCAAGTACTACAGACTATATTGACTAATGAAACCCTTTATATAAAATTGATTAGGTGATCTCAATTTAGAAGTAATATGGTTTTTCATTTGGTTGTAGTAGTAAAACAAAACATGCTCATGTACAAACACACACACACACACTTATATATCAGATGTACAGGTCAGAAGGGCTTCAGAATTGTAGGGTTTTAGTTTTAATTCTCGAGGGAATGTCATCGGTTCTACTTGGTTACAATTTTTGGTCACTAATTTAATAGCTCCCCAAAAGTGTCTTATTACATTAAGAATTGCTGAAGGTAAATTTGAATGGTATAGATGTAGACACTGCACTTCAACCTTGTCTGTAGTGTCCCTAATGAAAGCATCTTGGGAAAATTGTGATTGCTGGGTGAGAGAGGTTATGTTGACTAAATGGCTAGAATAATCAAGGCTTTACTGACTAAATGGGTAGAGAGGTTATGTTGACTAAATGGCTAGTTAATCAGGCTCTGTGTCTAGTTCTCTATAGACATGGGATATTGTTATGCTGTTCAAGCATTGAATCCTTTCCTTGATACTTCTCATGCTTGACTTATGATGGATGTTCTCAAGGTCCCATTGAGCCATCCTACTATAATTTTTGAGTCACTGTACATATCCAGATCCTGTGTGCCTTTCTCTTATGCAATGTCTAGTAGTGTGCTTGCTGCTAATAGTTATTCCCTGTTGTTGGTTGTGTGCCGGATGCCTAGTTTGAAGAATGATTTTGTGACATTCAGAGAAAGGAGCCACCTACCAGTGCCATTGATTCCTGGATTATCTATGGATGCACCATCAAAGAATCCATGGGTTATGTTTGGATCTTGTGTGTGCTAGATTAGGGTCCATGGGGGCATAGGAAGAGGCATGGAGTGCTTTCCTTCTTTATTGCATTCAATATGTAGAAGACACAATAGGGGTTTGTATTTTTATCTTCAAAACTGGATTCATTGCATTCTAGCCAAATAGACCATATGATTTCCAGTGCCAACGCCTGATTTCCTGCAATTGTTTTTCAATTTGAGTGTGGAGGGTTTTGATTAAATATTTTCCTTCCTAAGATCTTCTATGTGCTAAGAGTATGGTGGAAACTACCCATACCTCTTTTGAGAAGTGGAAATGGAGGAAGAGATGATGGATGGATTTTGGGCAATTATCACATAAGAGGGAATTTGCTAGGCCCTTGCCATCCTTCTCTTTGAAGTGTGTCCCATGTCAGCATAAATATTTTAAGGGCCAGCCATGTAAATAGTCTGAATTTGAAGGGAGCATGGATATTCCAAAGCTTGTCCACCACCATGCTTGATTTCCATATTGTATGTTGTGATGAATATCCCAGCTTGACTGTGTATTGAGCCTTGAGTATGATTGTCACCCTATAAAATATCGTAATTATCCATTCTTAGATTAATCCCTACATAGGATAACCTAAAAAATAAATATTGTCATTGGTTTCCTTCAATTGCATTAAAACCTATATCTTAAGAGGCCAACCAAGGTTGATCCACGTCTAGGTGGGATAATGGGGCAGCAGCATGGTTGAGAGTGAATATATCCCTATTCCTTGAGCACCAAGAAGTTGGAGAGAAATTTTGTAATCCGTCCTTGCAAATGCATTCATCCAATCCAATTCTTATCTCCAATCTGCCAATGAAGGTGTTTGCTTATGATGTGGAAGGAGGATGTGATGTATTTCTAGTAATTAGAGCATCCTCAAGATGCTTTCTCTGAGAATTATAGTCTTCTAGGGTTGCTAGAATCATGCACTTTTTTACAGAGATCTTTTTCCATATCCCTTTGTTATCACCAAGCTCCCTTTGCAGCTAGAGCAGTGGAAAATTTTCAAATGTGTTTGATGCCCCATCCCCCAAATTGTTTCAGTCTAGATAAAGTTTCCAAAGAGATGAGTTGGATGTCACCCAATTCCTTACTCCCTTTCCTTATGTATGTGAAGAATATTTTTCGAACCTTGAAATTTACTTTGGAAGGCTGGCCAATGAGAGTCTTACAGGGATCGCATACAACACACTCTTGATTGGAACTATCCTTTCAGCCATAGAGATCCACTTATGTTTCCAATGACTTGTGCCTTTGAATTGCCTAAGATCTAAGTCTAGTCATTGATTCCATAGTTGTTGGGCTATAATTGAAATCCCAGGTAAGTTAGCTCATCATCAAACCTTTGAATGGTGTATGGAAGAAATTCATGAATTGTTTCTTTGTGGGTCTATTTGGAACAAGATTGAATCTTAGGAAAGTTTTGGCATCATTGATTTCCATTATTTTAGATTTGGTTTGGTGAAGGAAGAATTTCCAAAAAGGAGCAAGTCATTGATGAACGTTAGGTGGGCCTTGGCTCTTCTTGCAACCAATATGCCCTAGATGTTCCTCGACCTTGATTTGAATTGTATCAATTGAGTAAGGCCTTGGTGTCTATGAGAAATAATATTGAGGAGAGGGGAAATCCATTGTGTTTCCCTCTTAGGAGTGGAAGAAGGGTGAGGTCAAAGAAATTTATGAGTAAATCAAATGATATAGAGTTAAATAAAGCCTTGATCTAGGAAATGAAGGGCTAGAAGAAACCGACTTGGATGAGAATTATTCTAATGTAGGGCCAGACAGTGTAGTCAAGCTTTAAGAGTTTGTATTAAAAAGGCTGCAACCGAACTATATAGCAGAGTAGTAAAAAAGTAGAGGTTATCCTGGACACAGATTCTAGTATATCCAAAAATCAAGAAGCTATCAAGAAAGGACTACTAGCTTTCTTCGAGAAGTCCTTGAAATTACTGAAGGTATACAAGAATTAAAATATACCTAACAAATAAACTGATTTAAGAAACATTACATAAATTCAATGAAAGAAGTAATGATTGTGAGCTTGTCCTGGCTTAGATACCTAAAAAATTAATTGATTTAAGCAACATTACATAAATTTAATGAAATAAGTGCTAATGTGATCTTCTCTTGGCTCTTCAATGACCTTGTGCATTCACTGGTGCTCTAATTCAATGTCTTTGAACAGTTGAGAGACTGTTTTTTCTTCCTTGGTGTCTATTGGGGTGTATTTTAGTGAGGGCCAAGGTTTTACACTTTAAAGTTGTTGATTGCATGCCTTTGTTGATACATCCAATGGATGCTTTGAGTGTCAAGTACTCTGCCTCTAATTCCTGTATTTGTCTTTGCTGTAGAACAATGTCCATTAGTACTGAGTTCTGTGAACTGAAAAGTTTTTCACTGCTGGAACTATTTTGGAGAGGGAGGGTATAGAGGTTATGTTCTCATTTATATATTCTTCTTGTCTCTAGAGAATCCTATGAATACCATAACTTGATATTTGACAATTCCCATGACTCCTTCGGTAGTCCATGATTATTGGGAATGCCAAGGTATGTGCAATAAAAACAAAATGGTGCTCAGTGCAGTGTTTACAGTATTGGAGAGGGAGGGTATAGAGGTTCTATTCTCATTTATATATTCTTCTTTTCTCCAGATATCTTTGACATTTCCCATGACTGCCTAAGCAGTCCACGATTCTTAGGAAATGGCCAGGCCTGTGCAATAAAAACTAGAATGGATCCCAATGTACTATTTACACCAAGTTACAAACACTGAAAGAAGAGTGAATCCAATAAGGATTCGATGACCTCTAGATTGGATTCAGCCAAATGACTCTCTTCCTGTTATTGCTTACATTTAAGAGAAGGACAATAGCTATAGATAGAAACATATCCAACTCTGACTTATTACACAGAACTATCACAATTTCCTCAAATTTGATAGGTCCAACAAGCTACCGAATATGACAATTAGGAAACTCCCCTTCCCAATACAGTAGCACACCCAAAAACCAAGATTCAACTTGAAAAAAACACCAATTTCCCATGTGTCCAGGAGGTTAGCCTTAGATTAGATATTTTCTCCAATGCAGGACAAATGGGAAGGTAAACTGGATGGGTCTAAAATTTGAACAACTTACTGCCTTGAGACGAAGCTTGTTGAAGTTACCATTGTTGAGCTTTGTTTTTCCCTCGGGCTCCATGAAAGAATGGAATTGATTCAAAATGATGGTACAGAGATAGGTAGGGCATGTGTGGTGCCTTACCAGGTCCATCCCGACCTTTAATTTCCCTTTGTTGCCAACTTGTTTCACCTCATTTGAGCTACTATGTGATCAGCAGCATGGAGTGAGGGATTAAAAACTTAAATGCAATTGATTAATATAGCTCATGAAATTAGCCTTGCAGGATTGGGATATATCCCATCTCACCATTTTTTACAAATTCCTTCATTTAATTGGACTGCTAGATGGGATTGAGCATCAACTTATCCATTCAGACCTCAGATTATTTGGAAGCACTCAATGTATTTGAAATGAGAGACTTTGATTTTGATCTAAGAGATTATCTAAGCTAGTGAATTTGTTGTTGAGATATGATGCTTGTTCATTAGCTTCGAAATTGTTGACGAGTCCCCAACAACTAGGATAGATTGCACCCTATTCAAGTCAATATTCTTCATTCCTTGTAGAAAACCATAGGCATCGACTTAATTGTTAGATGCAATTCCAAGACCCCGGGGGTAATTTATTTCCATTATGACTTTAGGATTGATTAGTTTTTGTAGCACAATAAAAAAAGGATGTGCTTCTTTTAGTCATGTTGCCAATGTTGGAATTCGTTCGTACTCAATTTGATATGCCAGGATGGATTCTTGATTGACTGGGGGTGGTAACGATTGTTTAGTATCCCTCATTTGTCATTCTAGCTATCCATCCAAATCTTCTCTTCAACTGTGAGTATCAGGGTCTTGTGATTTTTCATTCCTTAAGCCTATAATGCTTCATTCAAGAGAATATTGGCTTTGTAGCTGTGATTTTTGGACTAATTTTTGGATATAATGTTAGAGGGAGGTTACAATGTCTCTACAAATAGTCAAGAATATTCCTCACTAGAGTCTTTCAATACATGAAGAAAAGGTGTCTACATCTTTTCTTGAAGAAAGTATGTTGCTTCAATAGATAGAACTTACAATGTCACCCATGACAAACCTTGTTAAGTTGATCACTTCTTCCTTTCCCTCGATCTCTATGATATATGACCATAAGCAATGCCCAATGTCCCATGCAACACCAATTTCCATATGAGAGGATATGCACTTGTTCTATACCTGCAACTAGCAAATTGGTTCCCACCATGGTTTCAAGCAGGTTCCAATAATGAAGAAGAGTGGCTACTTAAAGTTCCATCCATGAATTCCCCTCGATAAGATTTTTTAGCTTGGATAGTTGTTTCTTTTGTTATGTTCAACATGGGTTTTATATAAGTATTACTTTTTATTACGTGTGTCTATCTCTTTAGCTATTTTGTGGTTTGAATATTATTAATAGGAGTTGATTTTGCACTCCCACTATGTTCTTGCACTAGTTATACCTCAGAACCCATTGAACTACTATTATGGTCATTCATTAGACATCAATGAAATGATTTTTTTTTCTATAATATTCATTTATTAATGCATTAGCTAGTGCATTAGCAACATCTCCAAATTTTTCCTCACTATCCCTTTTTGGAAAAAAGAAATATCTTGGTTTGGTAATAGGACAAATCCAATTCAGATAATGGATACAATAAACATTTATTGATCCAATAACCTGTAATATTTCTCCATGAAGACTAGCAGCTCATCTTGATTTTCCAACATACTACTATCTTGAACTATCATCTTGAGAAATTAATGTACCTGGTGATTCCTAAAAATATTTTCAACCTCAGAAACAAATTTTAGAATTGGTTGTTTATATTTCAAAATTTCCATATTCTGTAAAGTCCTAAAGATACATGCTCCACACTCGTCATTATGCTTTAGATGTACCATACAATATATAGCACACATGAAATTGTATAAATTTCATAATAGGTGGATTGGAAAAATACAAACTTCCAAGAGTAATGCTGTCAATGGACTATCATCTAGCATAACAAACTTCCATGCCATTTAATGGTCCTATGGTAGTTCAGGACATTTTCCTTCTCATGGACCCATTATAGAACTGGTTGTTTATATTTCAACATTTCTAAATTCAGGAAAGTATAACAGATACATGCTTCCTACTGGCCATTCTATTCATGATGTGCCATACAACCATAGATTTAAAAATCAGCCAAACCAGTTTCAGAATCGGCCGATCCATCGGATTGATAAGGAACCAAATCAAATTGATCTACAAATTGGTTCGGTACTAAACTAGTCTAATGAGCTGAGTTATGTAGAACATCAGTCGGTTTGTCTGATAGTTTGCGTGGGTTCTAGTAGACTCAAGAAAACAACGTAATTACAATTTTTTATTGCTTTTTTTCCTAACCTAACCCAACCCTAGGCGTAAACCTATATAATAACTACCTGCCAACCTTTATTTCCTACACCATTCATTTTATGAATTATTGTTGGTGAACTAGAGTCTAGAGAGCCACGTGAAGTCTTGAACATCTGTGACTATGTTAAAGTCTAAATAGTGAACTGAGGTCGTGGAATCCATGAATCCATGACTGTGTTGAAACTTGAAACTTGACAGTTGAAGTGTTGAACAGTGAGTTCTTCCAGTGCAGTCACTGTAGTGGGGGAGAGTGGCATATTGTGACTTGTGAAAGAGCCTATAGGCTGTAAATTATGTATTTTGTTCCAGTCTCAGTCTTCTAGATATGTATTGCACAATACACTTTGTGTCATTTTGATATAATTCCTTTTATACGGTATATACATGAGAATACTTTGGATATTTTGTCTTTAATGGTTTGGATGCTTTGGAATCATGGGTAATAATCTTGAAAATGTTATTTTTCTTTAAAATTTAAACATTTTATGTATTTTTAGTAAACCTATTTATTAAATTCAAATCGTCTGATTTATGATCGATTCATCACAGATTCCCATTCCAATTCCAAGTTGATCCTCAACCAATTCCAAGTCCAATTCCAATTTTTAAAACTATGCATACAACATACATCACACATGGAACTATGTACATTTTATGAGCTTGTGGCCTTGCCCAAATTCAAACATCCCAACATGTTATGAAAGAACTATCATCTAGCTTATCAGACTTCAATATTATCTAATGGTCCTACGGTAGTTCAAGGCATTAGCCTTCTCATGAACCCATCTCATTAACTGCATTTTTCACATCATATAGAACCAGGTCATGAGATACACACTATATGACTTTAGCTATAAAGAAGTGTTTTTTATTGTGAGAGAAACTGTTGTCCCAAAAAATAAGGAAACCAACTCCTTCCTCTTATTTGTCCTTCAACTTATTCAGAAGGCCATCCTAGGGATACACATGCTTCCTTAGCCTCAAAAACTTCAAATTGTTAGGATTATTAATCCTCCCTTGTCCAAATTTGGTCATATGTCTAAATAGGGAGTCATGTCTAAATCGGGAGTCCATCTAGTCTATTTATGGTCATTAACACCATTGGGTCCACTTGACCTAATTGGGGCACATGTTTTAGTTACTAAAGTGTGGGGAACACTAATTGAGGATCACTGCCACTAATTGCACTTGATTGCATCAATTTAGGAGCCTCCTAGACCAATCCCTACAATTTAGGAAGCCACTGGGAGTGCCGAAACTAACCAAGGTCAGTTCACTTCAGTTAATGACTAGTCAAGCTAAGTTAGGAGTCAGTTACATTTAGTTCTAGTCCTCTACATTCAGTTAGTGCTAGGTTTACTTGATTTCACTCATGTGGGGCACATTTCTCACCTACCGTAATCAGTTAACCTTATTCAACACTGAATGTAACACTTGAGTTGTGTTTTAGAGCTCTGATGAACTCTGGTTATGGTTTAGACAAGGTTAGTTAACTACTGAGTCCTCCGATAGTGATTTAGACAAGGTCTTAGTTACCTAAAGTCAAGTAGAGTCTATCAATTTGAATTTCATGTGCCTATTAAATCCATTTTAATTCATTGTAATTATCATCGGATTACTTTTTGATTAATGAAATCATTCACAGCTGCAAGCCATTTTTGCACTGTTTCATTCTTCAATTGTTGAGTAAATTGTGAGATCTACTTTGTGAGTTGTGTATTTGTCTACAGATCTATGTGCTCAAATTTACATGGTATTAGAGCCTCGATGGAAAATACTCCTCTCCTCCTCAGATCTCCAGTCGGATCATTTTTTTTGGCAAATTGCTCTTTCCAGTACTGCACCAGAAGCAGAGAATTTACCACTTAATTTCCCAAGTTAGGAAATTGTTGATCAAGCTTGCTTGATCAACTATGCTAGGTGTGAAGGAAATTCCAAAAGTGAAGACTGTCGACCTTACTTTGTATTTTGATTGTGTAACAAGTTATCAGCTTTTCTTACAGCATTTGCCACAAGCAATCCTTTCTTCTCACTGCATTCGCTACAGCAACTCAGTTATTCCTCCTACATTTGAAATGGCTCATCCAATAGAGCCTCTCACTCCCTTAAACTATCACTAGTGGAAGGCAGACATGGTGGTAATGCTCCACACCAAAGGGCTCTTCATACTCATAGAAGAAACAGAGGAAGAGCTAGATTCAGATAAAGACAAAGCTAAGTACATGAACATGCTTGAGGAAGCCCATGGACACTTGCTATTCTCAGTCTCTAAAGGTCTTTGGTTCCACATCCTAGAATTGAAGACTCCTAAGTTGGTTTGGGACAATATTTCCTCCCTATTTGATAAGCATGATGAGATGAGGATCCATCAACTAGAAAATGATCTGATTACTCTCAATCCATCGAATTTCGAATCTCTGAATGAATTCTTCACAAAGTTCAAGAGCCTGATATATCTGTTGAAGCAATGCAAAGTGGAGAAGGATGAAGATCAGCTCATCCTTGCTATTCTCACAAATCTCAATGCAGACTACTCAGTCTTTGTATCCACCTTCCAAACAGTAAGGCTCACTACTCCAAATTGGAAGATGCCCACTCTTAATGCTTTCATCCAATCTCTTATTTCTGAGAATGATAAATTGATCCAAATGGGGATCATTCGATCTCCCAAAGATCTAGCTTTAGTTGCAAGAGGAGATAAGGTAGTGAATGACAAAGGGAATCAATGAGATGAGTCCCCTGTGAAGAAAGAGCAGTCAAAAGAACCTTTAGGTTCGAAGAGAAGCAAGAAGAATGGCAAAGGCAAGGTCCTCTTCTCTTACTGTGGAAGGGGCTTCCATTCAGAAAGCTCCCGTATGAGAAGACAACTTGATGAAATGGCTCTTCTTTTGAAAAAGCACAACATTTCTATACCTGCTAGCGCAAGGAAGGATGACTCTAAAGAAGAAGAAGAATAATACCAAAGGAAATGACATGCACTGAAGGCTTACTGCACATCAGCACCTGTCTTCCTCATTGATTCTAGAGCTTCCAACCATATGGCTGCATCTAGAGAATAATTCTCTTCTTTTCAGTCCTTTGATGGTCCTAGCATTCAGATGGGAAATAACAGTAAAGTCAAAACAAAGGGGAAGGGCTCTATCCAACTTGAACATGGAAGGTTCAAAGATGTGCTATTTGTTCCCTCCCTAGCTTCAAACCTATTATCTGTCTATCAGATGACCCATACTGGATCTCTAAAGCGAGTGATCTTTGGTCCTGACTCAGTGGAGATCACAGATATCCCTACTAGGAGCATCATAGAAAAGGGTACCTCAAATCATGCTTCAAAAGCATATGAGTTCTCACATTTCATTCCTCCTTCAGAACCAGTGCACTCTTAGTAGCCACCTGCAAGGGAAGGTAAAATCATTGCATCTACTTCTTTTACAGCTTCTACTAGTATTGCAGATCCATCTATATCAGTTTATGACCTTGAGATTCATGGTGACTCAGATCTATATTCAGTCCCTACTTCCAAACTGGAAGCTAGGAAGATGACTGGAAACTCACCTGACACTCAAAAAAGAAAGACTCTTGCGCTATGTCATGCTATCTTACCTCCTTCAGGGAGATGTAATAGACTCCCTGTAAGATGTTATATGGTAAGGGCTCAGTATTGATACATTAAGAAGAATGGATATGATCATACACCTCTTCATTCAGCAAGAGACAAAGGTTACATTCCTCCTTGCTCCCATCATCATTTTTGGAGAAGAAGGAGAAGTCTACATGCCAGGCCCCAGAATACCTGTGCACAGCACACCATGCATGCTGCTTCACTACCTCACAAAGATGAAGATTGCAGCAACATATTTTCAAGTTTTTCAAACTTGAGACCTGATTCTACCTGCTTAGCTAGAGGGAGGGATTTTTTCCCATGTGGTTTTTGCCCCAACTCCTTGTATTAATAGTTAATTTATTTTACTTGATGTAATAGGTTACCTATGGTCTTAGTTACCAAGGCCCACAGTTTGTCCAAGTTAGAATTTAGGGGGGGGTTTAGGATTATTAATCCTCCCTTGCCCAAATTTGGTCATATGTCTAAATTGGGAGTCATGTCTAAATCGGGAGTCCATCCAGCCTATTTATAGTCATTAACACCATTGGGTCCACTTGACCTATTTGGGGCACATGTTTTAGTTACTAAAGTGTGGGGAACACTAATTGAGGCTCACTGCCACTGATTGCACTTGATTGCATCAGTTTAGGATCCTCCTAGACAAATCCCTACAATTTAGGAAGCCACTGGGAGTGCCGAAACCAACCAAGGTCAGTTCACTTCAGTTAATGACTAGTCAAGCTAAGTAAGGAGTCAGTTACATTTAGTTCTAGTCCTCTACATTTAGTTAGCGCTAGGTTTACTTGACTGCACTCATGTGGGGCGCATTTCTCACCTACCATAGTTATTTAACCTTAGTCAACATTGAATGTAACACTTGAGTTGTGTGTTAGAGCTCCGATGAACTCCAGTTATGGTTTAGACAAGGTCAGTTAACTACTGAGTCCTCTGATAGTGATTTAGACAAGGTCTTAGTTACCTACAGTCAAGTAGAGTCTATCAATTCAAATTTCCTCATGTGGATTCGAATTTCATGTGGATATTAAAGACATTTTACTTCATTGTAATTATCATTGGATTACTTTTTGATTAATGAAAGCATTCACAGCTGTAAGCCATTTTTGCACTTTTTCATTCATCAATTGCTGAGTAAATTGTGAGATCTTCTTTGTGAGTTGTGTATTTGTCTACAAATCTATGTGCTCAAATTTACACAAATAGCATGGCTTCATCACATACTATAGCCATAAATTTTATAAAGACCAATCTCTTCCATCTAAACCAGGGAAAGAAAGATTTCTTTGTAGAGAAACTGATGGTGATTAATCATTTCATAAAATACCAATTAGGTGTCCTGCAAAAGTGTGACATGCTGAAAATACAACTGAGGGTGATTGAATAATCCACCAACTTTATCATAGTTCTAGTTCTAAAGGTCTTTTAACAAAGTATACTTTTTGGGAACTTACTAAATCTGGCTACAAACATTTACAGGAACCTTTAATTTTCTCAGGGTTTAGACATATTTGCTGGTCAAGTAACTTAGTTAAAGGATTGCAACCTTTGGATGATGGATTAATCTACTAAAGGTTGAAGAGTTCCAATTCTAAATGGTTTTCAACAAAGCAAACTTATTTTAATCTTACTAAATCTAACTGCGAATCAACATTAACAAATACCATTGATTTCACAAGATTTAGACATACTCGCTGGGCAAATGGATTAATTAAATTGATGTACTACCTGCTTATTAGGAATCCACATTCTCATTGTGGCTCATGAGTCCTTCACTTTCCACTTCTGAGAACTCAACATTAAATTCCAAGTGCCCCGGGACATGGTCCAAATAGCTCCCTCTTAAGAAAATCTAACCTGATCTTGGGAAAAATGGTGAATGGTGAAACCTTATTTAGCTCACCTATGTATGCCTAGAAGAGAAGTACATCCCTTTTCCATATAGTTGTTAGCTCATTAAATAAAATTTCCTAAATATGTTTCTAACACAAATTTGACACTTCTTAGAACCAAACTAACTTCCCCTATTTCCATACTTATCATTTTCCCCTTCTTTTCAACAGTGTTATATATATATATATGGTGATGGAAAATGTCATCTACAGAAACCCTAGGGATCGAAGCATTGGATGATATATATATATGGTCATGAAAAATGGCATCTACAAAAACCCTAGGGATAGAAGCAGAGGATGATATCTATATATATATGGTGATGAAAAATGTCATCTACAGAAACCCTAGGGATATAAGCAGAGGATGTTCAACTAGTGGACTATAGCGACGGTCCCTTGGAGAAACAAAAGGTGTTTGAGTATAGGGGGTCTAATTTCTCTAGGGAGGTCCCTGTTCATGAGCCAAGGATTTATGCCCCCCTTTTTCAGAGGGTTATTTTAATATTTTGCACAAAACAAAATTTTGGATAAGAGATACAATGTGACTCCCCACGTCAGATCTGCATAGAAACCCTGAGAATTTTGGAGTGGGAGTCAGTCTAGAGGTAGATTTTTTCATTGAATCACTTCAAATGTTGGATCCTGATTGACACAGCCATGATCAACATTGAATACTATAATGGGGAAATAACAATTCCATGACAAATGATGGTCTACTATTTGTTAATGGCACACTTGAAGAGGAAAATATGTTTTGTGAAATTTTACATCTTTAGTGCATAGCATCAAGTATGAGATTAACCTGGAGAAATCTTCTTTCAGTTTTAGCTGCATCAGTGAGGACATGTCTAAAAGGTTGATCCATCTATTCCAATTCAGACCTGTGGATCCTGCAGGAAAGTCTAAAATACATAGATTTATATTAAAACCAAATGGTTATGGTATAAAAGATTAGGGATGGTTGGAAAACAAAATAGAAAGAAGAATCCACTTATGGTTTCATAGATGGTTTTCTAGGGGATGAAAGTTGATACTTGTCAAATCTGTTTTAGAAGTAATCCCAGTGTGTTGGTTCTTCCTAGCACACATTCTTCAAGATGGTTTGGAAAACATTAGAAATATTTGTTCTGATTTTATTTGGAGAGGCAAATATAACAATATTAGTTTCCATTAGCAAGATGGAAACTGATCTCAAAACCAAAGAATGAGGGTGGTTGGGATTAGAAGCAGTTATTCACTTTTGGTCACATGCACTGAAAGCTAAAAAAAATTTAGAACTTGATATCCATGGAGGGTTTATGGAAGAGAATTTAGGTTCAGAAGTAGCTTGAACCTAAAATTCCTAGATTGGATCCACAACCCTATCGAGATTCACAAACATGCTTCAAATAATTGGAAAGCCTTCAGCACTGGCCTTTCCAATCATTGGCACTCACCTGCTTTGGCAGGTCTAGGATGGGTCACATGTGAAGGCATCTTTGGATGCAATAATGGGATGGAACAACAATATATTCTCCCATAAGCAATAGTTCACTACATGTATCAACAAGGTATATATATTTTGAATGAGTTGGAAGATGAAGGTCAATTCAAAATATGGCATCAAGGGTGGTTAAGTGCTGAACAATTAGGTCTGGAGGAAATGTATGTTGACATCTAGTCTAGTTTATCACCAAGCTAAAGCAGGGTCATATTAGATTGCATGAAGAGTCTGATAAAAAATTATAGAATAAGCCCAATGACAGTCAATACTCTCTTAAGTTGGGTTATTAGGTAATAGGTGATGATGGCCATAGAGGATCAAGCTGCGGTCTAATGGTGGTCACTGATATGGAATATTTGAGCCCCTAAAAAACCTAAGGTATTCATGTGGATCAATATTTTGCAAAAGGTTCCAACATGGGATTATTTGCAAGAGAAACAAAAATATCGTGCAAGATACTATTTGTGCAAAATGGAGAGCAAAGATGTTACTCGTCTATTTACTTCTTGTTGCTATTCTGTTCAATGTTATAAGGATTTCTGCAACTGTATTGACACAATAATGCTCCAATCTAAGGCATTTCAAGTTGTTCACTATATCTCAATTTGGAGCTTTTGGCTGATGTGCAACTTTAGTCAATTTGAAGGAAGACTTCCTTTCCCTTTTCAGGTATAATCCCATATTATTGTTACTGCCCAGTTCTATTATTCACAAGGAAATCCAGCTAAGCCACATATAAGCGGGAAATTGACTATGGACAAGACATTTACTTGGGCCTTTTTCGATGGATCATGCCAAAGGGATGATAATATGTCATATAGGAGGCATTTTATTCCTACATTAACAACACTATTTTCATTTAATTGCTAATGTAGGTCAGTGTACTAAAAACTAAGCTAATCTTCTTGCACCCTAAGCTCTGTTTAGACTAGCTCATCATCTGAAAATTACAGATCTTTAGGTATTCGGATTCTTTAGTCATCAAGTGGATGACCAATGATCAAAACATCAATGACATCTCTCACCTGACACTTGCAGAACATGTCAAAGCTATATCTCTGCAGTTCACAAAAATATCTTACCTGCACATATGTAGGGAAATTTACCACAACTGTAGACAAACTCTCTGGTGAGGGGCTGGATCGGGAGCCTGGAATACTTCACATTCAAGAAGTTGTGGATGGTACCTCTACAATCATCACTTTCGAAATGTAATAACATATCACCTCTTGTTTCTTGCTAAATCAATGATGATGGTTTTTTGTAGTGAAAAACTAGATACTGAAGGTTTTTTTTATCTTGGAAGACTCTATATTCACTACTTCTATGTTTAAGGAACAAACCAGAAATTTTAGTATCACTGTGTACTTAATTTTTGCTGGATGATCTAAGACTTGATTTAAGAATTTTTAATAAGTGTTGAGGATAATCAGATGATCACCTTACATGTAATTTTGTTATTTTACTTTTGTCCTGGGCATATTTCGTAACCTGGACATTATGTTACAGTGCAATATGC
>LPNX011029985.1:212308-237710 GCA_001517045.1 Pseudotsuga menziesii
CGAAATATTCCCAGGACAAAAGTAAAATAACAAAATTACATGTGATCATATGATTATCCTCAACACTTATTCACAAGTCTTAGAGAATCCAGCAAAAATTAAGTACATAGTGGTACTAAAATGTCTGTTTTGTTCCTTAAACATAGCAGTATTGAATATAGAGTCTTCCAAGATTTAAAAAAAAAAAAAACCTTCAGTATCTGGTTGTTCACTACAAAAAACCATCATCATCGATTTAGCAAGAAATAAGATGTGATATTTTATTACATTTCCAAAGTGTTGATTGTAGAGGTACCCTCCACAACTTCTTGAATGTGAAGTATTCCAGGCTCCCGATCCAGCCCCTCACCAGAGAGTTTGTCTACAGTTGTGGTCAATTTCCCTACATATGTGTAGGTTTAAGATATTTTTTGAACTACAAAGATATAGCTTTGACATGTTCTGAAAGTGTCAGGTGAGAGATGTCATTGATGTTTTGATCATTGGTCATCCACTTGATCACTAAAGAATCCCTGAATACCTAAAGATCTGTAATTTTCAATGATGAGTTAGTCTAAACAGAGCTCAAGGTGCAAGAAGCTCACCTCAGTTTTTAGTACCTTGACCTGCATTAGCAATCGAATGAAAATAGTGTTGTTTTTGCAGGAAGAGGAAGCCTCCAATATGAAATATTATCATCCCTTTGGCATGCTCCAAGGCCCAAGTAAATGTCTTTTCCAAAGTCAAATTCCCCATTATCTGTGGCTTAGCTGGATTTCCTTGTGAATAATATAACTAGGTAGTAACAATAATATGGGATGATACCTGAAAAGGGGGTGGAAGTATTCCTTCAAATTGACTAAAGTTGCGCATCAGCCAAATGCTCCAAATTGAGATATAGTGAACAAATTGAAATGCCTTAGATTGGGGAATTATTGTGTCAATATAGTTGCAGGTATCCTTATAACATTGAACATAATAGCAACAAAAAGAAAATAGATGAGTAACATCTTTGCTCTCCATTTTGCACAAATAGTATAGACTTGCACGATATTTTTGTTTCTCTTGCAAATAATCCCATGTTGGAACCTTTTGCAGAATATTGAGCCACATGAATACCTTAGGTTTTTTAGGGGCTCAAATCTTCCAGATTAGTGACCAGCATTAGACCACAACTTGATCCTCTATGGCCATCATCACCTATTACCTAATAACCCAACTTAAGAGAGTATTAACTGTCATTGGGCTTATTCTATAATTGTTTATCAGACTATTCATGCAATCTAATATGACCCTTCTTTAGCTTAGTGATAAACTAGACCAGATGTCAACATACATTTCCTCTAGACCTAATTGTTCAGCACTTAACCACCCTTGATGCCATATTTTGAATTGACCTTCATCTTCCAGCTGATTCAAAGTATATATACCTTGTTGATACATGTAGTGAACTATTTCTTATGGGAGAATATATTGTTGTTCCATTCCATTATTGCATCCAAACATGCCTTCACATGTGACCCATCCTAGACCCGCCAAAGTAGGTGAGTGCCGATGATTGGAAAGGCCAGTGCTCAAGGCTTTCCAATTATTTGAAGCATGTTTGTGAATCTTGACAGGGTTGTGGATCCAATCTAGGAATTTTAGGCTCCAAGTACTTCTGAACCTAAATTCTCTTCCATAGACCCTCCATGGATATCAAGTTCTAATTTTTTTAGCTGTTGGTGCATGTGACCAAAAGTGAATAACTGCTTGTGATCCCAACCACCCTCATTCTTTGGTTTTGAGATCAGTTTCCATCTTGCTAATGGAAAATAATATTTTCATATTTTCCTCTCTAAAGAGAATCAGAACAAATATTTCTAATGTTTTCTAAACCACCTTGAAGAATGTGGGCTAGGAAGAACCAACACACTGGGACTACTTCTAAAACATATTTGACAAGTATCAACTTTCATCCCCTGGACAATCATCTATGAAACCATAAGTGGACTCTTCTTTCTATTTTGTTTTCCAACCATCCCTAATCTTTTATACCATAACCATTTGGTTTTAATACAAATCTATGTATTTTAGACCTTCCTGCAGGATCCATAGATCTAAATTGGAATAGATGGATCACCCTTTTAGACATGTCCTCACTGATGTAGCTAAAACGGATAGAATATTTCTCCAGGTTGATCTCATACTTGATGATGTGCAGTAAATATGTAAAATTTTGCAAAACATCTTTGCCTCTTCAAGTGTGCCATTAACAAATAGTAGACCATCATTTCTCATGGAATTGTTATTTCCCCATTACAGTATTCAATGTTGATCCTGGTTGCATCAATTAGGATTCAACATTTGAATTGATTCAATGCAAAAATCTACCTATGGACTGACTCCCACTCCAAAATTCTCAGGGTTTTGTTGAGGCCTGGAAATTCGCAGGCGGCAACTGTAAGGGATTCTCCCCAATCAGCGTTCCCAACTAGCCCGCTAACTGTTTGGTATAGGGAATCCGTCCGGTTTACGGTCCGGCTACCGTAGGTCAAAGTAACAAAACAAAAGCTTTATCGGTTGCGGCCCGGCCCACCGAGTTTTTGTTTTTTTTTGTTTTTTTTTGTTTTTTTTGTATTTTGACTCAAAATAAATGATATGCACGTGCCTAACTAAATGCAGGGTAGTCAAGATGCAGGGAGCGGTCACAAAGTGATGCGCAGGTTCTTACGTCTCGTCTTCTGCTCACCGACAACCAAACCAGATATGAACAAAGAAAAACTAACCGCCTAAACTATCCCTAGGGAGCAGGGTTGTCATTTTAGATGAGCAATACATATTCATACACCATAAGAAGAAAAACAGGTAGCTGCTACTTCTTATGCAGCACATGAACGCTTACAGATATTCAAACAATTAGATAGCCAATCATTTTATTACACAGTTATTACTCGTAGTGGGAATATACCCAGAAAGTTACTGAAGACCATCCAGCAAGAACATAGGTTCAAACATCGAATACTCTTACAGTAAATAAAGACTGTTGAAAACGAAATAGTTCCTCTTCGACATCATTTATTGAATTGCATTGATACATTCCACGTCTTTTGCTCTTTCCAGCAGGAAAATCCCAGTTTTTCCAGCAAAACGATGTAGCTCCTCTTACAAGTCAACAATTACAAATTTTCCAGCCGAAAAAAGCCCCCTCTAAGTCCTATATTTTTCTATTTAAACTAGAGCTCCTGCCCCCTGGGCTGCCCTCCAGCGTGTGGCTTTCAGCCTCCTTGACGATTCACCTTCTTCCCTGACTGTTGCGTTTTCCCAATCATCTTCCATAAGCGTGTAAATTTCTGACCGTAACCGCCGTGACTGCTTCCTTGGTGCCTTCGTCGTTCATCCATTTTTGTCCTTTCTTCGATCTGAGTTGCTTCGGCGATCATGGGATTTTTCCTGTAGACACTTGAGTGCATTATCTACTAAATTGAGGTATTAAGCGTTTCAAATTTCAGAGTATAAGATAAATCCACAGGGAACTAGCTTGGTTTATCCGGGCGAAAATTTCATGGTAAAATGAGTCGTCGGTCAGGAAGTACTTGGATCGGATGAGACAAGGTTTCTGTACCGGGTGGGAGAAGGCTCCAGGAGCCGCAACGGCGGAGGAGCGCCCAAAAAGGGGGAGTGAAAACGTGGGCGCCATAGGAAATCGGGCGGTGGCGAGAAGTGGGTCGGAAGCTGGAAGGTTCTGTCACCCGCAACGGCGGACGGGACGCGAGTCGGTGGCGGGCGACGAGGTAAAGGAAAAGGTTCGGGTGGCAGTCAGTAAGTCGGATGTCGGGTGGCAAGCGAATCGGAGGTCAACTCCTACCCTTTGGCCGCAACGGCGGGCGATGTCAAAAACTATAGCCAGCGATTTACACAGCGAATCGGGCGTCGGGTGAAACCTCAGTCGGGTGGAAGGTTTGGTCAGGGAGCCGCAACGGTGGGTGATGTGAGGCTCGGAAACTTCAGAAAGAGGTCCGATCAGTAGCGTGAAGGATCAAAATAAAAAAAAAATCAACTTTCTCGCAAAGGCCAATATCAACATTCGACGGGTAGTGAACAAACCAAACACAATTCAGAATGAAAATGGACACAGAGATTCAAGAAGCGGGCATTCAACTTCAAACGAAAACAAATGGATATGCTCGAGGGTGCCAAGCCTCTGACAATCAATCCAAGCAAACAAAGATGAGGAGGGGTCCTAGGGTTTAAGTGACATAAAGTCGGGGAGAAACGTTGCGGAAGCAACAGGTTTCTATGCAGATCTGACGTGGGGGGTCACTTTGTATCTCTTATCAAAAATTTTGTTTTGTGCAAAATATTAAAATAACCCTCTGACGAAGAGGGGCATAAACCCATGGCTCATGAAAAGGGACCTCCCTAGAGCTTCTAGACCCCTGATATTCAAACACCTTTTGTTTCTCCAAGGGACCCTCACCATAGTCCACTAGTTTAACATCCTTTGCTTCTATCCCTAGGGTTTATGTAGATGACATTTTTCATCACCATATCTATATCTATATATATATATATATATCATCCTCTGATTCTATCGCTAGGGTTTCTGTAGATGACATTTTTTATCACAATATATATATAACATTGTTGAAAAGAAGGGGAAAATGATAAGGATAGAAATAGTGGAAGTTAGTTTGGTTCTAAGAAGTGACAGATTTGTGTTAGAAACATATTTAGGAAATATTATTTAATGAGCTAACAAATATATGGGAAAGGGTTGTACTTCTCTTCAGGGCATACACAGGTAAGATAAATAGGCTTTCACCATTCTCCATTTTTCCCAAGATCGGGTTGGATTTTCTTAAGAGGGGGCTATTTAGACCATGACCCAGGCCACTTGGACTTTAATGTTGAGTTTTTAGAAGTGGCAAGTGAAGGACTCATGAGCCACAATGAGAATGTGGATTCCTAATAAGCATGTAGTCCATAAATTTAATTAATCCATTTGACTAGCGAGTATGTCTAAATATTGTGAAATTAATGGTATTTGTTAATGTTGATTCCTAGTTAGATTTAGTAAGATTAAAATAAGTTTACTTTGTTGAAAACCATTTAGAATTGGAACTCTTCAACCTTTATCAGATTACTCCATCATCCAATGGTTTCAATCATTTAACTAAGTTACTTGACCAACGAATATGTCTAAACCTTGAGAAAATTAAAGGTTCCAGTAAATGTTTGCAGCTAGATTTAGTAAGTTCCCAAAAGGTCTAATTTGTCAAAAGACCTTTAGAACTAGAACTATGCCAAAGTTGGTGGATTATTCCATCACCCTCACTTGTATTTTTAGCATGTCACACTTCTGCAGGACACCTAATTGGTATTTTATGAAATGATTAATCACCATCAGTTTCTCTACAAAGAAAACTTTCTTGCTTTGGTTTAGATAGAAGAGATTGGTATTTATAAAATTTATGGTTGTAGTATGTGATGAAGCCATGCTATTTGAATTTTATGAGGCTAAGGAAGCATGTGTATCCCTAGGATGGCCTTTTGAATAAGTTGAAGGACAAATAAGAGGAAGGAGTTGGTTTCCTTGTTTTTGGGGACAATAGTTTCTCTCACAATAAAAAGCACTTCCCTATAACTAAAGTTGTATAGTGTGTATGTCATGACCTGGTTCTATATGATGTGAAAAATGCAGTTAATGAGATGGGTTCATGGGAATGCTAATGCCTTGAACATCCGTAGGACCATTAGATAATACTGAATTCTAATAAGCTAAACGATAGTTCTTTCACAACATGCTGGGACATTTAAATTTGGGCAAGGCCACAAGCTCATAAAATGTACAGAGTTCCATTTGTGATGTATGTTGTATGCATAGTTATAAAATTTTGAATTGGACTTGGAATTGGTTGAGGGTTAATTTGGAATTGGAATGGGAATCTGTAATGAATCGGTCATAAATAAGTCGATTTGAATTTAATAAATTGGTTTACTAAAAAATACATAAAATGTTTAAATTTTAAAGAAAAACAACATTTTCAAGATTATTACCCATGATTCCAAAGCATCCAAAGCATTAGAGACAAAATATCCAAAGTCTGCTCATGTATATACCATATAATAGGAATTATATCAAAATGTCACAAAGTGTATTGTGCAATACATATCTAGAATATTGAGACTGGAACAAAATACATAATTTACATCCTATAGGCTCTTTCACAAGTCACAATCTGCCACTCTCCCACACTACAATGACTGCACTGGAACAACTCACTGTTCAACACTTCAACTGTCAAGTTTCAAGTTTCAACACAGCCATGGATTCCACGACCTCAGTTCACTATTCATACTTTAACACAGTCACATCTATTCAAGACTTCACGAAGCTCTCTAGACTCCAGTTCACCAATGATAATTCATAAGATGGATGGTGTAGGAAATAAAGGTTGGTGGGTAGTCATTATATAGGCTTACGCCTAGGTTTGGGTTAGGTTAGGCACAAAACCAATAAAAACATGTAATTGCATTGTTTTCTTGAGTCTGTTGGCACCCACGCAAACTGTCAGACAAACGGGCTGATGTTTTACATAACTCGGCTCATTAGACTAGTTTAGTACTGAACCGATTTGCAGATCGATTTGATTTGGTTCCTTATCAATCCAGTGGATCGGCCGATTCTGAAACCGGTAATGGCCGATTTTTAAATCTATGGTTGTATGGCACATCATGAGCACAATTATCAGCAGGGAGCATGTATATGTTATACTTTCTTGAATTTAGAAATGTTGAAATAAAAACAACCAGTTCTACAATGGGTCCATGAGAAGGAAAATGTCCTAAACTTCCATAGGACCATTATATGGCATGGAAGTTTGTATTTGGGCAATCCACCTATTATGAATTTTATACAATTTCATGTGTTCTATATATTGTATGGTACATATAAAACATAATCACGAGTGTGGAGCATGTATCTGTAGGACTTTACACAATATGGAAATTTTGAAATATAAACAGCCAATTCTATAGTTTGTTTCTGAGCTTGAAAATATTTTTAGGAATCACCAGGTAGATGAATTTCTCAAGATGATAGTTCAGGATAGTATTATGTTGGAAAATCAAGATGAGTTGCTAGTATTCATGGAGAAATATTACAGGTTATTGGATCAACAGATGTGTATTGTATCCATTATCTGAACTGGATTTGTCCTATTACCAGACCAAGATATTTCTTTTTTCCAAAAAGGGATAGTGAGGAAAAATTTGGAGATGTTGTTAATGCATTAGCTAATGCATTAATAAATGAATATTATATAATAATAAAAATTCATTTCATTGATGTCTAATGAATGACCATAATAGTAGTCCAACGGGTTCTGAGGTACAACTAGTGCAGAACATAGTGGGAGTGCAAAATCAACTCCTATTACTAATCTTCAAACCACAAAATATCTAAAGAGATAGAAAAACGTAATAAAAAGTAATACTTATATAAGAACCATGTTGAACATAACAAAAGAAACAATTATCCGAGCTAAAAAAACTTATCGAGGGGAATTCATTGATGAAACTTTAAGTAGCCACTCTTCGTCATTATTGGAACTTGCTTGAAACCATGGTGGGAACCAATTTGCTAGTTGCAGGTATAGAACAAGTGCATGTCCTCTCAATATGGAAATTGGTGTTGCATGGGACATTGGGCATTGCTTATGGTCATATATCATAGAGATCGAGGGAAATGAAGAAGTGATCAACTTAACAAGGTTTTTCATGGGTGACATTGTAAGATCTATCTATTAAAGCAACATACTTTCTTTAAGAAAAGATCTAGACACCTTTTCTTCATGTATTGAAAGACTCTAGTGAGGAATATTCTTGACTCTTTGTAGAGACATTGTAACCTCTCCTCTAATCTTATATCCAAAAAATTAGTACAAAAATCATAGCTACAAAGCCAAGAGTCTCTTGAATGAAGCGTTACAGGCTTAAGGAATGAAAAATCACAAGACCTTGACACTCACAGTTGAAGAGAAGATTTGGATGGCTAGCTAGAATGACAAACGAGGGATACCAAACAATCGTTATCACCCCCAGCCAATCAAGAATCCATCCTGGCATATCAAATTGAGTACGGAAGAATTCCAACAATGGCAAGATGAATAAAAGAAGCACATCCTTTTTTTATGGTGCTACAAAAAGTAATCAATCCTGAAGGCATAATGGAAATAAATTACACCCGAGGTCTCGGAATTGTGTCTAACAATCAAGCCGAGGCCTATGGTTTTCTACAAGGACTGAATAATATTGACTTGAAGAGGGTGCAATCTATCCTAGTTGTTGGGGACTCGTCAACAATTTTGAAGCTTATGAACAAGCATCATATCTCAACAGCAAATTCACTAGCTTGGATAATCTCTCAGATCAAAATCAAAGTCTCTCATTTCAAAGACATTGAGTGCTTCCACATAATCTGAGGGATGAATGGATAAGTTGATGCTCAATCCCATCTAGCAGTCCAATTAAATGAAGGAATTTGTAAAAAAATGGTGAGATGGGATATCTCCCAATCCTGCAAGGCTAATTTCATGAGCTATATTAATCAATTGCATTTAATTTTTTAATCCCCCACTCCATGCTGCTGATCACATAGTAGCTCAAATGAGGTGAAACAAGTTGGAAACAAAGGGAAATTAAAGGTCAGGTTGGACCTGGTAAGGCACCACACATGCCTTACCTATCTCTGTACCATCATTTTGAATCAATTCCATTCTTTCCTGGAGCCTAAGGGAAAAACAGAGCTCAACAATGGTAACATCAACAAGCCTGGTCTTAAGGCAATAAGTTGTTCAAATTTCAGACTCATCTAGTTTACCTTCCCATTTTTCTTGCTTTGGAGAAAATATCTGATCTAAGACTAATGTTGTCAGGAATATTGCACATTTTGCGGATAGAAGTTGTTCCTCTGGTCTGAATGGTTCAGATCCAGAACAAATAAGTGAACGATAAAGGGTGAAAACCTTCCCTGAATGTTGTAAACACTAGGAATAATGCTTTGATGACGAACTTGTGTACTTGCAGAACATGTCAAACAAACAAGAACATCAAAGCTACCAGAACATTATTTACACATTGATACTGGTGACTAAGGAATCTAGTAACATATACATGCGAGATCAGTACAATAGATATGTGGGATAGAAATAAGCTTTGCATTAAGAAATCAATGAAGAATCTTACAACCATTTCCTTAGTGTTGACAAACTCCTCCACAAGACAAACACCTCATCCTCGATAGCTCCAACTTGCTCTCTTGTGCTCTCCAATGGATTGGGCTAGGTAGTCAATTCAACAGCATAACATTACCATTCAATTCTCTCTCTCAACTATGGGACATGAGCTTGTATTTATAGGGCTCAATGGACAAGGATAGTTGAGAGAATTGTGGGTGAGGTGGCTATAATATCCTACCAAAAGGGATCTCGAATCCAACCAACCCAGACTAATAGTGATAAGGGAGGACACGAGGCTCATGTTCTAGAAGCCTCGAGAATCCTCTTTTTTTCCAATTTTACCAAGGGTACTGCTTATATACCTATATGACAGAGCGGTGTAGGTAAGAACCACTTCAAGAATGAAGAACATACGCTGTTGCACTACTTCTCTATAATAGGACTCAGGTGGTGCTAAACAAGGTATCGCTCATCAGCTAAAGGGAAAAAGCGGTGCTAAGGTTTTTTATGTAGAATTGACATCCAGAGCATATTTCCACTCCAAGTTTTGGATTTAGGGAAAACATAGGTGTTAAAGATCTCATCACATGTTGGTGGCAGGATTTGGGTATAATAGAATGCCCCCCAAAGCATGAGGCTTAGAGGGATATAATAAGTGAGAGATTTGAGAGAACAAGTTGTCACTTCGAGGTAAGAGTCAGATTGATCAGAGAGTGTCGTTGAGTAGGCATCTGCAATACATCAATATTTTTTAATCTAGACAAATGTAACCAACTCATGGTTGTAGACCAATACAAGGCAGATCCATGAGAGGAATAAACAACCATGGATACTATAATGTAACGTAGATCCATGTGATAGAGGACTCAAACTTGGACATAGCTACCAGACATACAACATAGATCAATGTCATACAGATGCAAATTTGAGCATAGCCACGACCATACAAATGTGGATCCATGCTAGACATACAAAAACTCCATCGCAACCTGGGGAAAGCAATGAGTGCTAAACAAGTACCCAAGGTCTTCGTCTCATTTTCCACAAAGTACAATTCTATCCATGTGATTACAATGTTCTAAAGTCAAACATCATAGAAACCCCTTGATTACCGGCCAATGATGTGAACCGTTAACAAGTGCGAGGGAGATCACCATTGATGTCAATGACTCCCAAGGTACCCTAGTACAATCTACTAAGTGTGAATATATTTCTTGATGTCGAACACCTAGTTGATTCTATTGATCAAAGGTCAATGATATGAACCTATGTCGAGAGTGAGAGAATCTGTCATTGAGGCATATAGATCTCAAGGTACTAAATTTGTTTCTAAGACTATTTCCTGGATGATGAGCTGATGTCGACAGGAATAGTCTCATCGAAGGAGGGCCATGATGAATCCCATATCGACGACACAAAACTTGAAACAAAGTTTTGGAATGATTTGAATGAGGTAACCATAATACTGACTCAAAATTATTGACTCAGAGACTGTTTTGACTACATAGGTAAACTTCTTTCTACCTTTGAACATCGGGCGGCATGACAAAATACTTGGCAGCATGTATAGACTAGACAGACACATAGTGCGACAGTGGACAATGCTTTCTTTTGAAATACTCAAAGGAGTGACATGACTCATGAAAGTGGATCACCGTGGAAATAAACTGAATACCCAATTGACCGAAATGATATGCAGACAAGTGCCATGTTCAAAGGTGACAAACAACTACCATTATCAAAAAATCATTTCCTTCCCTTAATTCCCCCATCATGATTGATGAGTTCCTCTTTTCAGTTTTACGAGTTCAAAGAGGGTAACAAACACTCATTTATCTTATCCGAAGACAAGTCCATTCCCACATATTTCACGAACCTGAGAAAGGAGGGGTTCGATCCCAAAAAAGGGTCTTTCAATGTATAGTTTAACAATTCCAATGAAAGAAAACTCAGTGTAGTTCATGTTTAGAGAGTCTGAACAAACTAAAGAAAACTCCAAAGGGTCCTTTTTCGTATGATTTAGTCCCTAAGGCCCGAAAAAGTATAAAATAATACCTTAGAGAACTCTTCCAGTCATGATTGGCTGGAGTGTTCCTTTTTCATAAATAGTCCATCCAAACCGAAAAAGAGATAACCTACCGTCGGAAAGATGACTCTTCAAATACTTTTACGAGTATGAAGAAGACAAGAACTTGACTATCTTTTCACACTTTAAGAGTCCAAAAAGAGCTTAAAGAGGACTCTATTATCATTTTTCATGTTTGAATCTAGAGCACGAAAAAGTAATAAAGTAAGCTCAAACCACTTTTCATGTTTTAACCAGAGCATGAAAAATGAAAAGTAAGCTCAACACCATTTTACTGTTTTTAACGAGCTCGAAGATCAGTTGAAAGAATGCTCGAATATTGGTTTCATTTTTATGCAAGCTCAAAACCAATGGGTAAACTATGCTTGAAAAATACCATTAACATGATATACAAAGTTTGGAATCTTTCCCCGAACATGGTTGCTAGCGAAGCTTACCCCTAGCATGGTTTCTAGGGGCTCAACATGCCCCCCAAGCTTCGTTTTGTACGATGATTCTTCTTCCATACCCAACCTAAAAACATGGTTACTAATGTGAAAACGTTCACCAGTGGGGTAGGAAGAACGAGAATCAAGAAAGTGAAAAAAAGGTTCAAGTTCTAACACTAAAGGGAAGACTCGACTCAAGGGAAGGGGCTCTGTTTCGTTTTTACAAAATCTTTAAACAGAAGGTAACTATGCTTGGACATGGTTTCATTTTTATGCAAGCTTGAAACCAAAAGGTAAACTATGCTTAAGGAATCCTACTTCATTTTTTAACGAGCTTGAAATAGAAAATGAACTATGCTTAGGAATGGTTTAATTTTTATGCAAGCTTGAAACCAAAAGGTAAACTATGCTTAAGGAATCCTACTTCATTTTTTAACAAGCTTGAAATAGAAAATGAACTATGCTTAGGAATGATTTCATTTTTATGCAAGATTGAAACCAAAAGGTAAACTATGGTTGAAGAGATCCATTTCATTTTTTAACGAGCTTGACATCGAATGAGAAATTTGCTCATAAGGATCTATTTCATTTTTTAATGAGCTTGACATAGAATGGAAACTATGTTAGCAGGCATTTGTTTCATTTTTTAATGAGCTTGACACAGAATGGGGACTATGCTCGCGAACCTGCTCTTACCCAACATGATAACCAGAGGTTAGTAGGCTGCCCCCATTTCATAAAATCTAGTGGCTTAGCTCCATTATGATGTCCATGGACTAGATACATTCCCCCCATTTGACCTATGATGGGAAGAATCTAACTAGAAGAAGGGGAAGGAATCACAAGAACATGCGGCACATTCAGGGCAGTCTGATTACTAGGAGTAATGCGATGGTCAGGTGTAACAAAATAAAGCTGATCAATGGTCACAATATTCCCATCATGGGGAAAATGCATAACTCTAAAGAGTGTGGACACAACAGACTTCATGGCATAAACATAATCATGTCCAACGAGTATATTAAAATCTAAAGGACCTTGGACAACGATAACATCAATACATATAGTTTTCCCTCCTAATGTAATAGGAAAATAAGGAAGGGTCCCTAAAGGTGTAGTAGGTATTCGATTAAAATCTAGTATTTGATCGGTGGATGGCACAAGTTGAGGTGAACCTAAATCTTTCCAAGTAGTCGAGGATAGAATACTAACAGAAGCCCCTTCGTTAACAATAGTGCGAAGAATCTACCTAGCAGTAACATTCACAACTATCTGGAAAGGAACACTCAAATGAAGATGAGACTCTATTAGGTTACTCCATTCAAAGGAAATAACCTCATTAATTGGAGAGGGTTCTGTTGAAACAGAAAAAATTTCCTCTTGTCGAGAACAATCAGAATGAAGCATAAAAACTTCAGCAGGTTTTAGTTCATTCTCTGCTGGAATAGAAGAACAAGACGAAGATTTGGTGAAAGAGACTAGTTCAGTCTTAACACTCTCTAATGAAAGAGCAATATCAGGTCGAAATGACATTGACTTGACCACTTCACTTTTCTAAGGAAGAGTGGGATCAACCAAGGATGGACTTGGGTTGACCACTTCAACTTCACTCTTCAACGGAAGAGTGGGATCGACAAAGGGTGAAATTGAATCGACCACTTGATCAACAAGTGGGGGTTCAAGAGACAACTTACGATAACCTGTTGGAATTTGTTGATGAGAAATAGTAATATCTTCCAACAACTTAGAAGATTCATCCATGAGAGGACAAAGGTAAGTAAAGTGCATGTCCTTACAAAGCAAGCAAGGATTTCTGACTTTACCCTTTCGACTCTTAAGCAATGGGTCACTGGTTAAGGGAGTATCATCAACATGATGATAAAAGGTTGATGAAACAGATGGTTTGGACCTTTTAGACCACTCTTCTTGTAGAGAGGAGAGACCAGGACACTCCTTAAGAAGGTAGTCCCCCTTGCAAAGTTTACAAGGGAACTTGGGTTTTTCAGGCGTTCTCTTAGAATGAGCACCATCAAGAGAAGATGGTTGCTTTTGTTTCTCTTTCTTATCCTTCTTCTTTTTACCCTTCTCTTTCTTGTCCTCCTTATCCACATGACTACTAACCATAGAGCTTTGTTCAAGCGAAGAAGAAGAAAGGGATGAATCCACAACCAACGAAGGAGGAGAGGGATTAGGTTGAGGACGATCCTCTCCTAGAGGAGAGGTGACATTTGAGACATTAGGTGTAATAGGAATTACCAGATTAAACATCCATACCAGTAATCCTATAGTTAATCCAGGAATATTTACAGTGGCAATAAAGGGAGGACCAATACCTTCACTTGGAGGGAATACAAAAGGTACACCTTGGAAAGGGACCTCTTGAGTGGTAGTCTCATATTGGGATGCCATCTCTAAAATCTCTAAAAACCCCCTAACTACCACACACAAGCAAGCACTACTCAAACTAAAAGCAATAAGAAAACATGTGAAAGGAGTGGATAAGAGTCATGAACCTCACAGGATTATCAAGACTTTAAAATCCAGTGGAGTACAAAAGGTGCACCTTGGAAACGGACCTCCCCAGTGGAGTCGCCAGATTTGTTGTCAAGAATATTGCACCTTCCGCAGACAGAAGCTGTTCCTATGGTCTGAATGGTTTAGATCCAGAACAAATAAGTGAACGACAAAGGGTGAAAACATTCCCTGAATGTTGTAAACACCTGGAATAATGCTTTGATGATGAACCTGTGTATCTGCAGAACATGTCAAACAAACAAGAACATCAAAGCTACTAGAACATTATTTACACATCCATACTAGTGACTAAGGAATCCAGTAACATATACATGCGAGATTAGTACAATAAATTAGCTTGGCATTAAGAAATCAATGAAGAAGCTTACAACCATTGCCTTAATGTTGACAAACTCCTCCACAAGACAAACACCTCATCCTTGATAGCTCCAACTTTCTCTCTTGTGCTCTCCAATGGATTGGGCTAGGTAGTCAATTCAACAGCATAACATTACCATTCATTTCTCTCTCTTAACTATGGGACATGATCTTGTATTTATAGGGCTCAATGGATAGGGATAGTTGAGAGAATTGTGGGTGAAGTGTCTATAAGATCCTACCAACAGGGATCTCGACTCCAACCAACCCAGATTGATAGGGATAAGGGAGGACACGATGCTCATGTTATAGAAACCTCAAGAATCCTCTTAGTTTCCAATTTTACTAAGGTTACCATTTATATACCTTTATGATAGAGCGGTGTAGGTAACAACCACTTCAAGAACGAAGCACATACGCAGTGGCGCCACTTCTCTATAATAGGACTCAGGCGGTGTTGAACAAGGTACCACTCATCAGCTAAAGGGAAAAAGTGGTGCTAAGGTTTTTTATGTAGAATCGATATCTAGAGCATATTTCCACTCCAAGTTTGGGATTTATGGAAAACATAGGTGTTAAAGATCTCATCACAAGTTGGTGACATGATTTGGGTATAACAACTAACCTCCTGGACACATGTGAACTTGGTGTTTTTTTAAAGTTGAATCTTGGTTTTTGGGTGTGCTACTGTATTGGGAAGGGGAGTTTCCTGATTGTCATATTCAATAGCTTGTTGGACCTATCGACTTTGAGGAAATTGTGATAGTTTTGTGTAATAGGTTAGAGTTGGATCTGTTTCTTTCTATAGCTATTGTCCTTCTCTTAAATGTAAGCAGTAACAGGAAGAGAGTCATTTGGATGAATCCAATCTAGAAGTCACTGAATCCTTATTGAATCACTCTTCTTTCAGTTTTTGTAACTTTGTGTAAACAGTACGCTGGGAACCATTCTGGTTTTTATTGCACATGCCTGGTCATTTACTAAGAATCATGGACTATTTAGGAAGTCATGGGAAATGTCAAATGGAACTTTATAATATTCAGAAGACTCTCCAGAGAAAAGAAGAATATATAAATGAGAATAGAACCTCTATAGCCTCCCTCTCCAATACTGTAAACAGTGCATGGGGCACCATTTTGTTTTTATTGCACGGACCTTGGCATTCCCAAAAATCATGGACTTCCCAAGGAGTCATGGGAATTGTCAAAGATCAATTTATGATATTCATAGGATTCTCTAGAGACAAGAAGAATATATAAATGAGAACATAACCTTTATACTCTCCCTCTCCAAAACAGTTCAAGCAGTGAAAAACTTTTTAGTTCATAGAACTTAGTAGTCATGGGCATTATTCTACAGCAAGGAAGACAAATACAGGCATTAGAGGCAGAGTACTTGACACTCAAATCATCCATTGACTATATTGACAAAGACATGCACTCAACAACTTTAAAGTTTAAACCCTTGGCCATCACTAAAATCCACCCCAGTAGACACCAAGGAAGGAGAAACAATCTCTCGATTGTTCAAAGACATTGAATTAGAGCACCAGTGATGCACAAGGTCATTGAAGAGCCAGGAGAAGCTCAAATTAGCACTTCTTTCATTAAATTTATGTGATGTTGCCTAAATTAGTTAATCTTTTAGGTATCTAAGCCATGAGAAGCTCGCAATCATCAATTCTTTCATTAAATTTATGTAATGTTTCTTAAATCGGTTTATTTGTTAGGTATATTTTAATGGTTGTATACCTTTAGTAATTTCAAGTACTTCTTGGAGAAAGATAGTAGTCCTTTGTTGATAGCTCCTTGCTTTTTGGATATACTGGCATCTGTGTCCAGGACAACCTCTACTTTTTTTCTACTTTGCTGTATGGTTTGGCTACAACCTTTTTAATACAAACTCTTAAAGCTTGACTACACTGTCTGGCCCTACATTAGAATAATTCTCATCCAAGACGGTTTCTCCTATCCCTTCATCTCCTAGATCAAGGCTTTATTTAACTCTATATCCTTTGCTTTACTCATAAATGGCTTTGACCTCACCCTTCTTCCACTCCTCAGAGGGCTATGCAAGGGATTTTCCCTCTCCTCAGTACTATTTCTCATAGCCACCAAGGCCTTAGTCAATTGATACAAGTCAAATAAAGGTCAAGGAACATCTAGGGAATATTGGTTGCAAGCAGAGCCAAGGCTCGCCTAAAATTCATCAATGACTTGCTCCTTTTTGGTGATTCTTCCTTCACCAAACCAAATCTAAAATAATGGAAATCAATCATGCCAAAACTTTCCTAGGATTCAATCTTGTTCCACACATACCCACAAAGAAACAATTCATGAGTTTCTTCCATACACCATTCAAAGGTTTGATGATGAGCTAACTTACCTAGGCTTTCAATTATAGCCCAACAACTATGGAATCAATGACTAGACCTAGATATTAGGAAATTCAAAGGTACAAGTCATTGGACACATAAGTGGATCTCTATGGTCGAAAGGATAGTTCTAATCAAGAGTGTGTTGTATACGATCCCTGTAAGACTCTGATTGGCCATCCTTCCAAAGTAAATTTCAAGGTCCAAAAAATATGCTTCACATACGTATGGAAAGGGAGTAAGGAATTGGGTGACATTCAACTCCTCTCTTTGGAAACTTTATCTAGACTGAAATAATTTCGGGGATGGGGCATCAAACACATTTGAAAATTTTCCACTGCTCTAACTGCAAAGGGAGCTTAGTGATAACAAAGGGATATGGCAAAAGATCTCTGTCAAAAATTGCATGGCTCTAGCAACCCTAGAATACTAGAATGCTCAGAGAAAGCATCTTGAGGATGTTCTAATTACCATAAATACATCACATCCTCCTTCCACATCATAAATGAAAACACCTTTGTTGGTAGATCGAAGATAAAAATTGGATTGGATGAATGCATTTGCAAGGACAGCTTACAAAATGTCTCTCCAACTTCTTGGTGCTCTAAGGAACAAGGATATATTCACTCTCAATCATGATGTTGCCCCATTAGCCCACCCAAACCTGGCTCAACCTTGGTTGGCCTCTTAATATATAGGTTTCATGGAATTGAAGGAAACCAATGACAATATTTATTTGCCAGGTTATCCTAGGTAGGAATTAATCTAAGAATGGAGAATGACGATCTTTTATAGGGTGACAATCATACTCAAGGATCAATACATAGTCAAGCTTGGATATTCATCACAACATACAATATGACAATCAAGCATGGTGATGGACAAGCTTTGGAATATCCATGCTCCCTCAAAACTCATACTATTTACATGGCTGGCCCTTAAAATATTTGTACTGACATCAGACAGGCTTCAAAGAGAAGGATGGCAAGGGCCTAGCAAATTCCATGTTGTGTGAGAATTTCCCAAAATCCATCCATCACCTCTTCCTCCATTTCCACTTCTCAAAAGAGGTATGGGAAGTTTCCACCATACTCTTAGCACATAGAAGATCTTGAGAAGGAGAATATTTAATCAATACCCTCCACACTCAAATTGAAAAAAAATCGCAGGAAATCAAGTGTTGGAATTGGAAATCATATGGTCCATTTGGATAGAATGCAATGAATCTAGTTTTGAAGATAAAAATACAAACCCCTATTGGGTCTTCTCCATATTGAATGCAAGTAGGAAGGAAAGCACTCCACACCTCCCCCTATGCCCCCATGGACCCTAATCTAGCACACACTAGATCCAAACATAACCTGTGGATTATTTGATGGTGCATCCATAGATAAGCCAGGAATCGATGACACTGGTAGGTGGCTCCTTTTCTCGAACGTCACAAAATCATTCTTCAAACTAGGCATCGGGCACACAACCAACAACAGGGAAGAACTATTAGCAGCAAGCACATTACTGGACATTGCATAGGAGAAAGGCACATAGGATATGGATATTTACAGTGACGCAAAAATTATAGTAGGATGGCTCAATGGGACCTTGAGCACATCCATCATTATTAAAGAATGAGAAGTGTCAAGGAAAGGATTCAATTCTTAAACATCATAACAATCTCCCATGTCTACAAAGAACTAGACACAGAGGCTGATTAACTAGCCATTTAGTCAACATAACCTCTCTACCCATTTATTAAGTAAAGCCTTGATTATTCTAGCCATTTAGTCAACATAACCTCTCTCACCCAGCAATCACAATTTTCCCAAGATGCTTTCAATAGGGACACTCTAGACAAGGTTGAAGTGCAGTGTATACATCTATACCATTCAAATTTACCTTCTGCAATCCTTAGTGTAATAAGATAATTTTGGGGAGCTATTAAATTAGTGACCAAAAATTGTAACCAAGTAGAACTGATGATATTCCCTCGAGAATTAAAACTAAAACCCTATAGTTCTGAAGCCCTTGTGACCTGTACATCTAATATATAAGTGTGTGTGTGTGTGTGTGTTTGTACATGAGCATGTTTTGTTTTACTACTACAACCAGATGCAAAACCATATTACTTCTAAATTGAGATCGCCTAATCAATTGAATATAAAGGGGTTCATTAGTCAATATAGTCTGTAATACTTGCACGATGACTCATTTCTCTTATGAAGGACACACTATGAATAAAACAATTGCAACCAAAGTTTAAACCTAGAAGAGAAATTATAGGGAGGGAAATTAGAGAATATAAGAGAAATACTATTACAAGTTACATAACTCTTGGATAAGAAGCAACTAATAAAGCTTAATCTCCTGAATCAATAAAACATTAAATTCTCCAAGTGATTCGATTTAACATATATAATTATTAAGTGGGTGTGCAGGTCATAAAAATCAGTTAAATGCCAAGGTCCATGGGAAAGCCACATTTAAACCATAAGTGATGTACTAAGGAAAGTCGATTGTTTGGTTGAAAAATTTGCTAATGGTAATCTAAAGCATGTAAGAATAAGCTTGTTGTTGAATCAATTAATGGCACAATCGGAGCCTGAACTTAAAGAAAATCATTGAACTCTTAAATGAAACGAACGAAGTAGTTATAGTCCACTTTCAAAGAGTGGAAAGGGCTATTAGTAGAGAAGTAACCAATAGCTCACCAAAAAAATAATATTTTAGAGTCATGCGTAACAAGAACAAAGCAAAACTGGGTTAAAGCCCATAAACAATAAAAATCCCTCTTCTCAATAAAAGAATGTCATTATTCTTCCATCTGAGATGCACATCACAGATATGATAGATATAATGTGATTTTTAATCCCATTGACATAATTTTGTGGTCATTTGTTGGAAATCAATAAAATTATACTTTCTTAGCTTACGTGATTCACAAGTGTCATTGCTCAATGTTCAACTCACCAACTCTGTTCAAGTATATCATGGCATTTTGATAAATTACAGGTCGGCCTTATAGCATTTGATGCAGAAATTGTCAAGTTAAAAGAAAGACTGATAATGCAAAAGTTGAGGAGAGGATACGCATAGAAATGACCTACTTGGTTTACACAGCTTTAGAGGTTCAAGAACAGGGCGTCAACAACAAGCTAGAGAAAATTTATGCAGACCTCAATGTTTTGAAATCATTCACTATAGCTGGAATATATAACCTATTAGCAGATCATGACACTTAAAAATTCAAAGATAAATTTTAATGGCTTCTTAGATGGATCAAGGGATAGACATAAGTCTTTATCTGTGCCACCTACTCTCTCACTATGGTTCTTCTTACTGACTGATCTTTGTCATTCAATAGTGACTGTTAGAGCTCTTCTTTTAACTCATTTATAATGTCATGTGCATGTTACATAGATGTAAATTTACACATTACCATTTTCAGGGCTATATGTCAGATCATATAGAAAAAAGATAAGTGTTTCTAATTCATAATATAGCTGAGAGGTATTTGAATCTATTACAAGCTTCTAATTAGCGACAGATTCTAGACAATAACAAAATATGCAACTTCAACAAAAGCTTATTGGTTGATTTTAGACCATGCAATTAACTCAGAGGGAATCCAATGGACTCCCATTAGAGGAATTTTGGGGTCTAAAATGGGCCTCCTAAGGAAAATAATAAAATAATAGTTAAAATAATAAAATAATATTGATTAATTTTGGAGGAAGAAAGAAAAAAACTACTTTTTGTGTTCGTATTTTCGACATATCTCCCTGTGTTTTTACTCAAATTTCGATTGGGAGAGCTTGTTGGATGTGAAATTTGATTCCGCATCTAACGAGTACCCACACTGCATACTTTTTATGGACCCCTCTACCCCAAAAACAAGAAATACCTGAAAAAACGTGATGATGACATCATCATCACGTTTTTTCAGGTATTTCTTGTTTTTGGGGTAGCGGGGTTCATCAAAAGTTTGCAGTGTGGGTACTTTTTGGATGCGGAATCAAATTCCGCATCCAACGAGCTCTCCCGATCGAAATTTGAGTAAAAACACAATGAGATATGTCGAAAATACGAACAAGAAAAGTAGTTTTTTTTAATGACAAATATGCCAATTCAACCATTATGGTTGACTTATTTTATTGAAATTCTATTGGTTCTTGAATTCCAACTCACAAAAACTTATTTTGGCACGTTTTCTTATAAGGCCCATTTTAGACCCCAAATTTCCTCTAATGTCAAGGAACCATTTTATTGATAATTAATGGGAAGTCCAAAAGAATATCAATATCAATATGTGTGTGTGCGTTTGTGTGTTTGTATATGAATGAGAAAAGAAACTGACAATATTCTAGTGCATGATGAGTGGCTAAAACTACTTCCAATATAATCATGAAAACTTTCCCTACTATGCATGTAGATAGCTCATACTACCTACAATTCCTCCATTTTATCTTCGCAATATGAAAATTTAAAGAGTTTACAAAAGATATGTATTTCTATCATATTAGACTAGACTAGAACAAACAAATAAACTTACGGCACTCCATAGTTCAAAAAGCATCTACGAAACTGATGTGTTTGTTCATCCACATAATGGTTAATAGGATTGACAATTCCATCATGTATCTGCAAAAAGACACATCCCCATACCTCCATATTTAACACATAGTTCCATTGAAATCATCACTAAGCATAATATTTAACTGTTCACCTCAAAAAAGCAACCTATATTATTTAACCTCAACTTCAAAAAGGATTTCTTATATCCATGTTTTCTTTAAACTAGTTGTCAAAGTTCTTATAAAGGGATGTAGGGCTGATTCTTACATAAAATAAAAGATGAAAGAAATAAATTAAATCAATATCCACTAATGAACAAAATAGGTCAGTGGTACTAGTAAATACAACAAATAATAGTATTAAAATAAGTAGTGCATAGGGCAAATCTTCCCAAAAGAAAAAATAAAAAAGGATAATATAACATCAAAATTGAGGTAGATCATTAATGGATAAACCCTATGTAATAGAATACATCCCTGAAGGTGAAAACAGTTGAAACATGCCTGATAACTAGCAAAAATATCAAACTCAAACACAAGAGCTGCCCCTAATGTGTCTAATTCTAACCATGATTTGGTTTGACTATATTGTATATTACCACATGTATAAACTCTCTCTTATAAAGCCTCTTATCTACACAATTTGGGAGTATACCCAATCTTCCCTATTGGTGCTGGAAAGGTCTAGATTGATCCAGTTGCAATATCCCATTTATTTCTAGGTCTCTCACACTCCTATTTATCTCATGGAAGACTTCCTCCTAATCTTACCTATTTGTTTTGAGAATAACAAACCTAAGATTGAATTAAGAGGATCCTCCAATCATGTCCCAAATACCAAGGGCCCTTTTATATGCCTAATGTGGAAACCTATTTGTAATTGGTGTCTACTAAGGACCTTCAAGGGGACTTCCCTAGTAGTGGCCCTTCCAATCCACTTGAAATAAAGAACATTCCCTAATAAAAATATCAGTTAGTGTAACCCCTCTTTTCTTCCTAGGAAGAGTGCAAACATCCTATGCCACTAGAGAGAACCGTTTTCCACCTCTTCCTTCCTCCAAAGGGATCTCGACATAAACATGACCAATTTTAATAGCCAGAGTCTAGGGATATATGTAAGAGTATAAAACATTTCTTTCTAGATTCTAAAATTCTATCTTTCATAGAAAGCATCCTAGTCAAGGGGAAAAACCAGTGAAATTATGCCTCCACTTTTCCTTCAAACAAGTTCAAAACTAATTTTCATTTATTAGGTGGAATTGTTAACTAAAAAGGGCATACCCAATGATGAGATAATTTTCCTTGGCTGTATAGGTTTCCATCCACACAACAACCAATTTAGATAATCCTCTTATCCAATAAAAATCACTTTTGTCTTCTTGTTTTTTTATGACATTAACTACATTAACAAAATGATTAGTCCACTAGAATGTTTCCCTATTAGTTCTTGTGAGAGCTAGGGTTAGGGCTAAATCATTTGTAAAATGCAATTACAGGTTAGTATATTCCTCACCATCCTTAGCCCAACTAATTTTGGCTATGGTATGGGCATCCCTAGCCCGATAGGGAAGCTTCAACAATAAAATTTGAACTCAAGGTTCCTAGTGTACTTAATTGTATTAAATAGATGCACCTCTACTGAGAAAATTTAGCAAATGGCAGTTAATCCTGAAATTTTCAGGTCTACTGAGAAAACTTAACAAATGGTGGTTAATCCTCAATTTTCATATGTTGTAATTTTGCCAGTAACTACTCTGATTTTGGAGACTTTGGGGAAGATAATATTTCAGTAAAACTAGGTTGAAATCATGTTCTTCCCTACTAACCCAACAAACATAGTTTCTATAGTTAAGAGTTAGGAAGGATGTAAAAGAGTTTTATCATTCATGAAAATAATTAGAACAACATGAAAAGAATTACCTCAACCATAAGAACTCCCGGCATAATTGGTCTCTCAAGGAAGTGGCCATTGAAAAAATTATCGTTTATCGTCACATTCTTGATGGAAACAACTAACACACCAGGTTTTCACTCCACCACTCGATCAATAAGAAAAAATGGAAATCTACAATCAAGTTGGATGAGTTATATTAGCTTGTATACTATTCCAAGGCCAAGCAAATAGACAAACACCAAAAATGTGCTCCCCCATTCAATCCATGGGAAAAGAAAAAAACCATAGTCAGGTTTTAGAGACAAAGACTGTAAGAGGATATATATGAATTATATGCCACTTACCTTGATAGTTCTACTAGATATGAAGAAATATAGCTTGCAGTGTGGACATATACATTATAGGGTTTCTGTGGATTAGTATATTTTGAATGACTGCACACACTGGTGTAGTGATGGATAACTCCTTCCCATATGTTTTCCCTCCAAGGCTTTGGGAATACCGACCTTTAATGGGGACTCCACAATTATCTAGATGGCATCATCCTGGGTGGATCAAAAATGAGGTTTTATAGGATACAAATGGGGTTTATCTTGTGTGCAAATCCTCAGTGATTGGGAAAGTTGGAGAAGATGCCTCTTTCATGGAAAAATACAAGATCCTTCCCCACCAGTATTAGTTTTCATGTATGCCCCTGAAACTCATCCATGTGCCAAATTTATCTCATTTTGATCAGATTTTACAGTGAGTATTTGTAATGCTCAAACCCCAAATCAAATCAATGATTAACATGAAAACTACCTCAATGAGTGGAAGCAAGGAACAGATGAGCTAAAAGGGGGCACATCAAAATATGCTGAACCGTTTTGGCACTACTTCAATGGTGACTTCTTGGAATGCTCACATTTTGGCATTAATTCAACGGCAACTTCTTGGAATGCTCAATATTTCCCTGGGTTTTGGCGGGTTTGGAATATATATCAATTAAATTTAGAAATGAAAAAAAAACAAATTTACCCTATAAATAAATTAATAGATGATAGAATTTTTTATAACCATTTCATCAAATTGATTCATTGTAAAATAAATACGGTTTCTTCTGTAAGATATATGGATGTGCAATTTCTTTCATTTTTTAAAAGGGTATTCTGTGGATGTATATAATAATGTAGTAGTCTAAATATACAATGAAAAAAAAACTTTACCATTGAATATAACGAGAAAGGAAATTTGTATCAATCCTAAATTTGATAAGAATTGTTTTAGATTAAAAACCGTGGATATCAAATACCAATATTACACCATCTAATTGCAACAAAAATAATAAAAATTAAATTTAGAAATGAAAAAAAACAAAAAATCAGACATATATATAAGAAAATCAATTAAAATATTGTTTTTGATGGTGACCTTTAGAAATGCAAAAAAAAACAAAAACTTAAACATATATATAAGAAAATAAATTAAAATATTGTCTCCAAATTATAGATTTAGGGATGGAATAATGAAAATTGGTGAGAAAATAATTTTTTTGGTGATTTTAATTGACATTCATGAGACATTTTAGTAATAAATATTTCTGGTAGGTTAGCAATCCATTAAAGCAAATAATATCATGTATTTATGAGTATTTTTTAAGCGTACATAATAATGACAATGGATTACTCTTATTGCACTCTCAATTATGAATTCTTTTGAGATCAAGATGATGTAATGGAGGGAAAAATGGAGTCACTATTGCATGAAAGGAGACTGAGCATTAAATGCATCATCAATTTAGTGTCTTGCTAGGGAATCATGATCACTAGCACTAAAATGATATACATATATATATATATGTACATATATATGTACATATATATGTATATGTATATGTATATGTATATGTATATGTATATGTATATATATATATATATATGTATATATATATATGTATATATATATATATATATATATCTAG